>CM047585.1:18491393-18525149 GCA_026184515.1 Peronosclerospora sorghi
GTCCCAAAATGCCCTGTCCAGTAGACGAGGCAGAACGGTTTGATTTCGATGAAGCATTACTGCCGGATGAAAGTTGGGAACGACCGCTGGAGAAGAACGAATTTGAAGTGGAAAAGGTCTTAGATGTCCGATCGTTCAAGAAGACCATGTTCGGCCGGACCCACCGAGAATATCTGGTCCGATGGAAGGACCATGATGAAACAACTTGGATCGATGAGTCCGACCTGAACTGTGGAGCACTACTACGAGAATTCGAACGGGACCGAGTCAGTCGGAACCGTTTCGCAGTGATGCAGACCCATGAAGACCAAGACCAAGACATGCAGTAGCATCGGTCTTCCCGACCGGTGTGAAGAGGTGGAAGGTCTTGTGTCTTGTGTATTGTGTATTGTGAATATGTGACGAATTGGAATAGTGGAGTGACGAACGTGGATTGTTTTTCGCGATGTAAGTGGAACGGTTGGTGATAACGTGTCAAGTGCAACTATGGAGAAAGTGGTGGAATTAGCTCAAGTGATTTGATATATATTAAGTGTTATCTGGTCGACTACTTACGACCTCACTCTTCATCACCCCACAGACGGCCGACGGTCAACGACGGATGCTTTTCAACTTGGTCCTGGTACTGGTTACGCCAAGGTTCTTGTTGGTCTAGCTGGACCAAAGCATCCTTGAGGTCCAAGACCGGTGTAGTGCACCCAAGACCGGGGTACCATGTGCCACCGTCAGCCAGCTGCGGGTCCTCTCGACGCGACGCCGCGGCATATGAAGTACAACTGGATATAAGAACACATCGACGTCGCACTCGTGGGCCAGCATCCCGTCCAAAACATATTGGCACAGGGACTGCCAGGACTCACCCGCTCTGATCCGACGCCGCTTGCGCTTGTTCTGGATGGTCGCCAAGCCAGGGTCTTTCCGAACTCGTTCCGGGGGAATCACGAGATATTGGGATGCCTCCCAGATGGCTTGAGCGTGAGTCTTGTTAAAATATTTCACCCGACTCATTAAAGCATTGGCCCACAGAGTCGAGTGGAAGATGAACCCCAGCTTGGGATGCTCGAAAATCTTCCACGGCTCGTCAGCGTACAAGCGGGAGATCTGTGCAGACGTGATCAAGTCCGGCCGCCATTCCGACGCGGCAGGAACTTTCTTCGCCGGCGGGAAAAGCCAATGGTCTGGACGAGAGAAGACCGGGCCAGGAGCTGATTGGTCAGGGTGGACCGGCGTAAACAACCGATCTGCCCTGGCGACCACGGCAAAGTATCCTCACGCGTTCGTGGCGGAAGGGAAGAACTGTCGATTGCCACGTTGTCCAACAAATAATCTTTGTGGAGTTGGACGTCCCAGGCAAGACCGTAGGTGTTGAATTTGTCGACGGATGAGGTGGTGGAACGCCACCATTCGGGCCGGTCTTCTTGGTCTGCTCCGAAGTCGATGCAACTTGAACAGCACTTTCATGTGGACTTGTTCGCGACTTGGTTGGGATGGGGACAGCAAACTACGAATCACCGGAGTCTTCGCCGGAGTCATCCCAGGACGAGACCTCTGAATACTTGGCACGGTCAGCACCGGCGGTCGAGGGCGCTCGATTTTTGGAAATGTTACTGTCGTCATCCTCGTCCGAGCTTGGACCCATGAGAAGCGCCTGCGTCTTGGCTCGCTTATAGGGCACCGCACGCTTCCCTTCGAGTTCAGGGTCGCGCGCTATGCCCCGCGCCCTCGAGCTACCCGGCGCGTCCGCGCGCTTCTTTGATTTGTGTGGAATTTCGGGCTGGAGAATTTCGGCCAATGAACGGCCTTGGTCTTGGTCCCGGTGTAGGTCCACCAAGGCGGCCGACGCAGACCGGTCTACGCTGGAGGCAGCAACCGGATGCCGACGAGGACGCAACAGGTCAACCAGGCGCTGGTGACATTCTTTTAATATCTCCCGACGACCGTTCGCTTCCTGCGTCCAATCGTTCGACTTGCGTTCACAAGACCGGACCTCCTCTGTCTGGTCTTGAATCGTAATTCGGAGCTCGGTGAGACGCCTCTCGAGATCGTCGCTTTGAACATTCAACGTGGTCTGGTCAAGTAGGTCTTCTTCTTGCTGCTGTTGGACCAGCACAAGCTGCTCCCGAAGATGAAGCTGATGAGCCTCCAAGCGGGTCAACCTATTGCGCGCGTTTATTAGTCCGGTCAAAATCTGACGCAGCTGGAGGTCATGCGTGTTCGACCGCCGATCGGCGGAAAGCAGGGCATTGATCGCCTTGCTGATGCCAGGAGGTATACGGGCTGAAGACAAACGAAGGTTAGAACAGGTCCAAGGTGAAGACCAGACATGCATGCTTACGTTGTGTCGCCTGTTGAGCAATCTGCTACTGGAGACGTGCGATCTCTTCAAGTGCGTCTTGCAACTGCGCGTCGGTCCCGGTCTGATGCCCTGCCGATGTCTGAGGTGCAGTAGAACGATGGGAGCTGCCAGACCGGACCGATCGGACGGGCGAAGTGACATGCGATGACGTGGTATGCGAGGTGCCTACAAGAACGGTCGTTAAGGAAATACAAGAAGGTCAAATCCAGCAGTGCAAGTACCTGGAACGGATGAAGAAGATGGTTGCTCCATGCCGGAAAAGTCTGAATGACCAAGGTTCAACTGAATTTGATGGACGAGGTCAGACCGTTGTCGTTGTGCGACACGGTCTGACTCAGGGGCGGCTGTGGAGAAGCGTGCCCAAAATTTGGCACACTTCTGGTCAAGTTCTGTCAAGACATTTGGTCTAATTTCGGATTGGTTTAAGCAAGGGGGGCTTTTCAGCCTATCAGACTCAAGAAGTGTCAAGAACGCAAGTTTTGGTGAGTCACCCGACTTTGGGTATTTTTTTTTTGTGGGGGTACATTTAGGGACTATAGGGTAGTAGTATTTTAGTTGTGGATTTTCCGGATAGAGGGCTTTTGGTTGTGGTTTTACCTTTTAGGACAGAGGTTATACCTTTAAGTAAGGAAATCTTTTAGCTTTCGGACAAGTGGCTAAAACCTCTTCTGGTCTCGGTTCACACCACAGCTAGGGGTCGCCGTTCTTCCCTTTTCGTACACTAGTCGCCTCCGCCCGCCTCGGAGTGTTTGGGGGCAGAGGGTCGAATTATCCCCTCTCGCCCATTATACCCGGTCTGGAAGCGCCGCACGCGCACTTTGGCCCACCGGAAGTCCCTCGACGGGAGTACGATTTGGCGATCTCAACACCTCAACTCAAGTACGTTTGGAACGTGCTATTCACTGGATTGGTCTTGGCGTGGAGATATCGTTTGTGGAGTTTCACGAGCATATTGGGTCTTTACGCGGACATATTGGCTTGTTTTAATATTGGTTGGAAACTAGACCGGTTTTGGTCTTATTTCGTATTGGTAAGGGGCTAGACCGGAACGGTCGGTCTACCCTCTATTATTTCGTATTGGTCAGGTCTTGATCGTTGGACGATCGACCTATTGGAAGTTATCTCTTGGAAGTGTTTTTGGTCTGTTTGTGTCTGGGGTGAAGAGTTCCGCCCCAGAGATACCTACCCAGATCGGTCTTCTATATTCAATACCACTTCGATCCAATCTGCGATCCCGATCCACCGAGTGTGTTTCTAGCCCATTCCATCGGGTACACAAGGTGAGATGGACACTAAACAATCGGACCAAGTGGGTTCTGATGACGACCGGTCGTCTGCTTGCAGCGGACGATCGGACCAGATCTCGAGTGGTGGTCCGCGGAATACCCCCTCCGAAAGTTGGAAGGCTGGGCGCGATGGTGGTAGTCAGGTTATCGATGCTAATGTTTTCGATTTCGAACTTGTCTCCACCACAAATCTGATAGGCTAAGAAGCCCTCCTTGTTTGGACCAATCCGAAATTCGACCAACTGCCTTGACCAAAAGTGACCAAATTTGTGGTACACTTCGCCACAATAACACGCTTTACGACATGTGCTTCCATTGCTCTCCGGCACCGCATCGAGAGCGGAGAGCGTGTAATAAGAGGCAGGTAATTGCCCTTGCGCTTTGGCGTGGGCATAGGCCAAGCGTATCGCCCTCTCTACCCGAACGTCGTGTTCGGAAAAGCTGTTATACAGCGCATCGAAACTAGGGAGGCGTTTCTCCCCTTCCGCCCAAGCGCGGAATGCCTGTTCTGCGTCTTCGACGCTTTCGTCCCGCAAGAGAACAAAAGGAATCTCGCGGATGATATCCACGAGGGCACCGCGTGCCTGCTTCCCGAGACGCGTACGGTAGGACTTAACAGTAAAATGTTTGGGCGTTAGTAGTCGGGCCCGGAGTTGGTTCCGACGCGCAATTTCACGCGGCAGTATAGCCGCTGGACCAGGGGTGTAGGAGGCTAAACCCCTTTTGACCGCGTTCTTCTTAGCCCTCTTTTGAGGGTCGCGAGGTCCCTTCCGTGCCCGTACGGCACGTCGGGCCTCATGAACCGAGGACGGTTCATTGGTGGTGGTCGCCTGTGGCGACCTGGAGGTATCACCCCTAGCGGGTAATGTGGCGCACGAGTTAGTGCGTTTCCCCCTCGTGTGGGGAATAGGTTGGATGACCGACAGCGCCGTTCGGCTGTCAGCGTAACCAGCCGTTGTGGAGATCTCCCCAAGGGCATCCACTTCCGAGTTATCGGATTAGTTTTCTTCCATAGCACCACTAAAGGTGTTCATGGATAGCCAGAGGTACTGGCGTTGGACTTCTCCAACAAACATTGATTTATTGCGTAATCAATAGTCTTGATGGGGGAGGATGTTACGGGGTTACATTCGAGTCACATTTAGTGTCGGTGTACAGGAGTACACAACGGTTGAGGTCAGTATTGACCGGTTTGAAAGGTTTTGAGCCATTGGTTATTTTAACCAATCAGGGCAGGGGCCCTTGGGAGGTGGCGCGTCAGCCATCCACGTGTCGGTACACAGGTGTGTACACTACATTTTAGCTAGGTACGAATTGGGTATGTTCTACTTAGTATTACATATAGTTTACATTAGTTTAAATTAATTTAGGCTAATTACATATTAAATATATATTCAGTTACATTTCACTCTATCGTACAGACGCGCGACCTCGACCGGTCGCGCGTGTAGTGAGTGCCGTAGTGTAAAGGGAGCCCTCCCTTTACCTACACCCTTAGTAAGGGAACACAGCCGTTAAGGTAAGAAGTAAACCAACCCGGGAATCTTGACCCCGAGTAGGAGATCTCTCTCCTACTAAGCCCTTTATAAGGGCGTATCGGCTAAGTAGCGGCAGACGCCGCTTTAAGGAAAAGTCTTCCTCTGTGCGCTAGCCGCACCGTGCGTATACGCGCCGGCTACAGTAAGTGTTTGTGAGGACGCATGGGACAGCCGCCGTTGAGCGTTTCCTCGCGCAGACGCGCCATTTCGACCGCAGTCTGCGCCCACTCAATGCCGTGATTGTGACTTTTGTCCGAGAGACCTGCGCGTTCTTTGGCTTGTTGTTCGTTGAGTATTGTAGAATGCGCTCCTTGGAGCTGATGGTCATATTCGACTGACAGATTTTGGTCTTGCCAACGAAATGAGCGATGTGAGTGAGGATACGTTGTACGATAAAATATGCTTTTTTCTGTTTTGTCTAAGGATGTTTGATTTTATGTAGGAGGATAGCTCGACAAGCACCATGTGTGGAAAAAATGTAGGTAAGTTATTAGACAGTTATTATTTAGCAGTTATTATTTATTGGATCAGACAGCAGTTTGGAAGAATTTCCGTCGTATCCGACTCGATCGTCACATACAAACAAAAATGGAGCTCTTCAACGCGTTTCCGCCTCATTAACTTCTGATCAAGCACCAAAGATTTTGTCTTCGTCGAATCCTCATCCCCAACAAGCATTATATGGGATCGAATATGTGTTTGATATTGTATTCAAGCAGCAGGCGATCGGAATGAAACTTGGTGCCGATGATACGAAGCAGTATGCTATAGTGAAAGAATGCTTTGAAGGGTCCGAAGCGAAGCGGTATCCTGAAATTCAAACTGGCGTTGTTATCCTAGCGGTGAATGGACAAGAAGTGGGTGGTCTTGGACTTTCCTGCGTGCTGTATCGATTACGAGAAGCTCCTCGGACACACGTCTGCTATAAGTTGACTCAACATTTTTACGGTGCCTAACCGCAGATTATACGAGTTCTCAAGGGGTGCATGCACAGCCATATGCAAGGCCTTGCCAAGACAATTTACTCAAAACTCTTTGATTGGATGGTCGTGCAGATCAATGCGGCCATTAGTTCCGACGAGCGTAAGATTGATGCGCAGATTTGCGTGTTGGATATTTTTGGGCTTGAGGATTTTGTGCACAATAGGTTTGAACAGTTTAGTATTAATTATGCAAACGAGAAGCTCCAGCAAAAGTTCACGACGGATGTGTTCAAGACGGTGGAAGACAAATACATTCGAGAAGGGTTACAGTGGGATCATATTAAGTATCAGGACAATGAAGGGATTGTGGACGCGATTGAAGGGAAAATGGGCATCATTGCGCTGATGAATGATCATTTGCGACAGCCACGGGATACAGAAGAAGCGCTGGTGAATTAAAATTCGTACGATTCATCAAACAAGAAAAGGTGGCGACGTGAATGAGTGCATTGGGTTTCCTAAGTCAATCGTACGCACTTTATTATCAATCATTATGGAGGTTCCGTCACGTACGAGACGGTGGGATTTATGGAAAAACATCGGGATACGCTATAGAAAGATTTGGTGGATTTAATCCAAGTGAGCACGTTATCGTTGCTCCGAATTCGAACAAGAGTGCAATCGAGTTTGACAAGCGCACGATTGTCGAACAATTGCGTTCCGCTGGTGTGATTGAAGTGATTCGAATCACACGCTCGGGTTATCAAAGTCGCCTCACACCCACGGAATTAGCGACGCGCTATGCCATCATGTTTCCTCCCTCGATGTACACCAAGGACGTGCGACGAACCTGTAGTGTCTTCATGGAAACCGTTGGTCGAAAGTCCCCTCTCGATTATCAAACGGGAAAACCCTGATTTACTTTAAGAATGGTGTCATGAAAGAGCTTGAGGCCATGAAGTCGGACTTTATGACTATGAAGCACGTACGATCCAGCGTATTGTCTTGGGCTTCTTGGAACGACGTCTCCTCAGCCACAAGATCCACGCAGCGTTTGTCTTGCAGTCGTATGCTCGCATGTCGTTGGATTTCAAGGACTTTCACTTTCAACGACGTGCCATTGTAAAAATTCAACGTGGATGGAAAAAGTATAAGGCAATTCTGATGGCAAGGACCACGTATCACTCGGGAGAGAATGACTGGCAGGACGAGCATGTAGGGTCTTCCGACGATGGCTTCGACGACGCTCCGACGTCGTTTCGTGCGGGAAGAGATCGATCAGTGGTGGAGCGCATGGAATCGTTTAAAGTGGCCCATTCGGATAGTCGAGGCAGTGTGGAGCGACTGAATGAACTTTCGGCGCGGGCCAAGAACTTTATGAAGCCTCGAAGTGGCAGTGGCAGCACTGCAGGCTCGAGTGGCATTTCCTTGGAAGATGAAAAATCGATGCTCATGATTGAGAATCGGAATTTAAAGTACGACTTGGAACTCATGCGGGAACAATGTATTGAATTGCAAGCGATTATTCTCGAGATTAACAAAGCGCGGACGCCTGCATCTCCCATTCACAACAACCACCAATGAGTCCACTGATAAAGCTCTTGAGGGTCACGACGACCAATGATTTCGCCCTTGCAGCATTCGAGTTATCGATGCGTTGTCCGATTGTTCACTCATAAAGGGTCTTTTATTAGGGTAGAATTATTTAAACGACGACGACCCCCGGCCTGTCACAAAGAATTATTATCTATTTATTTAAACGAGAACGAATCGGCCTGTCACAAAAAATACCATTAAACGAGGACGACCCCCGGCCTGTCACAAATAATTATTCTAATACAATTTTCATTTTTGCCATAAAATACTAAGGTACGGTATGGACAACTAAACCCAAAAATTAGATATACTGTAGTTTCAGTGAAATTCCAATGAAACAGTTCGTCGGTACGACGGGCACCATCCTAGTCTACTATATAGTAACAGAATTCATGTCGTGGATGCATGGGCGCTCCCGCACCTAAGCGAATATCTTGAACAAAGTATACTCTCCTCTTAGGTACACGATCCCGTACCTAGCCGAAATTCAACTGTACGCACGTCATGACACTATGACATGCCATTATAAAAAAACATAGAATACAATTTTGGCTTCAAAAATCGCACTAATCCGTGGTAGTACAATTGACATGAAGATCAGTATTAACGCGTATATAATTGTTTAGAAATGGCGCTTTTTACATCTATTGAAAAGTTTTCCTCCCTGTGATGTTCCCGGTCACGTAGTTGCTTCTATCACTTTACCTTATATACCCTCCTCCCCGTCGGTACGACGGGGTAAAGTGGTCTCACGCCGTTACTGCAAGCAGTAACGGCGTGCGACCCAAGTATTGTGACCACATTAGTATAATGGATAGTATATGTTTTCGCTATCCTAACCCTGGAAATACATGGGGGCAAGTATTGTAGACGGACAGACGGTTTTTATGCCCTGCCCCGTCGATACGACGCACCGGCTACATCTGGTAGCACTTTTAGTCAATCCAACACCTGTGTTGGTAGACTAAGGCATCCTCTGCAAAGGATGAATCAGGACGATTGGAATAGTTTGACCCTCGTCCAGCAGTAAGCCTTTAAAAGGCTGTTACCCTTATTGGGTGACGAAGGCATGAAGCTCCTAGTGGGGCAGGGCCTTGAGGCCGTAAAGGCAAGGGTAAATGCCCTCATCGCTCATGATGCGAGTTGTAGTGGAGGTAGTTCCACGGGGGTGCGATCCCCATTATCGTTTAAGATAAAGGAGTTGACCACAGAGAAGGGTGACAACCTTTACGTTTGGTTGCGAGAGGTCGAAACGGCCTTCGCTACAGCGAATGTGATCGCTGATCACTTGCAAGTGGGACTTGCGCTGACCCATCTTACGGGTAAATCCCGTGCATGGCCGTTTTTACGTGTTCGGACTCGGTAACGAACGTGTTCCCTACCTGGGAGGTCCTTAAGCAGAAGCTTATGGACATGTACGCAACGACTGATCTGGTTTTTCAGAATCAGCTTGCGTTTCTGAGGTGCCGTCAGGGCACTAGGGACTTGGAAACATATATCCAAGAACTTAAGACCCTGTTGGCAGGGATGTACGCGAAAGCATATTCGGACGATGTGTCCATCTCCGTCTTCATGGGAGGCCTGAGAGAAGGACCAGCACGTTCGGAGCTCTTCCGATGCCGTCCCCAATCCCTGGGGGAGGCGTTCAAGATGGCGTTCAACGCCGAGAGGAACTTTCGTTCCTCTAAGGTGGGTCCTGAACCCATGGACCTGAGTCAGGTCGAAGCGGAGGAGAGACCTCCCGCTAAGATTCACTCTCAATCCTTTCCGCAGGGCTTCGGAGAAGAGCTCCTTGCAAAGTTGCAGCGGCATGGACCGCTGAGATGCTTCCAGTGTGGGATCACGGATCATCTGCGGAACAAATGTCCGCGGAAACCCCAGCGAGATACTCGCTTAATAGGGCCAAGGTTTGGGAAGAAGCCCTGGACCAAGCCGTCGGGAAACGACGGCTCCCAGTAGGTGCGGGGCGCCCTACTGGGAGATACCTCAGTGCTGTTAAGCCCCAGGGTAGGGGACGACAGCACAAAGCCCCGAGGGAAACGGTGCTTTCTAGCACCGAGTTGGTGTACCAGCCAGGTTTGCTGGTAGTCCTTGCGGACGTGAAAGGGTTTGATAAGACTTGGAGAGTCTTGATAGACTCTGGAGCGTCTGACAATTATGTCAGACGGGCTTCTGTAGAGAAGAGTCGGCTGTATGCCAAGGCCCTAGAGGCACGTTCTCGTGACGTTGTCACAGTCCTCCTTGCGACGGGTGTACATGTTTCTGTACCCAAGGTCTCGATTGACCTTAAGCTGAAGTTTGCAGACTTCGACAGCTTAGAACGTTACCTAGTCCTGGATTTGGACTCGAGGTATGACCTCATTCTGGGCATGAAGTGGCTGTAACGCCACGAGCCATGGATAGAATGGAAGTCTAAGTCCATTGGCTCAACGCACCCGCGGTCGGGTGAAGCATTGGCGAGTCATGAACCCACCTTTGCTCGATCGCAAAAGTGATTCTGGCGTGAGATGACAGAGATTGGGATGTCTGAAATGATCATTCCCAATGTCGTTAAGGAAGAGTTCCTTAAAGAGGGGGATTCGGCGGTTAATCCCCACGCCGTTAACGGCGAGACTGGTGAGTTGCCAGTGGTAGAGGTGGATTCCTCTGAGACGACTCCAGTGGTAGGGGTAGAGACCCCTGTGGTTAAGCGCGAGGCGCTTCCAAGCGGAGAGACCCGAAGTTTGTCTTTTTCGCACGTCGGAAAAGATTCCGACTACGCCGATATAGGTGAGACCGGCGAGTCACCGGTGGTAGAGGTAGAGACCTCTGTGGATAGGCGCGTGGCGTTTCCAATAGATGGGACAATTGAATACCCCCATCTGGGTGTCGGGATGAGTCCCGAGGCCAGTATTCAGAAGTCATATAGGATGCTGAATAGTGTGACAGGTGTTGTCACAGAAGGCGTAAGCCTGGAACGGTTGCCTGGGGTAGGAGAACTGTTGTCGTTGGAGGAGATGTCCTCAACGAATTTGAAACTACTTTGAAAGCAGATGAAATCGACTAGGTTGTCGTATTACGTCCGGAAGAGGAGTTGAACTCCTAATCCACGATGGACGAGTCAGTTTTGGTGCAAACCAAACATGCATTGAATGCCCGAAGCGGTCTCAAGATACTCGCGGTTCCTGAGGACCCCTACCATTCCTTGCTAAAGTAATTTGGAGATGTCATTAGTGACAACCCACCGATGGGGTTACCACCGGATCGGGGAGTCCGACATGAAATTGGTTTGGTATCCGGAACCAAATACTGCGTCACTAGGCAGTGGCCTCTCCCCAAGGAACAATGCGACGTTATCGACGCATTCTTCAAGGGGAAAGAAGAGGCAGGGATGTTGCGGGAGAGCAAGTCTCCCCACTCATCTCCCACTTTTTGTGTTCGTAAACCGAACGGAAAGTGGCGCATTGTGCATGCGTACAATAAGCTGAATTCAGCTATTGTACCCATGCAGACTCCGATTCCTCGGAAGGATGTCCTCTAGAACAATATGGCGGGCTGTACTGTGTACAGTGACTTAGCTCTGGTGGACGTGTATTATCAGGTGCTCATGCTAGCGTCCGATATTCCGCTTACAGCGGTCAGCACGCCTAGCGGCATGCTGTGGGAGTGGCTTGTTATGACACAAGGGCTTTCAAATGCACCAGCGACTTTCAATCGCTTGGTGACTCAAATCTTCCGCCCTCATAGGAACAGACGTACTTCGACGATATATTCGTTCTCAGACGTACTTCGACGATATATTCGTTCATAGTCGCGCGGAAGGCGACTCATCTGATGTTGAGACGCATCGGATACACCTTCGAGCGGTGATCGAATGTATTCGAGAGCATAAGTTGTATGCAAATGCATCCAAATGTATCTTTGGTGCTGAGGAAATTCCTTTCCTCGGATGCTTCATCGGTAAGGATGGAGTGCGGGCGGATCCCGCGAAGGTGAAAGCCATTGTGGAGTGGCCTTCGCCTGTAAATCTTAAATATTTACGGAAGTGGCTTGGATTAGCCAACTATATCCACAAGTACAGCGAGACCTACGCTGAAATGGCGAAGCCATTGACCGACCTTCTTAAGAAGGATGTTGATTGGTGTTGGAAAACCGAACACCAAAACTATTTTGAAGCGGTTAAGGGGAGCTTGATAAAAGCTCCCGTTCTTGCTCTCCCAGATTCTGGGAAACCATTTAGTGTCGTCTGCGACGCCTCCGATTTCGCAATCGGATGTGCTTTGTTACAAGCATACGATGCAGGAAGGGAACGCGTGATTGCGTTTGAGTCGAGGCAGCTTAAAGCTGCGGAACGGAATTATCCCGTTCATGACAAGGAGCTACTCGCAATGAAGTATGATCTTGTCAAATTTAGGGTTCACCTACTCGGCTCAAAGCCGTTCGTGGTTTATACTGACCACACGTCCTTACGGACAGCTACAAAGTCGCCTCATCTCTCGCAACGGATGGCCCGTTGGCTCTCCTTCTTTGCGGAGTACAACTTTGAGGTTAAGTATAAACCTGGCAAGCAGAACGTGCTTGCAGACGTGTTGTCGCGTCGTCCCGATTACGAGCTCGCTCACGCGACATTAGTCACCACATCTGTGGTGGATCTCATACGCCAGGCGTATGGGAAAGAACCACAGTGTACGGCGCTAATTAGCGCGTTAGGTGAAAAGGGTCTTGTCTCGTCTGAGCCAACCCTGTCAAGTCGAGCTAAAGCTCGTTTACACCGTTACAGGTACTGTGACGGTCTGCTATTTTATAGCACGAGCGCGGAGGACACTCCGCGGGTGGTAGTTCCTCATGATGAGGAAATGAAGTATAGAGTCCTCTTTGAGGTACATGACGCCCCTACTGGGGGTCATTTAGGTCGGGATAAGACCTACAGCGCTTTAAGCGCTTTATATTGGTGGCCCAACATGTACAAGTGGGTCGGTGCGTATATACGCACCTGTGAGACGTGTCAGAGGGTTAAACCCTCTGCATGTTCAGCTGCGCCTTTGGAGAGCTTATCGGCTCCAAGGGAGTGTTGGAAATCCATTATCATGGATTTTATCTTCGGTTTGTCGAAGGATAAGGCCGGGAACACCGGCATATTGGTCTTTGTAGACCGATTGAGCAAGATGGATCATCTGGCGGCGGTGCCAGAGTCCATCGATGGACAAGGAACAGCGAAAGTTTTCCTAGACCGTGTCTTTCGACAGCATGGTCTACCCGATTCCGTTGTGTCGGATCGGGATCCCCGTTTTACGGGACAATTCTGGGGAGCGTTGTTTAAGGTGCTAGGCACATGCTCCTCATGTCCACTGCGGATCATCCGCAGACGGACGGTCAAACAGAACGCGTTAATCGCGTTGTGGAGGATATTCTCCGGAGTTTATGTCCGGATTCTCCAAAGATTTGGAGTGAGATGCTTCCAATGGTCGAATTTGCTATCAACAATTCGGTCCATGCATTCACGGGGTTTACCCCGTTTTACGTGAACGGATTAGTGAATCCGAGGACCCCGTTGACGCCACGTGTGTGTGGCCCAGGTCTTGAGGGGGGAGGATTCCCCGATGTCAGCCCTGTATCTGTGCGAAAGCACATCGATAAGTTTTTATCGACGCGCCTTAGTGTCTTACGACACGTCTGCGATGCAATGGCGGAAAGCCAAGACAAGCAGAAGGAGCAAGCTGACCGCAAGGGGCGGCGTAACGAAAATATATATAAAGTAGGAAAAAGTGTTTTACTAAACGCTAAAAATCTTCATACACATGCAGTTTCAAATGTGTTGCGCAATAAACTGCGCCCCAGGTTTGTGGGGCCCTTTAAGGTACTATCCCGAAAGGGCTTATCGTATACCTTGGACATCCCGAAGGTGATGCGTACGCATCCAACCTTCTATGTCGGTATGCTTAAGCCATATCAGGACCCGGAGGCGGGCCCCCTCTTGGAGGGGGTTGGTAAGGCGAATAGCCATAAGAGCCGTAAGACACGGCAGGGCGAAGGAATCCCGAAAGGGATAAAATGCGACCACGAAGCTCCGCAACGGTCGTCTCGAGAGAGGCAAGCCGCCTCTCGAAGCGATCAGTGGCATCCCGCTCATCGCGGAGCCCCTCGTGGAGATCATGGATGCTATGGCTGTGCCGGTCACAGCGCTCGCGAATCTCACGTCGCAATTGCGCGACCTCCTCCTTCAATGCTTGATGCGGAGGGTACTCCACACTTTCATGTGGAGCGGCTGATGGCGCGACGACATCATCGAGGGCAAACCCAATATCTGGTGAAGTGGAAAGGTTATCCACACTCACATAGTTCGTGGGAGTCCGAGACTCCCCTACGGCAGGATTGCCGTGACGTCGTAGACGCTTTCTATCGGGAGAACTCCGCTGCGAGTCGACGACCAAAGGGGCGCGAGAATCCCCTCCACTTCCAGTAGTTAGTAGTTTGCCGGAGGTAGACGTGGCGCTCACACTGTCGTCTGGCACCGCGGTGGGGGCAGGGGCGCTAGCGTAGCGTGTGCGTTAAGGGGCACGTAATAGCCCCATCGCTTTGGCTCTGGCGAATGTCATGCGCAACACCTCTCTCCACCCAAATGTCTCGAGGGGAATAGCTGTCATGCAGCTCATCGAAGCTGGGGAGAAGCTTCTCCCCTTCCGCCCAAGCGCGGAACTTCTTCTCTGCATCATCGGCACTTTCTACCGGAGAAAGAACGAAAGGAACCTCGCGGAGGTTCTCAACAGGGGGACCCTGTGCCTTCCTGTCTAAGCGCTCTCGGTACGAGACGCTAGTGAACTGCTTTTGTGTAAGCAGTTGTTGCCGGAGTTTCTCACGGCGTTTGCGTTGATACGGCTGTTCAGCCGCGGGGCCAGGGGTATAGGACGCTAAATTGGTCCTTACCAAGCGCTTGGCCCATCTTGGAAGGTCACGAGGATCATCAAAATTATAAGCCGCCCTTGGCAGGCGTTTGGGAGCGCATAACGCAGCCCGTAGTGCCTGTGCGGCAAGTTGGGTGTCTTGAGCTGCGTCCAGCTCATTAGTGACGATCGCCTTTGGAGATTCGGATGTATCATCCGATATGGGCAGGGGTGGCGCACTGGTTAGTGCATTTTCCTCACGTGTGGGGAACGGATTAGGCTGCCGAAAACGCCGTTCGGCGCTGTAAGAGCAGTTAACCGCTGGGGAGGTATCACCAAGGGCATCCACCTCCGAGTTCTCGGAGTAGTCTACCTCTTCTAGAGGAGACGCCATAGCACCACTGAAGGTGTACATATGGAGGGCCAGAGGAACTGGCGTTGGAGTTCTCCAACAAAATTTTGTTTATTGCGTAAGCAATAGTCTTGATGGGGGAGGATCTAACGGGGTTACATTTGAGTTACATTTAGTGTTGGTGTACATGAGTACACTACGGTTGAGGTCAGTATTGACCGGTTTGAAAGGTTTTGAGCCATTGGTTATTTTAACCAATCAGGGCAGGGGCCCTTGGTGTGGTGGTGTGTCAGCCATCCACGTGTCGGTACACAGGTGTGTACACTACATTTTAGCTAGGTACGAATTTGGAATATTCTACTTAGTATTACATATAGTTTATATTAGTTTAAATTAATTTAGGCTAATTACATATTAAATATATTGAGTTTACATTTCACTCAAAGTGCAGACGCGCGACCTCGACCGGTCGCGTGCAGTAAGTGTAGTAGGTAAGAGGGAGCTCTCCCTTTACTTACACCCCGTAAAGGGGACACAGCCGTTAAGGCTAAGTAGTAAACCAACCCGGGAACCTTGGCCCCGAGTAGGAGAGCTCTCCTACTAAGCCCTTTATAAGAGCGTATCGGCTAAGTAGCGGTAGATACCGCTTTAAGGAAGAGTCTTCCTCTGTGCGCTAGCCGCACCGTGCGTATACGCACCAGCTACAACTTATGACCACAGTCAACGAGTAACCACCCATGCCCATTAACTATGTGTCTGCGGTGTGGAGTGTATAAGTTGCTAAAGTTCAACTACTGCATAGAACGAGGCGGGGCCTATGATGGATTTGTGTGTATCTATGCATCAAAGAACGTACCCTAACTCCATGTAACAGTATTGCAAATCACATCGTTTGTTGACACGCTGTAGGTTAATCAACGTACAAACGGCGCTACAAATTAGAGATCAAACGAGGTATCTGACTCGTCCATGTCGTCTTCTTCAGGCTCAAACTCCTCAGCAGCCTAGTCCATAGCATCGAACATTATGTTTCAATTGTACCTTGTATTCTTCCCACGAATCTTCGACAAAGGACAGTAAATTCACAAGCGAGTCCGTGACTACCGTATCATCTTCGGCCATAATCAAAAGCGGATGGAACGTCTTGCCTGTAAACTCGACTCCCCGCTTTTGTCCTCGTTTAAGAATGTCGGTGGAATTCTCGTACTCTTTGCTCTGAATTAATTCCAAGAGCACGGGCAAGAAAAATTTGCTCATCAGGACACACGTCTTGCTCTTCACTAATTCTCTCAGTACGTCGGTCGCTTCTTCCATTCGCTTCGCTTCCACTAAAGCTGTCAGTAAGCCAGCATAAGCTGGTAAGTCCAGAACGACTGCTTGATTCACAGCTTCATCATACAGCTTACATCGAGACAGTAGCATGAGCTCGTCCACGTCAAAGTGCAGTATTAGAAGACCGTATGACATACCTACATCGCGGAATCGAGCAAAGCGTAAACACGCATCCATGACATAGATGGATGCTAATTTCGTAAAATCATCGGGTTTTAAACCGGGTAAACGGTAGACGCTCCGCAGGATTTCACGAACGGACGGCATGGTTTCAGCTCTTCTTCTGTCTAGCCAAGAGCACTGCGAGTTTCTGTAGTAGCTGCGGCTGTGGCGGCGACTGAAGTTGCGCTAAGTTGCGCAGCGCTTGCGTCGGTATAGCGCTGATCCATGGAAATAATTTGGGGGGGCAAATAGCCAAAATGGGGGGGGGGGGCAAATAGCGCTTTCCAAAAAATATCAACTTATTGGGGCGCGCTAGAGCGAAACCAAAAAATGATAGAGCCAAACCAATCGCGCTCCCGATTTATTTTTCGGTTAAATTACTTCCTTTTTTGTCCAGTACCAAGCCGTCCGGTATATATTTGTAGTGGTGCCACCGAAATCAGAAACTATGAGAGTGGTGGAGAGGAGCCTCACTGTGCAGTGTAATAAGTCAGGACTGGACGAGCTTCTTCAGGGAGGGTTTTCAAGTATCCACCGCACAGCTGCTACCTTAAAAAACGAGCATTCGTCTTGGCTATTATTAAGCATCAGTAGCGTACGATTTGTTGCTGATGTACATCGCGCAGTAGAGCCTGAACGCTCTTTCATTCTTGTTGTACCTGGGTCTAAAGGATTTCACCGCAATGGACCATCGCCAGTCGTCAGAGTACGGTGTCTTGCACCTTGGTGATAACTTTTTGAGCCTAAAAATGGCGAATTGTCACCTGGCAAAATGCGAGCAGATCATTTGAATGATGACCTCTTTCTAATAGTACGTATGTCGTATCGAGGAGCGCAAGCAGAGTACACTTGTATTGTACTTCAGAACGGACTCCATGCCAATCTCACGATATCTGGTTGGGTCATGCCACTTACATTATTTCAAGTATTCTGCGAAATAATGGACGTTTTCTGTGTGCTCTGGGTTGCGGACACTGAGACCACCAACAGTGGAGTTGGTTGTAGTGTTGGACGCGCTGCTGGGCAGCTACGTAAAGGATATCGATCTGGACGCTCTACAGATAAGTGTATGGATTGGAAAAATTGAGGTCGAAGCTGTAGAATTGCAGCGCGATGCATTTCCACTGCCGAATCAGATGCGGCTGGTCAAGGGAACGCTTCGTCAGCTCCTCATCGATCTGCCATGGACCAAGATGTCGAATGAACCCATTCGAGTTGATATCCAGGACTTGAGTTTGCTACTTGAAGTGTATGCCGACGATCGTGCGTCTCTTGACTCTGCCGAGATGTCTCCCGACGAGCAACGACGTTCTTCCAAGAAGAAATTGCAGACATTAAAGCGCAAACGTGCTGCGATTGACGCAGTAGAGAAGCGACAGAATTGAAGGATAAAAACAAGACACCAACGGGTCAAAGCTGGACCGAGGGTTTTATTTTCAAGCTGCTTGCAAAAGTGCTGGATAATGTGCAGATGAATGTGCAGCATCTTCATTTAAGAATGGAAGATCCAGTCTCTGATCCCATCCATCCATATGCTGTGGGAATGACATTAGAAGCAATAATCATCAAGTCAGCGGACGAGGGATGGAACTATACAATGGTAGGAGAGGCACGACTCAACCAACTGGTGTCTCGTTCATTCGAAAGAAGATGGAAATAAAAAAATGGCATTTATTGGTATTGGTCATTGCCATTAGTGCCAGTGTCTCCTGCGGTGCTAAATGATGCAGCGATGTTTACTGCATTAATGAGAAGCAGTTTTGAAAGTCAAAAGATGATGATGGATTTCTCAGGTGAGACAACAAGAACTGAGACGGAGAAGATGACGATGCCAGCGTTGTTTCAATTACGGGATTACATTATTCACCCACTGACAGTCTTAATGAAGCTCACCGTGAACGATGGGAATCACAAACTGCCCATTACGCATCAGGAGCTAAGTGAACGTGTTCTATCGAGGCTTGGGATGCCGTGGTTGGTCAAGGCTATTGATGACATTGGTGATGAGGCCTAGATGGAATTCTTAGACAGGATGACAAAGTTAGCAGAAGAACGAAAGTATACTCTAGGTTTTGTGTTCTCAGAGAGGTGGTCCTTTGAGAGGGAAGTCACAGAAGAAGATTATGAGATTCCATCAATGCTGCAGTTTAAAGAAGCACTGTCAAGCTGTGTACAATGGCCTTTGGATGTGGTAAACTGTATTGAGCAGTGTATTATCGATTATCGGGAGGCCGTTGTTCACGTGATGGAAGATAAAAGTACGTATATTGATGCTCAAGCTAGTATCGATCAGATTAGTACATCGTTGTATCGTCAGCAGTACCTGAGTGCGCTTTCCTTCATTTCATTTTTGACGATAAAACGTCGTCAAGCTCGATATCTCATGTAACGGGGTTACATTCGAGTTACATTTAGTGTCGGTGTACATGAGTACACTACGGTTGAGGTCAGTTTTGACCGGTTTGAAAGGTTTTGAACCATTGGTTATTTTAACCAATCAGGGCGGGGGCCCTTGGGTGGTGGCGTGTCAGCCATCCACGTGTCAGTACACAGGTGTATACACTACATTTTAGCTAGGTACGAATTGGGTATGTTCTACTTAGTATTACATATAGTTTATATTAGTTTAAATTAATTTAGGCTAATTACATATTAAATATATATTCAATTTACATTTCACTCTATCGTACAGACGCGCGACCTCGACCGGTCGCTCGTGTAGTGAGTGCCGTAGTGTAAAGGGAGCCCTCCCTTTACCTACACCCTTAGTAAGGGAACACAGCCGTTAAGGCTAAGAAGTAAACCAACCCGGGAATCTTGGCCCCGAGAAGGAGAGCTCTCTCCTACTAAGCCCTTTATAAGGGCGTATCGGCTAAGTAGCGGCAGACGCCGCTTTAAGGAAAAGTCTTCCTCTGTGCGCTAGCCGCACCGTGCGTATACGCACCGGCTACATCTCAAGCTATGTCTGAGGAAGATTCGTGTAAAAGACGACCCGAGAGCATGGTGGACATATGCAATCAATGCCGTGTTGCTGGATGTACGAGAGCGTCTAGCTCATGTAGATTGGGAAGCTTCAGAAGAAACGCGAAGGCGACGAGATCGGTACAAAAATTTGTGCCTTGTATTTCAACATAGTCATACATTTGCTGCCTCCCTTGTTTCGCCAGAAGTTCGCTTGTTGTCAGAAGAAGTGGAAAGCTGCAAGTTGGACGATTCAGAGTTTGAGATGGATGTCAAAGACTTGATTAAGCTTCGTCTTACCCTGCGGAAAGAAAAGGAGAAAGAAGCTCTGAGCAAGTTACAAAGCCTGCATGCCAGGAGCGCTCAAGATGCCGAGATGCCCACTAGGTCACGCCTTTGGTCGTATTCCACATGGCTTACAGGTGGAGCAACTAATTCGACTGATTCTTCCGGCCATAACACTGAAGGAGTACGCATCGAAGATGTAAAGTAGAGCGATAAAGATACCATAGACCTGTACGAAGCAATTGATTTTTATCCAGAAAAAAGTGAGATATCTGGAGCGAGGAAAGTGAAGATGTGGCTGCACGCGTGACGCATGTGCACAAGAGAACCAGCATATTCTGTATCGCTTCCAACTCTTCGTCGTGGAAGCTTTAAACTGAGTCTTGAAGACGTTCCCGCTGATTTTGGTAGTCTCACTCTTCGCACAGCTGCTAAGTCAAGCTCCTCCTCGTTCTTAATCGCTTCATTTGATGACATGGAGATACAATTTCTTGTGCGCCAACGAGCTTCGAAGTCGGACTTCAACTGTGCGACGCATTTTTCTGCCAAAGGCCCGGTCTATCCCTTCATGACAAAATGACACAAAGGAAGCGGTCGGTAAGATCCTCAGCGACTGACTTTTTTCTTGAGGGAATGGACATGGATGAAGTATTGGAGTGTCATCCAGTTGGAGTGTGTAGTCAAATGAGTAGCGTACGTATGCGTCATTGTGAGAAAAAGCTTCCATTAGTGTATCTTAGCATCGAGACAGAGCGCCACGAAAGGGCTTCAAGCACATCAAGCTCCATAAAAGGCGATGGAAGCGATGCGTACATGTTCACCTGAATCATTAAGCACATCATCTTGGATGGAAGTACCTGTGTAAATCAATCACAAACCCGTCATCTCTTTCGTATTCCTTTTCACCGTCCGAATCGTCACCTCTGGCAGACCTGTTGTCACTGTGTAGAGGTCCGGCCTCCACTTCATTCTTGGCATCGTCGTATTGCATACTGCGGCTCTAAGCTGGCCGGCCTGGCTAAAATTACAATCTGTTAGAACTCAGAAGGATGCGCAATAATAGGCACGGCTTTTTACTGGACAAAAAAGGAAGTAATTTAGCCGAAAAATAAATCGGGAGCGCGATTGGTTTGGCTCTATCATTTTTTGGTTTTGCTCTAGCGCGCCCCCAACTTATGTTTATAACCAAGGCGACGGCGGCTTCCGATTGGCTGTGGTGGTGGTGTCTGTGGCAATAAACAAAACGTCCGTGGCAATAGACAAAACGTCTGTGGCAATAGTGGCGCCCATTCTGTTATTATATAGATGTCTTGGGGTGTGTCGCCCGATCACCCTCTAATTTAAAGGTTCATTTTTGAAGCCCAAAACTTATCCATTGGACATAAAAGGGAGGGGTGTGTGTGACCGGAGCAAAGGGGTGGTGTGACCGCAGGCTGACCCTATACAAATCACCTATCAATTACCTCTCCAAATCGATATGTGTATTTGATCCATTGGTGACGTCGACGACCACATGGATTTCACACCATGACGCACTTTCCAATTAGGAGCTTACCTCTATGCTGCCATCCTACTTCATCAAAAGCTCGAACCGGCGGCAGCTCTGGAAGGGCATACGACTCGTTGGTGGGATTGCCTTCCTACTGCTTTTTCTGTGGACTCAATACTCCACGTTAGAGAGCGTCCCAGCACTATTCAACACGGCGCGCAGATGGCATTCTCCGGACAACGCAACTCGCGAGGACGCGTATCTAAAAGGTAATTCAAAGCGCGCGGGATCAAGATATGCTAATGCTACTCGTATGACTGCAGATCAAGCTGCAGTTTTGTCCGACCAGCAAGAAGCACGACGTGTAGCTGTCCGTGAGGCGATGAAATTTGCGTGGGGAAATTATGAAGAGCATGCGTTTGGAGCAGACGAGGTGGACCCAATCAGTGGCGAGAAAATCAGTGACGTCTGGGGCAATATCGCTTGCTCGCTGGTCGATGCCCTTGACACTCTCTGGATCATGGAGTTGAAAGACGAATTCCATCGCGCTAGAGATTACGTGGCAAACCACCTCAACTTTTCGCACTTGGGAACTGATGGGCGAGATATTTCTATTTTCGAAACCATCATTCGTGAAGTAGGTGGACTCTTGAGTGCATATGACCTCTCAGGCGATTCTGTTTTCAAAGAGAAGGCCAAGGAGATGATGGATTTGCTCACGCCTGCATATCACGAGAAAGAGGGCGTGTTTTACACCTATTTCAATCCTTATACAAAGAAAAGATCCTTCGCTGGGTGGACTCAACGTCGGTAAGCACAGATACTTTGGTCTTGCTTGGTTTTATTCTAATTGGCTTATAAATGTATTGCAGAGCTCTTATCGCTGACATAGGCACTCTTCAGCTCGAGACACGGTATCTGTCTGACATCACAGGGGATTTGAAATACGCTGAGATGGTACGTAAGGTCATGTGAAACATTATGGGTGGAACTCCTGAATATATCGTTCACCCATGCAGGGAAATGCTTTTTATGAGATTGTAAATCGGAAGGGCTCGTATAAAAAGACCGGTTTGTTTCCAGTGTATTTTGACACGACCCGGGGAGAGTTCGATACTTCGGCTCGTAGCCTTATCACGCTGGGCGGGTTCGGTGACTCTTTCTATGAGTATCTGCTCAAAGTATACATATACAGCGGCAACCGCGAGGAAGACCGATACCTTCGCCGACTATACGACGATGTGGTTAAAGGGATCGAGGATCATCTGCTGTTCTATTCGATTCAGGATGATCTCTACTTTTTGCAGGCGAGGAGTTTGCCGTGGTTTACAGTAAGGATCACGTTTTCTTCGATTCCCCGCAAAAATTGTCGCTGACCATCTTTTGTTTCATGTAGCCTGTTCGACGCATGGATCATCTCATCTGCTTCGTTCCAGGAATGTTAGCCCTTGGTACGCTGTTTGAGACAGAAGATCACGTAAAGAATGCCAAGCATCTTGATTTGGCGGAGAAACTCATGAAAAGTTGTTACGAAATCTATCACCGCCAGCCAACAGGCTTATCTCCCGACGTGGTAAGTTTCCCAGGGATGCAAGTAGTAGATCCACACTATCGCCTTCGACCGGAGACGATTGAGAGTCTCTTTTATTTGTATCGCGTAACCAAGAACAGCAAGTATCGCGAGTTGGGATGGGAAATTTTTCAGGCGCTGGAGACTCACGCCAAGACCGAACACGGATATGCGGCCATTAGGAATGTAACCAAGTTGCCAGCGGAACAGGATAACAAGATGGAAAGTTTTTTCCTTGCTGAGACGCTGAAGTATCACTACTTGTTGCAGGCACCTGAAAGTCTCATTCCACTTGACGAGTATGTGTTTAATACTGAAGCACACCCTCTCCGTATCCGCAAGGACGTCACGAGTTGATGCTCTTACCTGAAATGGGGTTCTTCTTCATAAACCCATTTATTCACCTATAATGAATGCTGCCATGTCAAATTACTACACTCGAATTGCATTTAAAAAAAGGTTATAAAATATGGACAGTGACAATTTAGAAATGCAGTACTATCACTTCACGTGGATCACGAAGGTTACGTTGGAATGCGTGTTAAATTGGCCCGAAATTTGGCCGCGCCGTGCGTCGCGCGTATTTGGGCAGTTACGACTTTCAGTGAAGAGTTTTGGGTATATACTCTATTTTTTGTGGGGTTTTACTCAAACATGCATATACATTTTATTAGATTAGGTTTTTACTTAATTCTAATATACATACTTCAGAATTTCTCCGGCTGTAGCATCGTCGACCAACAAGTACGCCAACTGACTTTAGTACGTTAGTGCCGGCAAGGCACATACAGGAACCAGCGGTCAGCAGGAACATGGAGGCGATTATCTTTTAGTACGATTGATACCTGACTATAATTGCTTTCGATTATATTACGTTTGGAACATTTCGCGTGGATTTAAGTGGCTACTTATTACGTGGAGTTAGTACAAGGTTCGTCACGCATAATTTCGCACGCATTTGAATCGCACTAGCAAGTGGAAGCAAGTGCAGGCAGTACAACGCAGTAAAAATGGGTGATAATGACGTTATAGAGCGCAAAGTCCAACAGGTTATGAGCCCAGAAGGTTAAGGCCGATACGGAAGAAAAAACAGAGGCAAACACAAAAGAGATGGACCCAATGATGATGAAGATGCTTGCTACTATTGTGGATCGACTGGATAAGATGGAAGTAAGCAGGGGGGAGCAGTCTCAAGTCAAGAATGTTGTGCACGCGCCCAGGGCGGATACCAAGATGAGTATAGCGTCGTTGGGTGGAAGCGAAGACGACAGAAGGGGCTACATGACTGGTTTAGAAGGTAAACAAAGTTTCGAAGAAATTTGCCACCCGGGCAAGGACGCCTTTTCAAGGGGCAGAAGACCAGATGCTGGAGTACAGTACAATCAACATGGAAACGGCAATTACCCCCCCCCCACTATGCACGCGGGGCAAGGTAATGGTGCGGCGCAGGTGTTTGGGGCGGTAAGGACCCCTTCACCAAAGGAAAAGCGCTTGCAGATCAGACCTTTTGACGGCGCGGAAATTTACAAAGGGCTTGGTTCGGGCTTCCAGGCATGGGTGCGAAAGTTTCTAAGGCAAGTGAGCCTTGCCGAAGCCGCATGTGGCTACCAATGGCCAGGTGATGTAAAAGTGGATCTGCTGGGTCATTACTTGGCGGGTCCAGCAGAAGCCTATTGCAACCGCAAAGTGGAAGGTGGTGGTGTGAGACACCCGCCCTATGGTATATAATGGACAAGATGCTGTCTGTTTTTAATGTACAGATAACACCGGCGCAGGGCATGAAGCTCTTTATGGCGCGGAAGTTGGTCGGAAGGTCGTGGTCAGATCATTTCTTGTATCTGACCGCGATAGCTGACGCTGTTGGTTCAAATTGCGAGTCTTTAGTACTCAATAACGTTATTTACCATGCAGCGCCGGAGATGAGGCAGATCCTCATCTCCAAGTACGATCATACGCGGCCGGATTACTTACGCCAGGCAGAGGAGATCTGCCAGTTTGCTCAAGCAGTGGAGTTTAGCGAAAGGATACCGAGAACGTATCAAGGTGGCGCGGTACATGTGATATCAAACAAGGGCAGAAAGTCGCCGACCAAGAGAACATGTTACGAATGTGGAGAAGAGGGGCACATTCGTGCAAATTGCCCGTAAAAGAAGACCAAGAAAGAAGATTTCGCATTGACTGTTGAGAGTTAGATTGTTGATTCAAAAAAGGACACATGGATATTAGATAGTGGAGCCAGCATGCATTTGACGCATGATCTATGTTGTCTCACGGATGTGGAGACTGTTACTGGGGTATGCTACCAAGCGGACGGTCAGCAGCTGAAGATCAACAAGAAGGGTTCGATGTCCATATACGTGATGTGCGGACAGAAGGAGACCCTTCTCAAGGTAACAAACTTTTTTTTGTTGAAAGCCTTTGTGGAGAAGCGTGCCCAAAATTTGGCACACTTCTGGTCAAGTTTCGTCAAGGCATTTGGTCTAATTTCGGATTGGTTTAAACAAGGGGGGCTTTTCAGCCTATCAGACTTAAGAAGTGTCAAGAACGCAAGTTTTGGTGAGTCACCCGACTTTGGGTATTTTACATATTTTTGGGTGGGTACATTTAGGGACTATAGGGTAGTAGTATTTTAGTTGTGGATTTTCCGGATAGAGGGCTTTTGGTTGTGGTTTTACCTTTTAGGACAGAGGTTATACCTTTAAGTAAGGAAATCTTTTAGCTTTCGGACAAGTGGCTAAAACCTCTTCTGGTCTCGGTTCACACCACAGCTAGGGGTCGCCGTTCTTCCATTTTCGTACGCTAGTCGCCTCCGCCCGCCGCGGAGTGTTTGGGGGCAGAGAGTCGAATTATCCCCTCTCGACCATTATACTCGGTCTGGACGCGCCGCACGCGCACTTTGGCCCACCGGAAGTCCCTCGACGGGAGTACGATTTGGCGATCTCAACACCTCAACTCAAGTACGTTTGGAACGTGCTATTCACTGGATTGGTCTTTACGTGGAGATATCGTTTGTGGAGTTTCACGGGCATATTGGGTCTTCACGTGGACATATTGGCTCATTTTAACATTGGTTGGAGTTTAGACCGGTTTTGGTCTTCTCTCATATCAGTCAGGGGCTAGACCGGTTGATTGGTCTACCCTCTATTATTTCGTATTAATCAGGTATAGATCGTTTGGACAATCGACCTATTGGAATCTATCTTTCGGAAGTGTTTTTGGTTTGTTTGTGTCTGGGGTGAAGAGTTCCGCCCCAGAGATACCTACCCAGATCGGTCTTCTATATTCAAGACCGCTTCGATCCAATCTGCGATCCCGATCCACCGAGTGTGTTACTAGCCCATTCCATCGGGTACACAAGGTGAGATGGACACTAAACAATCGGACCAAGTGGGTTCTGATGACTACCGGTCGTCTGCTTGCAGCGGACGATCGGACCAGATCTCGAGTGGTGGTCCGCGGAGTACCCCCTCCGAAAGTTGGAAGGCTGGGCGCGATGGTGGTAGTCAGGTTATCGATGCTAATGTTTTCGATTTCGAAATTGACTCCACCACAATTGTGCGTGTGCCCGGATTCGAACCAGGGATATCACTAGCTGATATTCCATCAAAAATTGTATTCGAAGATTTAAATGATTTGAATATGGAGTCGTTCTGGAGAGGACGTAAGGAAAGGCTATCGCCTTATGTTCTCGTTGTTGATAAAGATGGCGATGTCCGATCTGGCCTGGTCGAGGTCCAGATCGGGATTAATAAGTTTTTTCCTCCCCAAAAGGCTCCCACCGGAGCCGATCGGGACTATAGCAGGTCTTGCTATAGTTCCGGAAAGGATCAGGACCAAGGTCCTGATCCTATGCGTATGAATGAAAAAATTGATGGAAAACCAAAAGATGAAAATTACTTGGAGGCTGACTGGAACGATCCGGTCTACCTCTCTAAAGTCCCCAAGGTACCCAATGTTCCCGGAAAAGGGCTTGGAATGCCACCCGACGAAGACGACTTCGAAGAAAAGTCGAAGGTCGGGGATGAGGTTATCACCGAACAAGACCTGGACAAGATGTATTATGTTTTTGAATTGAAGCGATTTGTTCGCCAAAACCAGGTCTTTCGGTTTTTGGACCTCCCTATCCCCGACCGTCTTCTCGGTCCCACTACCGAGCCGATCCAGAGTGATCGACCATTACTGCTCGTCAAGAATTTGGTGGCGATGTTGGCGGAGGTTGGCATTAAAATGCAGAACCCCGCCGGTGTCAATAAACTGTTTGAATTTGATGCTTGGAGACTGGAGGCGTCGATGTTGGACCTCCACGACCGTTTGGTGCCACTGCTGGGGGCGGTTCGCCGCCCAACTCCCACCACGGCAATGAAGGTCACCGAAGCCTCCACAGAGCTTGTTGACATTGGTTCCGATGATGAATCGATCTACCACTCTCCACCGGCTTCTAACAGCTCATCAGAGTTGGAGACCAGTGTCGAGCGGATGACCATGGGGGTGGACCATGCCCGGTCTGAACAAAAAAGGGACATGCGGCAGCAAGGGGCGCTTGCCTGTCGGAGCTCCAGCGACCCCCACAGGCCTCAGTTACGCAAAAGGAGGGTATCAACACGTTGCCCATGACGCCAGCTAACGTCCAAGCCATGTTTGAGACGATGATGCAACGTTTCATGGAAGAACGGGTTAGACCACCTATGCGCCCACATGTCCAAGACCGGTCTACCTGTCAAGGTGTCAATGTTTGCAAAGATGTGGATATGGAATCGGTAACATCTATGGATAAGCCTATTAGAAGTGATAAACCAACCGGCAAGGGAAGGCGCAAGCCGCAACCGGCAAGACCGCGTAGACCAAGCAAGACAAGTGACTGTGATATGGAGTCGGTCGGCGGTCTTGACGACCATGGTGGGTCAGATGGTACAGGCGCAGACAAGGTGCGCAAGGCTAACCTAGCCTCCACTACTGCCTACGACTTTGGATCTGCTGCGATTCCGCGCATCCGTATGGCCGCGACGACCGACCTCAAGTACTTCACTGGCAAGGATGCTGATAAAGACCAGGCCCGGTCTTGGTTCAGTCGGGTAAAGTCTGCGTTCCTGCGAGACCAGACCCCAAAAAGCGAACGTTGTTCAATCTTCCGGGATTTGTTAAAAGGAACGGCTGCGAACTGGATTCAACAGTTGGGTCGGGGCGTCCGGTCTGACTGGGACCTGTTATGAGCGGAGTTTGAAGGTCAATATTGTAACTCCGGATTTTCAAGCGCCCGTAAGTACCACCATATGCAGAAGCGGGCCGACGAAACACCGATCGAATATTTGCATCGGTTGAACGTGGCTGGACTTCGCGCCGGCATAACAATCAAAGAGAATAACCCGCCCAACGGTGTCGCCTTAGAACATGTGGGTCACTATATTAGTACCCTTGACGATCAAGAGCTGGCGGACCAGATTACTCTACTGCGTCTTAAGGTTGCGGGCGAAGTCGAACAGACCCTGCGGACGTTACAACAGTCGCGTAGTATGAGAGCGAAGACCGTTGGTGGATCAGGTCGCTATCGTTCCAAGACCCAGACCGATCCGGTCAAGAGACCTTGGACCAGACCGACCCGAGCGGTCAAGGCAATTGTAGCTGATGACAGCACGGGGTCAGAAAGGGAAAGTGGAAGTCCATCCAGCCAGGAGTCATCGGATGAAGACCAGTATCGTTACGTCTATGTTGCGGGATCTACCCCGAGGACCAGGTCGAAGTCCGACCAGGTGGACCGGAAGGTAAGGAACGGAAGCAAGTCCTATCCAGACCGACCTCGTCAGAAGTGCTCCCACTGTGGGTCGAGCAAACATAATGGTCCAAACTGCTGGAAGAAGATGGTGTGCAAGAAGTGCGAGAGACGCGGCCACCCGACTGACCACTGCCTTTTCGTATGCAAGTCGTGTGGAGAGATCCACGAGGCCCGCCACTGCAAGATTGAAGAATTTTTTTAACATGATGCGCAAGTGGTACGTGCCGGACAAGCACGCGGGGATGCTGCCGCCGGACGCAGAAAAGATGTTAAACTAGAACGCTCGCCAGGTTGGAATCTGGATCGAGCCGAGCGTTCTACGGTTCACATCTATCGGCAAGGAGGATAAGACCGGCAATACACGTTCTATTCCAAATTGCGTCGACCGAGACCATCCGGTCTACAGTCTGAAGACCGATAAGTACTCCCGGACCAAGGTGGTTATGCAGTTGGACTTGCTGCCTGGAGAATCCCGCGGGTACTGGAAGTATCACGCACCTGATAAATGGTTCAAGCAGGCGAAAGCCTGTGGCAAGATTAATAACCAGAAAGCGACGATGTTGTTTGACTCTGGAGCTGAAGTCTCGATAATCGACTCCGCCTTTGCTCGTAAGGTTGGATGTCGTATAGACGATACCCAGAGACAAGAATGCGTCGGGATCGGCGAAAACTCTTATATGACCGAAGGAAGAACGCGTGTGAAAATTACTTTGTCGGGATCACTGGTCTACTTTTTCAGCGCTTGGGTTGGCAAGTTGGCTGTTCAAGACGCTTTACTAGGCATGGATTTCATGGTCCCAGCTGGTATTCGCCTAGACTGTCACATGGAGTGCTTACACTCCCGGATGAGGTCCAGGTCCAGTTGTCTGGTCGAAGACCTCTGTATGGTTCGTATACCGATCTGGTCCGGTGGGACAAAGACCTCACTATCCCAGTCGGTCGGTCTGCCGATACCCCGGTTGAGAAAGGTTTCCGTTCGAGGAAGTTATGGTTGACCAGGGGCGATCGGTGGGTCTCGACCTTCGTAAAGAGTGCTGGTCGACGTGATTTTGTCCGTGTTACCAATATCGGTGACAAGCCGCTGACACTGGACAATAACACTATTGTTGTTATGTGGTTAGCAGAAGGAAAGGTACCAAGGAAGATGGGGTTCATCTCGATTGGGTCGAGGCGGTATGTCGAGTGGCAAAACCTGGCGTACCAATAGACCACCGATCTTATCAGCGATGATGGGTCGGTGGAAGAGGATACCTCACTTTTAGTGGAAAGACCAAGTTATGTCACCCCAAAAAAGATGTTGGTCCGAATAAAGACGCCGCAGTCACCAGGAACGGTGGACCATCAAGTAGACGAGCCAAGGTTAGTCAACGTGGTGTCAGCACAAGACCAGGCGACAGCGGAGCAAGAACCGGAAGAAAGGGAACATGAAATTGCTAGGTCGGACCATGACGGTATTCCTAATCATACCGATATCAGTGAAGGACAGTCCGTCGTTCAAGACCAGGGGCGTTCAGCCGGTCCGATGGTCTAGGTGATATCGCCCAGAAGATGAACAAGTCTGTATACATGAAGGCGGGGAACAGTACATTCAGGAGCTGGAAAGCCGAATGGCAGTCCTCCCTGAAGTGTTTGCCGACTCGCCCGAAATTACAATGGATGATTTACAGGTGGGTGATTAAGACCTTAACAGTCCAGACCAGATCGAGCAGTTGAAGAATATCATATGGAAGAAAAGAAATCTGCTGATCGGAAAGGGCAACGCCTTACCACCTGCAGCCCGTGGTGCGATTTGCGATATTGACGTTGGAGATGCCAAGCCGATTGCTCAGCGATGTCGACGCGTGGCGCCACAGTACCGGGAAAAGCTTTCTGATCTTATCAAAGGAATGTTGGCTACCAAGATTATTAGACCGTCGACCTCTCCATGGGCCTCGCCGATCGTAATTGTTATCAAGAAGAACGACGTTGACATTAGACTGTGCATCGACTATCGGCTGGTGAATCGGTTGACTAAACTCATGGTTTACCCGATGCCGCTGATTAATGATCTGTTGGAAGACCTCGACAAGACCTTGTGGTATTGTTCGCTAGATATGGCAAGTGGATTTTGGGTGGTCTCGATGACTGATCGAGCCCGTGAGATTTCCGCATTTGTGACACCGTTTGGTCTTTTCGAGTGGACTCTTATGCCGTTTGGTCCGAAGAACGCACCCCAGATCTATCAAAGGTTGATAGACAACGCACTGTACGGACACTTCAAGATCAAGACCGATCGGGACCCTGCGGAAAATTATGATGTGTTTAGAGAGGGTGAAACCGATCGGGAAAGAGGACCGTCCGTTCTAGGGAGGCGGTCGTACATCGACGACATTCTGATACCTGCCTCGTCATGGAACGATATGTGCGAGAAGGTTGAACGATTGTTGGAGACATGCGACCGCTCGAACCTATCTATCAGCGCCATAAAAAGTTTTTGGGGTATGTCCAAGGTCGCCTATTTAGGCCATATGGTCTCGAACAATGGTCTAGAGGCTAATCCTAAGGACCTGGATTCGTTAAGCAACCTCCCGTTTTCCAGGTCTCTGAAGGCAATGCAGTCCTTCCTAGGAAGTTTAAACTACTACAGCCGCTTCATCGAAGATTTTTCTATCTACGCGGCTGTGTTGTATGAGCTCCGGGAAGTGGACTACCGTATTTTGCGCAAAGAGGACCGGGCAACTTTACATGGGGGCGCCGACTCTGGTCTTGATGCAGATTGTCCGCAAGTGGAGGCCGAAGACCATATGAAGCGTGTAAAATTTGGTTTTGGTATGTTGAAGGTTAAGATGGCGATGGCACCGATTTTGAAGCATTTCGCTCCCGAAAAGGTCCCGACCATTATTGTATATGCTAGTCAGTGGGCCATTTTGGCCACTCTAGTACAAGATCATAATGGTGTGTACCATCCGGTCACGTTCACGAGCAGAACGCTGAAGCCAAATAAAGTGAACTATGGAATTGTCGAGAAAGAAGTTCTGGCGTTGCTGCGAATTCTGGATGTGTGTTACAACCTGCTGGTCGGTCGACCTATATAGGTCCTGTCAAGGCGGTCTACTTTGGCCTGGCTATTATCAGCCAATGGTATGGACGGGCGTCTAGGCAGATGGTCGGCGGTCTTGTCGCAGTGGAACCTTGAGGTCGTTAAGTGCACCAGGGGCGAGGAAGAGATATTGGGCACATTAGCTGCCAGTATCACCCCTCGGTCTGAAGTGGACGAGGCATTGATAGCTATTGCCCCGAGGAAGCAACCTCGGCAGTCAGTTTCGAGACCGCCACCGACCGTAGACCATGATGAAGAGCTCTTGGTCTTAAGTTTTGACGGATCAGCAATCGTGAAGAAGAAGGTCGGCGCCTATAGTGCCATATTGTGGAAGTTGCCACAATGGTCTATAGTTGCAGCCGCTGCCGATTTCACGCCAGATATTACGGTTAACGAGGCGGAGTACCGAGGTCTGCTTCTATGTCTGGACCTGCTGTCTTCACAAGAGAAGGGGCGAGTCATCATATGTGGTGACTCGAACCTAGTGATCAGGCAGGTCACCGGAGAGATCGACTGCAAGGCCCCACGACTAAGGACGCTAAATGATCGGGTAATGAAGGCACTGAAAGACCGTCCCAACCACGAGCTTTTGCACGTGAAACGGGACTGGAACAGAAGTGCCGACTACCTCGCGACCAAGGCCATGCAAGACCAGACCTGGGCTACGATCACCGAGGAGGCCGTTCTTGATGAATTGATGAATATAAACAGGCTCCCCGAGGTGATCGGACCTAAGAACGCTCCGGACCAGGTACATTTGATGGTCGCGACTAGACCGAAAGCTCGGAAGTCCCACCAACTGTTCCCAAAGGAACGGTTGAGTGAATCTGTTGTGCAACGACTAAGGGCAGAACGGATCCTCAAGTCGCAGGACGAAGAAGAATGGATTGTGAATTTGAAGACCTACCTGCGCGGTGAATTGTCTAAGTTGACGAATGGTCAAGCGAAAGAATGTGCCAAGATCACAGACAGTTACGAAGTGGATGAGGATAGTTTAATATATTACTGCCGCGATGCCGACCAAGACAATGAAGACCGGGACCGATTGGCGAAATTGGTGATACCTGAGTTGCTGCAGCCGGATGTCCTCCATCACTACCATGTGAGTCTAGAAGGGGGACATCAGGGCATAGGCAGAACGTATCACAAGATCAGGTCCCACTTTCACGGGAGAGTTCTTTTCAGAAGTGTGCAGAAATATGTGGGTTGTTGTACGGATTGCGAGACCGGAAAGGGTAGACCGGTAATCAAGGGGCGATCGCCCGGAAATATCGAAGCTACCTACCCTTTCCAGGTCATAGCGATGGACCACATACCGTCGCTGCCTAAATCAACATATGGCAATACTAAGTTGTTGATCTGGGTAGACCTGTTCACCGGTCTAGTTATTGCGAAGGCAAGTGCGTCCCGGTCTGCCGAGCAGATCGCATAAAGTTACGAAGAATGTGTGTTCCGAAGATTCGGCGCCAGCGAGGTCATCAGGCACGATCGCGAACCCGGTTTTATGGCCGAGGTGTTCCGGTCGTTCAGTAACATGCCGGGCCAGAAACAGAGTGCGACGATGGCATATCGTCCGCAAGCAAATGGATCGGCGGAACGCATGGTGTAGACCATAACGAGGGCGATCAAGATGTACGTTGCTGACCCAGACCAGCGAGATTGGGACGAGTATGCAGAAAGGCTGGTGTTTGCACTCAACTCGTCGATCGATCGGGTCCGAGGAGAAACGCCTTTTTATCTGACATATGGATGGGACCCTAGGTCGACACTGGAAGCTGCGATACCTATCGGTTGCACCCGGACCCGCGATCGCGATGCTCGACGTTGGCGCATGCTGGTCCAGAAACACTATCAGCATGCAAGAGAAATTGTCAACGAAAAGTTACGTCAAGCTACACAAGACCGGGCAGACCGGAACAACGACCAGGTCCAACCCCACGGTATAGAACCAGGGGCGAGGGTATGGTTGTACCTAGACCGAGTGAAGGAGGGCTATGCGAAGAATCTGGCTCACATGTGGCACGGTCCTTTCCGTGTTGCCGAGCTGATTGGTGAACACGCTGCCCGTCTAGTAACAACCGGCACGGACTACAAGGTCTTCCCGATCGTACATGTGTCCAAGTTAAAACTGGTACGAGAGTTTCCTGATCGTCCCAAAATGCCCTGTCCAGTAGACGAGGCAGAACGGTTTGATTTC
>CM047585.1:18525249-18569159 GCA_026184515.1 Peronosclerospora sorghi
AGGCCTCCGTTTAATCCACCGACGGCTCCACCGGCTCCTTGCACACCCACACCCACATGTGGTGCTGTGGGTGTGGGTGTGGGTGTCCTCTTCCGGACGCAACACTGCGAAGACATCCAGTCACGTCGATTCGATCGAAGTACAGACGATAGACGTCTGCTTTTACTACGATCACCACTTTTCTTGTGTTTAGATGTCTTCACAGAGTGAGACATATCGCTGCTCAAGGAAGAACAACCTTCCTCGATCTTGCGGAGCAAAGAACCATGCTCCGCAACAACAACGGCGAGGGAATTCCCAACCTCCGCCGCCCCTAATCGATAATCAGTGGAATAAGCGATACATTCTCGAGCGCTTGATCTAGAAACGCTCGGTTCCTTCGAAGAAGGCGTAGCGTACCGAGTACTTAGTACGCTGGCAGAGTTACCCCCAAGAGTTCGACTCTTGGGAGCCGATTGAGGTTCTGAGGGCCGACGCCCCAGACCTTTTGACTGAGTTTGAGAAGAAGTCTCAAACTCATAATGCGAAGTAGCATCAACAGTAGGTGTTGATGCATTCAAGGTATCAATTAAACCCTTAATTTCGGCGGGTACGGAAAAGCCACCGTACCCCGCAACTCCTCCTCTGACAGACGAGGAGCGCCCTGCGTACACCGCGGGCAAACGAGGTGAGAAGGGACACCATACTTTAACCCTTCTTTTACAGGGAGTCTATTGTGGATAGCCCGCTGCACTGGCCTGATATAGTGTATGCGGTGTACAAGGCGACAAGGAAAGCACATGCACCAAGTGCTCTCGATTGGAACTTAGCGAAGATAATATTGCGTTTTTTGAAGGGGAGCTCGGATATGAAGCTGAAGATGGAAATCGACACAAAGTACAAGACAAGCAAATGGAACGAACTCACGATTGCTGGATATAGTGATGCAGATTTTGCAGGTGCGAAAACGGATCGGAAATCCGTTAGTGGTGGAGTTACGATAGTTGATGGCAAGGTTACGCAGTGGATGTGCAAGCGGCAGTCAAGTGTGTCATTGTCGACTATGGAGGCGGAGTTTTACGCAGCGTCGGCAATGGAGTGCGAGTTACTTGGAGTGCGTGAAATGGCGATGGAGATTGGAATGACGGTGAATCTCCCGATGCAGCTACGATGCGACAACCAAGCGGCAATCAAGGTATTGAATGGTGATTGCGTCACGTCCAGGACCAAGCACATAGACTTTCGCGTGAAGTTTATGGTTGCCAAGGGACGCGAAGGTGTTATCAAGGTGTGTTACTAGCCAAGTCAGAGTATGCTTGCAGAAGTGTTAACGAAAGGATTGAGTTTTACAAGGCTAATGTTCATGCAAAAAGGACTGGGACTGAGGGCGAACACGTGTGAGTGACTTTGGTTCACGTGAAAGTCGAGAAGGAGTATTAAATTGGCCCGAAATTTGGCCGCGCCGTGCGTCGCGCGTATTCGGGCAGTTACGACTTTCAGTGAAGAGTTTTGGGTACATACTCTATTTGTGGGGTTTTACTCAAACATGCATATACATTTTATTAGATTAGGTTTTTACTTAATTCTAATATACTTACTTCAGAATTTCTCCGGCTGTAGCATCGTCGACCAACAAGTACGCCAACTGACTTTAGTACGTTAGTGCCGGCAAGGCACATACAGGAACCAGCGGTGAGCAGGAACGTGGAGGCGATTATCTTTTAGTGCGATTGATACCTGACTTTAATTGCTTTCGACTATATTACGTTTGGAACATTTCGCGTGGATTTAAGTGGCTACTTATTACGTGGAGTTAGTACAAGGTTCGTCACGCATAATTTCGCACGCATTTGAATCGCACTAGCAAGTGGAAGCAAGTGCAGGCAGTACAACGCAGTAAAAATGAGTGATAATGGCGTTATAGAGCGCAAAGTACAACAATGCGGTCCTTTGCGTGAGTTTTGTAGGAAACTTAGGTCTAGCGCAGTGTTATACTATTTGACCTGATACTTTTAATCAGGTAGTATGTGCGTAGATAGGTGTGTTAGAAGGACCTGCGCCCCGGCTGCAGCCGATGTTAGGTCGGTTGCAACTTATTGACAAAATGTATTTTGGGTAGGTACCTAATTTTATGGGTCGTACCTAATTTTATACTTGCATTTATTAGGTTAAATATTAAACTTAATTTAATACAGTCACTTTTTGTTTTCGTTCTTCGGCCTCAAGTCAAGTTCTTTCGTTTGTGGAGTTAGTACGCCCTACGCAGGGCGGAACGCTATAATTTCTCTCGTGGAGTGATTAACTTACTGTGGAAGACAGTGTTTACTCAAGTTTTTACTTTGTGGAATGTTGCGAGTGGTAATTTGGAGTTAACAAAGTTTCGATTGATTTTATTACTGTGTTGTCACGTTACCTTCGCTGTTACGCTATTGTTTGTGTTCTAAGTACGTTAGACTACTGGAACCTTGCGCATAAAAGTGGAGATGACAGACGAGGACGTAAACGAACATGTTATGAGCCCAAATGTGGGGCAAACCGACCTTGAATAGAAGCCTAAGGCTCGCGAAGATAACAAGGTTCAGGTATGATGGATATGATGCTACCATCATGGATCGCCTAAACAAGATCGAGGTGTCGAAGGAGGATCAAGCACGCAAGGATAATGCGGCGCGGCCACACAAGGTCGACACGAAAAATGAGTATTGCGTCGCTAGGAGACAGCAACGAGGACAAGCGAGTTTTCCTGACTGGACTTCAAGGAAGTCAAAGCTTTGAAGATATCTGTCACGCAGGAAAGGATGCATTCTCATGGGAGAGGGTGCCTGCAGGTGCTGTGCGTTACGAACAGCATGGAAATGTGAACGGCGGGCACAACGTCCAAGGTGGACAAGAAAACGTGCCGCCTCAGCACTTTGGATTTGTCAGAGCACCAAGTCTAAAGGAGAATCAGATACAAATACGACAGTTTGACAGAACTGAGACCTACAAGTTGTTTAGGATCGGGTTTCAAAGCATGGAGCAGGAAGTTCCTGCGGCAAGTGAGCCTAGCTCAGGCCGCGTGTGAATTTCCGTGGCCTGAATATGTCAAAGTGGACCTGCTGGGCCATTACTTGGCGGGCCCAGCAGAGTCTTACTATAATAGACAAGTGGAAGGGTGGTGGCGTGAGACACCCGCTGTGTGGTATATCGTGGATAAAATGCTTTCCGTGTTCAATATTCAGATCACTACCGCACAAGGAATTAAGTTGATGACGGCGCAAAAGATTGCGTACAGATCGTGGTCGGACCACTATTTGTACTTGACGGCAGTGGAAGAAGCGGTCGGGCCCAACTGTGAATCGTTGGTGGTGAAAAACGTGATTTATCACGCAGCACCGGAGATGAGGCAGATCCTCATCTCCAAGTACGATCACACCGTCGATCGGTCCCAAAAAACAATCGATGCACTCCGAGAAGAGTTGAGAGTTGAGCGTGAAAAACAGATCGTGACCAACGCCGCGTTTCAGAAAATTCTTCGGGACACAAAACGATTCTCCCAGATTATTGACGCCATACAAGCTGATCGCTCAGACTTGACGGCCGATATTACACGTCTCAAGGCATCGGCTCCGAAACAAAATCGGCCAGGTACCTCAATCCACCGTTATCTCCACTTTAGGTCCATCTTCACTTCCCTTTGTATGTAGATCCACTACCGATCAATGCCATCCAAATCGTGCAAACACTTGTTGATTCCTTTCGGCATATGCACGGCCACTACGATCTGTTTCAAACGTTGTTGGAAGGTCTGATCGGCACTCGTCACGACATGCGTCGTCTCGAGATCAACCGATCGCATCTTCGAGAACAGCTTGCAGTGGTTGTTCGGCAGAGCTCGGAGACTCAGGGTGATAGATCGGTCTTATATTCCCAAAGACGCGAGATGGATCGGCAGATCGCCGAGCTAAGGCTCAAGATCGACGATCACTCCGAAAGAATTGCTTCCTCCCAAGATCGGTCGGCATTTGGACCCAAGAGTCGAACCGACTCTGGGGAATCGTCCACCGGTGCCGTGATGAGTTGGCTACGTGTCTTACCAGCTCTCTAGTCGCTGGTCGTATTCCTTGTGGAGTAGCATCGAGCGCCCTCTCGGAACCACAGTTGCATTCTGCCGGCGATGTTTCCCAAATAAATTCGGGCGGAAATTCTCGCCGTTCATTGGTGAAATTCCGCTCCCAAAATTCGCACGAACAGCAAGAAACGTAAGGACACATCGAGAGGCGCGAGGGCGCGGGACCTAGCGGCCGATCCGGATTACGAAGAGAAGCCAGAGGCACTGCGGAAGAGAGCCAAGACACCGGCAAAGCTTCTGCACACAACAGCGGATTCATCCAAGTCGATTAATGCCACGAAAAATCAAGCGCCCCCGGCACCAACTATCGACCAGTCCAAGTCAGCATTTGTGGCGAAGCAGATCCAAGAATTTTTAGTCGTTTCCGGTCAGCAGCATACCGATAGGCCTATCGGCGATCGGATTGGTGGAAATCCAGGATGCTTTTAAGCCGGTCATGTGCAAGGGGTGTCAAGAACACGGATTTGGGTAAGTCACATGAGATTGCGTGTACTACATATTTTCATGTTTGGTACATATTGGGGACTATAGGGGGCAGGTAGTTTAGTTTTTGGTTTTGCCTGTTGGTAAAAGGTTTTTGGTTTTGACTTCGTCTAAGAAGAGCGTTTTTGGCTTTACGACTTAATTGTTGGACCTCTAACTTAACCGGGGGTCGTTTCGCTTTGCACATCAGTCGCCTCTGCACGCCTCAGAGTGTTTTGGGAGCTGAGGGTCGAATAATCCCCTCCAGCTCATTATACCCGGTCGGTACGCGTCACAGACGCACTTGGCCCGCCGGAAGTCCCTCGACGGGAGTGCACTTTGGTCGACCTCTCAAGTTTAAAGTTGCACACGTTTGGAACGTGTAATCAAGGTAATAGATTGTTTTGTGGAGATATCGTTCGTGGAGTTTATTACGTTCTCATTGGATCTCTATATTGGAGTATTGGACTTTTATTCTCGTATTGGTTGGGCTCTACGATCGATTGAGCGATCTGCCCTTTGAAGTATATTTACTTGGAGTATAAATGGTCTTCCCGTACCCAGGGTGAAGAGGTCCGCCCAGGGTACATTACCCAGCACGGTCTCACATTTTTAAACCTCAAGTCGATTTCTAGCACCGATCCACCGAGTGTGAAACCAGCCCATTCCATTGGGTACACAAGGTGAGATGACGAAAGAATCGGACCAGGCGTCCTGTGCTGATGATCGGTCGTCTGCTAGCAGCGGACGATCAGATCGGTTCGTAGGCGAAGGTTCGCGGGGTAACCCCCCGTAAGTTGGAAGGCCGGGCACGATGGTGGTCGACACTACTGTGTTCGATTTTGAACTTTACTCCACCACAATGGCGCGCGTGCCCGGATCACTTGGTGATCGTGGATATCACCGAGATGATATTTCGCGAAGAATCGATTATAACGAGTTAAATTTGGAATCGTTCTGGAGAGGACATAAGGAACGGCTATTGCCTTATGTACTCGTTGTCGAAAAGGACGGCGATGTCCGATCTGGCCGGGTGGATGACCAGATCGGGATTAATAAGTTTTTACCTCCCCATAAGGCTCCCACCGGAGCTGATCGGGACTATAGCAAGTCTTGCTATAGTTCCGGAAAGGATCAGGAATCTTGTCCTGATCCTATGGATTTGAATGAATGCTTTGATGAAAAGAAAATTAAAGATGAAAACGACTTGGAGGCTGATAGGAACGATCCGGTCCATTTTCCAAAGGTCCCCAAGCATAGGCTCATGCCGTCCGATGAAGACGACTTGGAAGAAAAGTCGCAGGTAGGGGATGGAGTTATCAAGGAAGAAGACCTGACCAGGACGTATTACATCCACGAGTTAAAGCGATTTACTCGTGAAGACCAGGTCATGCGGATCTTAACCTCCAGATCCCCGATCGCCTTCTCGGATCCACCACCGAGCCGATCCAAAGCGATTGGCCTTTGCTATTGGTGAAGAACCTGCTGGCGATGTTGGCTGAGGTCGGCATAAAAGTGCAAAACCTCGCCAACGTGCATAAACTGTTCGATCTGGACACTTGGAAGATGGGGATGTCAATGGAGACCATCCATGATCATTTGGTGCCGTTGGTGGGGGCGGTTCGCCGCCCAACTCCCACCGTGTCATTGAAGGCCGCTGAAGTCACGGCAGCATACGATGAGGTGTGCTCCGACGATAAATTGTTGTATCAGTCTCCACCTGCCTCTAATAGCTCATCGGAGTTGGAGTTCGGTGTTGAGCGGATGACCATGAGGGCGGATCGTACCCCATGTGAGCATAAAAAGGATGTGCGGCAGCAAGGGGCTGCATACCGGTCGGGGCCTCAGGAGCACCCACAGGCTTCAGTACCTCCAAAAGAGGATACCAACACGTTACCCATGACCCAAGCTACCGTCCAAGCCATGTTTGAGGCAATGATGGAGCGTTTCATGGGAGACCGATGCCGATAGCCTCCGCGCCCGCATGCTCTTCCCGGCAAAATGTCAATACTTGCCGGGATGTCGATATGGAGTAGGTGGCATTAACGGATAAGGCTATCCGAGGTGGCAAACCAGTTGGCAGAGGAAGACAAAGCCGCAGCCAGCCCGACCGCGCCGATCAAGCAAGAATAGCGATTACGACATGGAGTCGATTGGCGATCCGGATGACCACTATGGGTCAGACGGTGCAGGGGCGGGCAGAACGCGCAAGTCTAACCTAGCATCTACTACCGCATTTGATCTCGGATCTGCCGCGATCCCACGTATTCGTATGGCCGCGACTACGGACCTCAAGGACTTTACTGGCAAGGACGCCGACGAAGAGCAAGCCAGGTCGTGGTTTGGTCGGGTCAAGTCTGCCTTCTTACGGGATCAGACACCAAAAAAGGAACGGTGTCTGTTCTTCAGGGATCTGCTGTAAGGAACGGCGGCGAACTGGATCCAAAGGTTGGGTCGGGATGTCCGATCTGACTGGGATCTGCTATGTTCAGAATTTGAGGGGCAGTACTGCAACTCCGGATTCTCTACCGCCCGCAAATACCATCATATGCAGAAGCGGAGTGACGAGACGCCGATCGAGTACCTGAACCGTCTGAATGTGGCTGAAATTTGCGCCGGGATAGTGATCAAGGAAGGCAACCCGCCGACTGGTGCCGCTATGGAGCACGTGGGTCACTATATTAGTACCCTTGATGACCAAGAGCTGGCAGATCAGCTCACTCTGCTGCGCCTAAAAGATGTGCGGGAAGTGGAGACGTTGCGGACGCTGCAACACTCACGCAGCATGAGGGCGAAGGTCGCTGTTGGATCGGGTCGCTACAGATCGAAGACCCAGATAGACCCTGTGAAGAGGCCCCTAACCAGATTGGCCCGTGCTGTTAAGGCGATCGTGACTGAAGACAGAACTGGGTCGGAAGAGGAAAGTAGCGGCCTGTCCAGTCGGGAGTCAGACGAAGACCAGTATCGCCACGTTTTCGTTAAGGAACCTTTCCCAAGAACCAGATCGACGCCTAACCCGGCAGATCGGAAGGGCAGTAGTGGAAACAAGTCCGACCCGGACCGACCTCGCAAGAAGTGTTCTCACTGCGGGTCAAGCAAGCATGACGGTGGGGACTGCTGGAAGAAGTTGATATGCAATAAGTGCGAAAGACGCGGCCACCCCACCGATCACTGCCTCTTCGTGTGAAAGTCATGTGGAGAGATCCACGAGGCCGGCCAGTGCAAGATCGAAGAGTTCTTCAATCTGATGCGCAAGTGGTATGTGCCGGGTAAGCACGCGGGGATGCTCCCACCGGACGTGGAGAAGATGTTAAGCTAGAACGCTCGCCAGGTGGAATCTGGATCGAGCCGAGCGGTCTACGTTTGGCATCTATGCATATGTTGGCAAGGAGAATAAAACCGACAATGCATGTTCTGTTCTCAATTGCGTCGATCGGGATCATCCGGTCTACAATCTCACGACCGATGAATATTCCCGATCGAAGGTGGTCATGCAGCTGGATCTGCTGCCTGGGGAGTCTCGCGGATACTGGAAGTATCATGCTCCCGACAAATGGTTCAAGCAGGCGAAAGCCTGTGGTAAGATCAACAACCAGAAAGCGACGATGTTAGTCTACTCTGGGGCCGAAGTCTCGATTATAGACTCCGCCTTTTCTCGTAAGGTCGGATGTCGTATAGACGATACCCAGATACAAGAATGCGTTGGAATCGGTGAAAACTCTTACATGACTTAAGGAAGGACGCGCGTGAAGATCACCCTATCGGGTTCGTTGGTCTACTTCTTCAGCGCTTGGGTTGGCAAGTTGTACGGTCAGGATGCTCTGTTAGGACTTGGATTTCATGGTGCCGGCGGGTATTCGCCTTGATCTGTGTCATGGAGTGCTTACACTCCCGGATGAGGTCCAGATCCAGTTAGATGACCGGCCGACCCTATTCGGATCGCACACCGATCTGGCCAGGTGGAACCAAGACGTCACCATTCCAGTCGGCCAATCCGCGGATACCCCGGTCGACAAAGGTTTTCGATCAAGGAAGTTATGGGTGACCAGGGGCGATCGGTGGGTGCCGACCTTTGTGAAGAGCGCCGGCCGATTTGATTTTGTCCGAGTCACTAATATCGGTGACAAGCCGCTTACGCTCGACAACAATTGTTGGCATGAGGCTGGCGGAAGGGAAGGTGCCAAGAAAGGCGGGGTTAGTATCGATCGGATCAAGACGGTATGTTGAGTGGCAGAACTTGGCATACCAAGCGACCACCGATCTGATCAGCGATGATGGACCGGTGGAAGAAGATACCTCACCTATGGTGGAACGACCCAGCTATGTAACCCCAAAGAAGATATTAATTCGAAGAAAGGAACCGCAGTCGCCGGACACGGTGGACCATCAAGCAGATGAGCCAAGGGTCGTTAACATGGTGGCGTCACAAAAACAGGCGACAGCGGAGCCGGAAATAGAAAAAGGGGAACATGGGATGACTGGGGCGGACCACGATGGCACGTCTAAGCAGATCGATGTCGTTGAAGAGCAGACCGCCGATCGGGAACAGCAGTATGCAACCGATCAGGACGCTTTAGGTGATGTTTCCCAAGAAGACGATCAAGTTTGTATACATGAGGGCGGGGATCAATACATTCAGGAGCTGGAGAGCCAGATGGCATTCCTCCCTGAAGTGTCTGCCGATCCGCCCGAAGTCACCTTGGACGATATACAAGTGGGTGACCGGGATGTCAACAGTCCCGACCAGATTGATCAGCTTAAGAAGACCATATGGAAAAAGAAACATCTGCTGATCGGGAAAGGCAATGCCTTACCCAGTGCTGCTCGCGGAGCTGTAGCCGGTGCGTATACGCACGGTGCGGCTAGCGCACAGAGGAATACTCTTCCTTAAAGCGGTAGCTACCGCTACTTAGCCGATACGCCCTTATAAAGGGCTTAGTAGGAGATATCTCCTACTCGGAGCCAAGATTCACGGGTTGGTTTACTACTTAGCCTTAACGGCTGCGTTCCCTTTACGGGGTGTAAGTAAAGGGAGGGATCCCTCTCACCTACGACACTCACTGCACGCGCGACCGGTCAAGGTCGCGCGACTGCACTTAAGAGTGAAATGTAAACTGAATATATTTAATATGTAATTAGCCTAAACTAATTTAAACTAATATAAACTATATGTAATACTAAGTAGAATATTCCAAATTCGTACCTAGCAAAAATGTAGTGTACACACCTGTGTACCGACACGTGGATGGCTGATACACCACCACACCAAGGGCCCCTGCCCTGACTGGTTAAAATAACCAATGGTTCGAAACCTTTCAAAACGGTCAATACTGACCTCAACCGTAGTGTACTCATGTACACCAACACTAAATGTAACTCGAATGAAACCCCGTTACATCCTATCCCATCAAGACTATCGCTTACGCAATAATCAAAATCTTGTTGGAGAACTCCAACGCCAGTACCTCTGGCTGTCCACTGTACACCTTTAGTGGTGCTATGGAAGAAAACTAATCCGATAACTCGGAAGTGGATGCCCTTGGGGAGATCTCCCCAACGGCTGACCACGCTGACAGCGCCGAACGGCGCTGTCGGTCATCCAACCCATTCCCCACACGAGGGGAAAACGCACTAACTTGTGCGCCACATTACCCGCTAGGGGTGATACCTCCAGGTTGCCACAGGCGACCACCATCAATGAACCGTCCTTGGTTCCAGAGGCCCGACGTGCCGTACGGGCACGGAAGGGACCTCGCGACCCTCAAAAGAGTGCTAACCAGGCGGTCAAGAGAGGTCTAGCCTCCTATACCCCTGGTCCAGCGGCTATACTGCCGCGTGAAATTGCGCGTCGGAACCAACTCCGGGCCCGACTACTAACGCCCAAACATTATACCGTTAAGTCCTACCGAACGCGCCTCGGGGAGCAGGCACGCGGTGTCCTCTTGGATATCATCCGCGAGATTGCCTTTGATATCTTGAGGGACGAAAGCGTCGAAGACGCAGAACAGGCATTCCGCGCCTGGGCAGAAGGGGAGAAACGCCTCGCCAGTTTCGATGCGCTGTACAACAGCTTTTCCGAACACTATTTTCGGGTAGAGAGAGCGCTACGCTTGGCCTATGCTCAGGCCAAAGCGCAAGGGCAATTGCCTGCCTCCTATTATACGCGCTCTGCTCTTGATGTGGTGCCGGAGAGCAATGCAAGCACAGCATTTTCCTCCGGCGAACTACCAACTACTGGGAGTGAAGGGGCTTCTTCAGCCTCTTTTGTCGTTGACTCTCAGTGGGATTCTCCCGCTCGAAAGCGTCAACGACGTCACGGCAATCCTGCCGCAGGGGAGTCTCGTATTCCCACGAGCTCTGGGAATGTGGATACCCTTTCCACTTCACCAGGTACTAGGTCTCACCCCGGTGATGGAGTCGCGCCATCAGCCGCTCACATGGTAATGTGGAGTGCCCTCCGTATCGAGCACTGGAGGAGGGGGTCGCGCTATTGCGACAAGACTTCCACGAGCCCTGTGATCGGCACAGCCGTCGCATCCAAGATGCTCAGGAGGGACTCCGCAACGAAGGAAGTGCGAATGAACGCATCGAGGGGCGGCTTGACTCTCTCGAGTCTCTCGTTGCGGAGCTTCAGGGTCGTATTTCAACCCTGTCGGAGATGTTCCGACCTGTCGCGCCTTTCGGCTATCCGGCTTCTCACCCTCCTCCTAGAGGGGAACCGCCTCAGGGTTCCGGTATGTCTTAAGCTACCCACATAGATGGTTGGATGCGTACGCATCGCCTTCGGGATGTCTAATGTATACGACAAGCCCTTTCGGGATAAAACCTTGAAGGGCCCCACAAACCCGGGGCGCAGTTTATTGCGCAACACATTTGAAACTGGATGTGTAGGAAGATTTTTAGCGTTTAATAAAACACTTTCTCCTACTTTATATGTCTGTTCGTTACGCCGCCCCTTGCGGTCAGCTTGCTCCTTCTGCTTGTCTTGGCTTTTCGCCATGGCATCGCAGACGTGTCGTAAGACACTAAGGCGCGTCGATAAAAACTTATCGATGTGCTTTCGCACAGATACAGGGCTGACATCGGGTAATCTTCCCCCTTAAAGCATTGGGCCACACATACGTGGCATCAACGGAACCCTCGGATTCACTAATCCGTTCACGTAAAACGGAGTAAGCCCAGTAGATGCATGTACCGAATTGTTGATAGCAAATTTGGCCATAGGAAGCATCTCACTCCAAATCTTTGGAGAATCCGGACATAAACTCCGGAGAATATCCTCCACAACGCGGTTAACGCGTTCCGTTTAACCGTCCGTCTGCGGATGATCCGCAGTGGACATGAGAAGCTTGGTGCCCAGCACCCTAAGCAACGCTCCCCAGAATTGTCCCGTAAAACGGGGATCCCGATCCGACAAAAAGGAATCGGTTAGACCATGCTGTCAAAAGACACGGCCTAGGAACACTTTCGCTGTTCCTTGTCCATCTATGGATTCTGGCACCGCCTCCAGGTGAGCCATCTTGCTCAATCGGTCTACAAAGACCAATATGCCGGTGTTTCCGGCCCTATCCTTCGGAAAACCGAAGATAATTTCCATGCTAATGGATTTCCAACACTCCGTTGGAACCGATAAGCTCGCCAAAGGCGCAGATAAACTTGCAGAGGGTTTAACCCTCTGACACGTCTCACAGGTGTGTATATACGCACCGACCCACTTATACATGTTGGGCCACCAATACAAATCGCTTAAAGCGCTGTAGGTCTTATCCCGACCCAAATGACCCCCGGTAGGGGCGTCATGTGCCTCAAAGAGGACTCTATACTTCAGTTCCTCATCATGAGGAACTACCACCCGCGGAGTGTCCTCCTCGCTCGTGCTATAAAATAGCAGACCGTCACAGTACCTGTAACTGTGCAAACGAGCTTTAGCTCGACTTGACAGGGTTGGATCAGACGAGCCAAGACCCTTTCCACCTAACGCGCTGATTAGCGCGTACACTGTGGGTCTTTCTCATACGCCTGGCGTATGAGATCCGCCACAGACGAGGTGACGAATGTCGCGTGAGCGAGCTCGTAATCGGGACGACACGACAACGCGTCTGCAAGCACGTTCTGCTTGCCAGGTTTATATTTGACCTCAAAGTTATACTCCGCAAATAAGGAGAGCCAACGGGCCATCCGTTGAGAGAGATGAGGCGACTTTGTCGCTGTCCGTAAGGACGCGTGGTCAGTATAAACCACGAACGGCTTTGAGCCGAGTAGGTGTACCCTAAATTTGACAAGAGCATACTTCATTGCAAGTAGCTCCTTTTCATGAACGGGATAATTCCGTTCCGCAGCTTTAAGCTGCCTCGACTCAAACGCAATTACGCGTTCCCTTCCTGCATCGTCTGCTTGTAACAAAGCACATCCGATTACGAAATCGGAGGCGCCGCAGACGACGCTAAAAGGTTTCCCAGAGTCTGGGAGAGCAAGAACGGGAGTTTTAACAATCTCCCCTTAACCTCTTCAAAAGCGTTTTGGTGTTCGGTTTACCAACACCAATCAACATCCTTCTTAAGAAGGTCGGTCAATGGCTTCGCCATTTCAGCGTAGTTCTCGCTGTACTTGTGGAGATAGTTGGCTAATCCAAGCCACTTCCGTAAATCTCTAAGATTTACAGGAGAAGGACACTCCACAATGGCTTTCACCTTCGCGGGATCCGCCCGCACTCCATCCTTACCGATGAAGCATCCGAGGAAAGGAATTTCCTCAGCACCAAATATACATTTGGATGCATTTGCATACAACTTATGCTCTCGCATACATTCGAGCACAGCTCGAAGGTGTATCAGATGCGTCTGAACATCAGACGAGTCTCCTTCCGCGCGACTATGAACGAATATATCGTCGAAGTACGTCTGAGAACGAATATATCGTCGAAGTACGTCTGTTCCTATGAGGGCGGAAGATTTGAGTCACCAAGCGATTGAAAGTCGCTGGTGCATTTGAAAGCCCTTGTGTAATAACAAGCCACTCCCACAGCATGCCGCTAGGCGTGCTGACCGCTGTAAGCGGAATATCGGACGCTCGCATGAGCACCCGATAATACCCGTCCACCAGATCTAAGGCACTGTACACAGTACAGCCCGCCATATTGTTCTAGAGGACATCCTTCCGAGGAATCGGAGTCTGCATGCGTACAGTAGCTGCATTCAGCTTATTGTACGCATGCAAAATGCCCCACTTTCCGTTCGGTTTACGGACACAAAAAGTGGGAGATGAATAGGGAGAATTGCTCTCCCGTACCATCCCTGCCTCTTCTTTCCCCTTGAAGAATGCGTCGATGACGTCGCATTGCTCCTTGGGGAGAGGCCACTGCCTAGTGACGCAGTATTTGGTTCCAGGAACCAAGTCAATCTCATGTCGGACTCTCCGATCCGGTGGTAACCCCATCGGTGAATTGTCACTAACGACAACTCCGATTAGTTCAATAAGGAATGGTAAGGGTCCTCAGGATCCGCAAGGATCTTGAGGCCGCTTCGGGCATTCAATGCCTGTTTGGTTTGCACCAAAACTGACTCGTCCATCGTAGATGAGGAGTTCAACTCCTCTTCCGGACGCAACACGACGATCTCGTCGATTTCATCTGCTTTCAAAGCAGTTTCAAACTCGTTGAAGGACATCTACTCCAACGACAACAGTTCGCCTACCCCAGGCAACCGTTCAATGCTTACGCCTTCTGTGACAACACCTGTCACACTATTCAGCATCGGATTGTACTGCTGACAAATGGCCTTGGGACTTATCCCGGGACCCAGATGGGGGGAGTCAATTGACCCATCTATTGGAAGCGCATCGCGCCTATCCACAGAGGCCTTTACCTCTACTACCGTTGACTCACCGTTCTCACCTAAAACGGCGTGGTCAGAATCAATTCCGACGTGCGGAAGAGACGAACTACGGGTCTCTCCGCTTGGAAGCGCCTCGCGCTTAAACACAGGGATCTCTACCCCTACCACTGGAGTCTCAACTTTTTTGCCGAACACGGCGTGGTCGGGAATCCTTACCTGCAGAAGAGACAAATCTTGTGTCTCTTCTCTAGGAAGCGCCTCCCGCTTAACCTCAGAGGAATCCACCTCTACCACTGGCGACTCACCAGTCTCGCCTATCTCGGCGTGGGGATTAACCGCCGAATCCCCCTCGTCAAGGAGCACTTCCTTGGCCTCAGTGGGACTGATCATTTCAGACATCCCAATCTCTGACATCTCTCGCCAGAATCGCTTTTGCCATCGAGCAAAGGTGGGTTCATGACTCGCCAATGCTTCACCCGATCGCGGTTGCGTTGAGCCGATGGACTTATACTTCCAGTCTATCCATGGCTCGTGGCGTTCCAGCCACTTCATGCCCAGAATGAGGTCATACCTCGAATCCAAATCCAGGATCAGGCAACGTTCTAATCTGTCAAAGTCTGCAAACTTCAGCTCAAGGACAATCGAGACCTTGGGTACAGAAACCTGTACGCCCGTCGCTAGACGGATCGTGACAATGTCGCGGGAACGTGCCTCTAGGGCCTCGGCATACAGCCGTCTCTTATCAACAGAATCCCGTCTGACACAATTTTCAGACGATCCAGAGTCTATCAAGACTCTCCAAGGCTTATCAAATCCTTTCACGTCCGCACGGACTACTGGCAAACCGGCCTGGTACACCAACTCGGTGCTAGAAGCACCGCTTCCCTCGGTCTTTGTGCTGTCGACCCCTACCCTGGGGTTTAGCAGCACTGAGGTATCCCCCAGTAGGGCGCCCCGCAACTACTGGGAGCCGTCGTTTCCCGATGGCTTGGTCGAGGGCTTTTTACCCGCCCTCGGCCCGTTGTAGCGAGTGTCTCGCTGGGGATTTTTCGGACATCTGTTCCTCAGATGATCCATGCTCCCACACAGGAATCATCTCAGCGGCCCACGCCGCTGCAACATAGCCAAGAGCTCTGTCTCGAAGCTCTGTGAAAAAAAGAGTCCGAATGACTCTTAGCGGGAGGTTTCTCCTCCGCTTAGACCTGACTAAGGTCCATGGGTTCGGGACCCACCTTAGAGGAACAGAAATTCCTCTCGGCGTTCAACGCCATCTTGAACACCTCCCCCAGGGATTGGGGTCGGCATCGGAAGAGATCCGAACGTGCGGGCCCTTCTTTCAGGCCTCCCATGAACACGGGAATTGACACATCGTCTTAATACTCTTTCGCGTACATCCCTGCCAACAGGGTCTTCAGTTCTTGGATGTATGTTTCCAAGTCCCTAGTGCCCTGACGGCACCTCAGAAACGCCAGATGATTCTGTAAAACCAGATCAGGCGTAGCATACATGTCCATAAGCTTTTCCTTAAGGACTTCCCAGGTTGGGAACACGTCCGTGACCGAATCCGAACAACGTAAACGCCCATGTACGGGCTTTACTCGTAAGATGGGTCAGTGCAAGTCCCACTTGCAAGTGATCTGCGATCACATTCGCTGTGGCAAAGGCCGTTTCGACCCCGCGAAGCCACACGTAAAGGTTATCACCTTTTGCACCGGTGAATTCCTTTATCTTAAAGGACAACGGAGGGCACACCCCCGTAGACGTGGAATGACTTCCACGGAAATTTGCCTCATGGGAGATGAGGGAGTTAACCCTCTCACGTACGGCCTCAAGGCCCTGCTCCACTAGGATCTGCATACCATCATCGACCAAGATGGACAACAGCCTTTTAAAGGCTTCTTGTTGGACGGGGGTTAGCTTACCCCAACCCTCTTGGTTCATCCTTTGCAGAGGATGTTGTCGCCTACCAACAAAGGTGTTGGATTTACTACAAGTGCTACCAGATGTATCAGGTGCGTACACGCACGGTGCGGCTAGCGCACAGAGGAAGACTTTCCTTAGGCGGCGATACGTCGCTACTTAGCCGATACGCCCTTAAATAAGGGCTTAGTGAGAGATCGCTCTCTTACTCGGGGCAAATATTCCCTTGGTTTACTGTTAGTAGAGACTAACGCCTTGATACAAGGCTTCCCTTAGAAAGGGGGTAGCTAAGGGAGGTACTCCCTTTGACTACAACACTCACTGCGCACGCGACCGGTCGAGGTCGTGCGCCTAGCAGTCTTTAGTGTATTTTGTAAACTGATTTTTTATTTAATATGTAATTAGCCTAAATTAATTAAACTAATGTAAACTATATGTAATACTAAGTAGAACTTACTCAATTCGTACCTAGCCGAAATGTAATATACACCACCTGTGTACCAGCACGTGGCAGGCTGCCACGCCTACACCAAGGTCTCCTGCCCTGATTGGTTGAAATAACCAATAGGTCCGAACCTTTCGGACTGGTCCATACTTGACCTTAACCGTTGTGTACTTACGTACACCACCGTAACCAAATGTAACCCTGTTACATAACCAATTTCTCCAGAATATTGCAGACCACCCAGCAATGATTGTCACTCGGCTATGGGGTGATCGCGAACTCTGACATTGTAGGCGCCGATCGTGCAATCATTCGTGCATTCATCATCAATAAAGTTTATTTTTTTATTACCCGATCGTCCCATCTGTCTTATCCTTTAATCTCCTTAATCAAGGTCCACTCTTGCCACATCCAATTACATCCACATCGAAAGAGTCGTTATCATTGCCACCGAAAAATTTATCCACATCCTTAAGCCACTTTTCCATCATCGAAATATCACCTGTTCATCACAGTTGTACACACCCGTAGTCGTTATCACAATAAAACATCACAAATTCGCACCGATAGGTATTGCCGATCGACGCTATTGTAAATCTTTTCTACTTCGTAAGTCTGCGTCGCTCCAAAAAAATTCCGATTCATTTGATTTTGCTTAGGCTTCTTAACCAGATCGCCATAATCCAGATCGGAGTCACCGATCCAAATCGCTTCTTCGTGATCCTTCAAGTGGATCGGATATTTCCGGTGCGTTCGACCGCAACACATCTTCTGGGCCAAACGGACATCCGGATGGGTGGTCGGCCGGACATCATCAATGTCGGCATCAGCAGCACCCTTCCTGATCAGCCAGTATTTCTTCACCCATAATATTTCCTTGGGCTAATCAGTCCGATCTGGGGTGTCGACGGCTTGCGGATTGTCCATAGTCGATTCGAGCAGATCGGTTAACACTTCCGGTGGGGTAGCCACATTCCAGATCCGATTCACCGATCCATCAGCGCACTCCTCCCCGCTCTCGTGCATATATACCAGGTCATCCGGTGAGGCGACCTCGCTCGGTCCGCCTCTGTCAAACGGGCAATACTGTCCCTCGTCGACGGTCTGTCCGGCTGTCCTCCTGTGGTACCGACTTGAGTGGATGCTCCAACATACTCGTCTCCAGCGATACTGCGATCGTCCCCATCTGCCTTCGGTTCCACTGTTACCCGACTTTGTGATACAATTGCATAATGACCATCGGCACATCTGCCTGCGAGCCCACTGTATCGGGTGACTGCGCTGATAACCTTGGCACATCTTGGTGGTCACGTGATCTGGCCTTTCCGTCCGAGTTGAGGGGTCTTCTTCGGCTGACTTGTCATCGTGACCCGATCGGTGGTGGCTTTACACGCAAAGCTTTGCCACTGCATATATCGCCTTGATTCGATCGAAATAAATTCCATCTTCCTCGGAACTTTTCCTTCGGCTAGCCACATACCAACGATCGTACTGTTGTCTAACATCAGTGGTTTGTTACCGATGTTAGTAACTCGTACGTAATCGCTTCGGCTTCCGCCTTCCACAAACGTCTGTACCCAGTGATTTCCCCTGGTCACCCATAACTTCCTTGTCCGATAGTCCTTTTCCACCAAGATATCTGCCGATCGACCCACAGGAATGGCGATATCTTGTTCCACCTCACCAGATAAGTACGTGATCCGTATAGGGGGCGTCGACCAGCCAGCTGGATCTGGACTTCGTCTGGAAGCGTAAGTACTCCGTGCGAAAGATCGAGGTGTATGCCTGCCGGCACCATAAAATACAAGTTAAGGAGCGCGTCTTGGCCGTCCAGCTTACCAACCCAAGCGCTAAAGAAGTAGGCCAGTGAACCAGATAGAGTTATCTTCCCAAGAGTCCTCCCTTCGGTCATGTAGGAATTTCCACCGATTCCGACGCATTCTTGCCTCAGTGCATACTCGATCAGACATCCAAATTTACGATCAAAGGCGGAGTCGATAATTGAGACTTCTGCACTAGAGTCAAACAGCATCGTCGCCTTCTCGTTATTAATCTTACCACAGGCTTTCGCCTGCTTGAACCATTCGTCGGGCGCGTAATATTTCCAGTAGCCGCGTGTCTCACCAGGCAACAGGTCCAACTGCATAACGACATTTGATCGGGAATATTCATCAGTCGCAAGACTGTAGACCGGATGATTCCCATCGCCTGTCTTTTTTGCCGTTGAGTTGTCGCCCCTTTCAACATATGCATACATGCTAAACGTAGATCGCTCGGATCGATCCAGATTCTAACCTGGCGAGCGACCTAGTTTAACATCTTCTCGACATCGGGCGGCAACATTCCCGCATTCTTGTCTGGAACATATCACTTGCGCATCTGATTAAAAAAATGCTCCATCTTACATTGTGCTTCGTCATGAATCTCTCCACATGAATTTCATCCAAACAATCAGTGATCGGTGGGGTGGCCGCGTCGTTCACATTTCTTGAACGTAATTCTTCGCCAGCAGCCACGATCATCGTGCTTGGTCTTCCCCCAAAGTGTGCACTTCTTGTATGGCGAATCCGGGTCTGACCAGTTGCCGTTTCTTTCCTTCCGTTCGGCACGGCTTGACACTGGTCGGTCTCTTGGTGCAGACTGGGCGACGATAATGTGACGGTACTGTTCCTCGTCTGAATCCAGGCTGGACCTATCACTGCTCTCCCCTTCTGACCCACTGCTTAAATCATCCACGATCGCTCTGATTGCTATGGCCGGTCTGGTTGCAGGTCGCTTCACAGGGTCATCCTGCACCTTCGATCGGGATCGGTTCGATCCTACTGCAAACCTTCGTCTCATACTGTGGGGGTGGCGCAACATACGTAATGTTTGCTCCACTTCTCCCACGTCCCTAAGACGCAGTAAGGTAAGCTGATCGGATAACTCCTGATCATCCAGCGTGCTGATAAAGTGACCCACATGTTCTTGGGCAGCGCCCGGTTGGTGGAACGGTCTCCACGATCGGGATCCCCGCACGCATCGCAACCACATTAAGTCGATGGAGGTAATCGATCGGCGTTTCATCGCCCCTTTTCCTCATGTAGTGATACCTCCGATCAGTAGAAAAGACGGAGTGGCAGTACTGCCTTTCAAACTCCATACATAGCAGACTCCAATCAGACCGGACATCCCGACTTAACTGCTGGATCCAATTCGCAGCCGGTCCCTTCATCAGATCTCGGAAGACCAGACACCGTTCTTGGTTCGGCGTCTGATCACGGAGGAAGGCGGACTTTGTTCGGCTGAACTACAATCGTGCTTGATCTTCATCGACATCTTTGCCCGCAAAGTCCTTCAACTCAGTGCTTGCAGCCAAGCGAATCCTTGGTATCGCCGTCGAATTGAAGTCAAACACCGTCGTCGAGGCTAAGTTTGCCTTACGCGTCCTCTCTCTGCCCGTACCACCGTAGTCACCGTCAATTTCGCTGGTCGACTCCATGTCGAAGTCGCTGCTACTTGCCGATCGGCGATGGCGGGCTGGATAAGACTTGCACTTCGCCTTAAAGACCGGTCCAACACCTTCAAATACCTTGTCGGCTGCTGTTACCGACTTCATATCAACGTCCACATAAACATCGTCGTTTTTCTGGACCGATCGGCTTGGTACACGCGGGCGCTGAGGCGATCGGTCTTGATCTACGACATGACGCTTCATCATGGCTTGCATGTTTTGATTCCGTCGCGAGCGAGGTGACTGGATCGGTCTTGGGGGTGCCGATACCTTTGGGCGCCCCTGGAGTCCCGATACCTTTGGGCGCCCCTGGGGTCCCGACTGGCATGCCGCCCCTCGTTGCCGTACCTTCCTCTTTTGTTCCGTTTGACTGGTACCGTGATCCATGGTCATCTGCTCCACACCGACCTCCAACTTGGACGAGCACTTGGAGGAAGGTGGAGACCCATACAGCGAGCTATTATCAGAGAATGACTTTTCGACAAGTGATCGCACGAGGTTTGGGGCTTCCAACGCGTTTGTGGGAGTTGGGCGGCGCACCGCCCCCACCAATGGCGTCAGATGGTCATGTAGCGTTGCCATAGCTTGTTTTAACTCCCACGTATCAATTCCAAACAACTTGCCAACACCATTAATGTACTTCACCTTGATCCCAAACTCGTCTAGCATTGCCAGAAGATTCTTTACCAGGTGCAGCGGTCGAGCGGAGTCGATCGGTTCGGTTGTAGGCCCATGTAGACGATCCGGAATTAGCGGTTTGACAGTTCGCATGACCTCGTTTTCGCAAACTAATTTCTTCCACTCGTAGATGTAGTACATCCTGTTCACCTCCTCGTCATCCACAACTCCATCACCGATCGACGCTTTTTCCTCCAAGTCGTCATCGTTCGAGAGCATTGCGAGCCTCTGCTTGGGTTTCTTCATGGGTAATTTGGGCGGATCGGGGTAATCCGCCCGCATAGTGTTCTTCACATCATGCAATTTTTTTACATCGAAATACATGGGATCAGAACAGGGTACTGATCCCTTCTGGGACTATAGCAAGTCTTGCTATAGTCCCGATCGGCTCCGGTCGGAGCCTTGTGGGGAGGAATAAACTTGTTAATCTCAATCTGGTCTTTCACCTGGCCAGATCGATCATTGTCATCCTTTTCCACGACCACGACACGAGGCGTTAAGCGTTCCTCGTGCCGATCGGCTCCGCCAGGAGCGGTATGGGGAGTCGTAAATTCATTAATTTACATCTGATCCTCCCCCTGACCAGATCGAACATCGCCATCCTTTCCAACTAGTAGTACGCAAGGCGATAGGCGTTCCTTGCGTCGTCCTCTACAGAGAGTATCCATATCAAAACTTGTAAAATACAAACTTTGCTCAATATCTCGGTGATATCCACGGTCATCAAATGATCCGGGCACGCGCACCATTGTGGTGAAGTCCAGTTAGAAATAGAACACCGAAGTGTCCGGAACTGAACCACCATCGCGCCCAGCCGACCGACTTACGGGGGGTACCCCTCAAACCTTCGCCTAGATGCCGATCGGGTAATCGATCGACATTACATGACGCCAAGTCCGATTTGTATTGTGTCTCACCTTGTGCACCCATTGGTGTGGGTGGCTAAACACTCGGTGGACCGTCGCTTAGTGAAGACCTTGGAAGGTACTGATATGGGTGTACCATTTCTGGGACACTTGATCCAAAAATCCAACGAAAAGATAATCCAATGTAGTAGATCTCCAAACGAAGTTGAAATCGTCACTCCAAATGCGGGAAAATCTGTCACTTGACTGCACGTAGCAGTGATTTATCCACCCAATAGGGTTTCTGGCACTTGACTGCAAAGCAGTGAGTAATCCAGCCAGTAAAACTTTCTGGCACTTGATTGCGAAGGCAATGAGTTATCCAGACAATTCCTGGGACTTGATCGCAGATCGCAATGAGTAACCCATCCAGTAAAACACGTTCCGAACGTGGCCGAACTTGAGGGGTGAGTTAACGTAATGGGTGCTTCCCGTCGTGGGACTTCCGGTGGAGCTTAGTCCTGACCGGGATTAATGAGCAAGAAGGGACCCTGTTAGCCCTCTGCTCCCAATTACTCCTACGGAGCGACGACTTATGCAACCCAATATAATATGAACACTATATTATATAACAGATCAAAATCCAATATGTAAAGTACATGTAAACCGTGTGCCTTACCTTAAATCTGCGTACAAAACACTCCAAGCACACGATTGGACCAAAACACTCCAAGCACACGATTGGCCTAAAACACTCCGTCCTTTTAGCCAACCCGATCGATCCGTCTTGACAACTAGTACACTGGTACATGATAGTCAAAAATTTTCAATAGCACTTCACCACATGCATCGGACCGTCATGAACATGGCCCAGTGCATGTTGTTCGCCAGCGGCCTAAATTGTCGTTCTGGGGAGATGCCGCAGAGTATCGACATACGTGCTCAACAGGACGCGGACAAGCACTAACGAGAGAAAAATGTCACCTTTGGAAGCTTTAACAGGTGTAAAACCGAATCTTGGCGAGATTGTATCATTGTTATCGCCGTGCACCGTCTACAGAAATCCTGGGACCAACACACTAGCGCATCGAGCGCAGATAGGCATTATCATCGAAAAAAGCGAAGAGACCAAGGGGTACAAGGTGTACCTGAAGCGTGATAACAAGGTCACGATAACCCAGCATATCAAGAATACTTAAACACTCGATGAGACGCAGAACAAGAAGCTGAGAGATCTTTTCGATGGTGGTGCAGGTGACATTACGATGGAAAAAGATGATAAAAGGACAGGAGGAGCGGCTTCAGATGTGAGTAATTAAATTTAAGGTGCGAAGTACGATGCAATGCGGTCGAAGCAGAAGAAGAAAGGATCAGCAAAGAAGGGAGTGAAAAAGAAGTCCAGGTGGACGCGCGATCGTCACCTGACGCGAAGATATGTTGAAAGCATGAGTAAGAAAAAGAAAAATGAAGATGAAATGACACCATGGAAGATGGAGTTCAACAAGTGAACATGATTTTGGAGAGTGATCCAATAAATTATAGTGAAGCAGTCAAGAGTACAAAATTGCGCAAGCTGGTTGAAGGCCATGAAGGAAGTTCAAACGTTAGAGGAAAATCAAGTGTGGAATGTTATCCCAAGACCGAAGGACGTGAAACCACTTCACACGAAGTGGGTTTTCAAAACGAAGACCGATGATGATGGAAAAGTGGAACGTTTTAAGGCCAGGCTGGTAGCCTGTGGCAATGAGCAGAAGTATGGAGTCGATTACGAACTGACATTCGAGTGGGGAAGCGTATCGAAGAATTTGGGGTCAACTGTTGTGAACATGGACGGGCAATCCGGAGCAGAAGCGACGCAGAATACAGGTACATGATGGTAAGCGACAGACGGATAATATATCAGGTTGATTGGTCGATGATGTATATCAGGATGGGTAGAGTTTATTGGTAGATATTGGGTAATTGATTGATTTTAGGATATAAAGAATAATAAAGTTCTCCTTTTGCGTCCGATCAGCTAGATCATCGATTGGGACGGCGCGATAACTTCGCGCCTCCCTTTCATTGCATACGCACCTCTACACGTCCCGGGCGGGAGCACGTAGTGCACGTTTTGGCCCACCGACAGACGTAGAGTTCCGCAGAACTCGCCCTCAACTCCACCCGCTGTGTCAGCGGCCCTTTTTGGAAAAGCTACTGGGAGGGTGATCGAGCCAAGTGATATCACCTTTTCCCCCATTGGCTTACACCTATTCTTTAGAAGTTCGGCTGCTGTAATCGCCCTTTGGGAACGCTTGGTGGATTTTTGTAAAATCCGTCGATCTACACATAGAAAGTACATATCGACCCCCTTACTCTTAAGTTTAGGCTAGGAATACTTGGGCATTTCCTTAGAGATCTAGGCTAAAGAGGCTCGTAGATCAAGTGGTGAAGACTTCCGCCACGTGATCAAGTACCCCGTCGCTGATTACCACTAGATCAACACCGTCGATCTGCGATCTGCTATCTACGGATCCGTAATCTTGCCAATTCGCACTAGATCAACTGGGTCGATCTGCGATCATCGATCTTCGACTCCCAGTTTTTCCCCGGGATCTCGATTCTGCGATTTTCCACCAGATCGACACCTGTCGATCTGCTACGAATTCACTCGATCTGCATCGGAATTGCACTGATCTACGTCCCAGTCACCTGGCGAGCGACCCACGTCCAAACCGTCGGGTACACAAGGTTAGCAAGACATAGTCCTGTAACAAGACAACCAGAGGACACCCTTCGTTAGTAGGTAGTCCGGGCGCTGTGGGAACGACTGTCCAAGCCTCAAAATTTGTCCAGATGCTCCACCACAATGGTGCGCGTGCCCGGATCTTTGGGCGACTCGGGATATCACCGCGATTTCCTGCAATATGGCGCTGACGCGTACGTGAAAACGGAAGCGGAAGCAGAAGTGAAGATTAAAGTGGAAAAGTAGGAGGTGGTTGTGACGATGGAAGGCAGTTCGCCGTCGCCACTTCTGAAGAAGAAAGGAAATGCTGACCATCGGGACCTGGGGAGGTATCCTGATGATATAAAGGAGGAAAAGCCTCGATCACCTCCCAAGGCTCCTTCGGGAGCCCCTGTGGATCGCAACGTGCGTTGGGATCCGCCTATCGCATATGGATGTAATGCTCTGGATTGGAAGCAGGTGGTGAAGTACTACGACGCTGACCAATCGAAGGCGTTGCTGAAGGTGCCTGGTTGGGAGAGCGACGAAAGCGATCAAGTATGGCGCCATCGGAATCCGATCTGGTGAGGACGTTTTATATGAAGGAACTGGAAAATTTCTTATTGATGGATCCGATCATGAGCTTACTAGGGGTCACGATCTGCGGAAAGCTGAATGGACCAGTCGATCAACCAGTGACGGATGGGAAGGACAAGGTTCATCTGTTGTTAGGGCTGACGCGCATGATCAAGCAAATTTGTCTGACTACAGGTGCCTACGATTCTGGAGAAGTGTTTGAGCTGGACCCTAAAGATGTTGCGACCACTACACAGAGACCGTTTGATCTGGTGGTGCATATAGTGGGTCGATCTGCTAAGGTGGAACCCTCTCGCAGTCCGTTGGCAATCGAAGCGGGTCCGTAGATCAACGTGGCAGAACACACGGGATCATCCTGCTATTAATCTGCTCATTCCGAGGGCGATGCGTCTGAAGTGTAGTCGAGCAGTGATTCTGATAATGTGGAACCCAAGATCACCTGGACGACGATCTTCCAGAAGGATGAAGCCAAGTTCTCGGTCGTGAAGAAGGAACCACGATCAACCAAGGCGGAAGATGATCGTTAACAACACGAACCACGGCTGCAAGCGTTTTTTAATGCGGCTGTGGGGCGGTTTTTACCTGAGGAAAGAGGAAAGGCGACACCTGAAGCTGTACGCATGAAAAGTCACCAGCCAAAGCCAGGAAGAGCGGTGTCGGTTAAGGATGTTGACATGGAGTCTGTGTATTCGCTCCGTGGTCACCAGCCAAAGCCAGGAAGATCGGATACGGATAAGGATGTTGAAATGGAGTCTGTTTATTCGCTCTATGATCAACAATCCCAGCAGGATTATCTCGATCCAGATGAGCCGATCACTCCGCCTTCACCAGCTACGGTTGAGTCGGCGTACCTGATCAACTGCTGATTTCCAGGATCAGGATGTCTGCGATCAGTGATCTGAAGGAGTTCTCAGGGATAGAAGTGGATGATGATCAAGCGCGAAATTGGATCATTCGTCTTAAATCAGCATTTATGCGTGATCAAGCCTCTGATCATGAGAATTGTTTAATCATGGGTGATCTGCTTAAAGGACCCGCGCGCAATTGGCATCGCCAGCTGAGCAGATCGACTAGTGGAAGCTGGAAAAGTCTTGTCGAAGAATTTGAAACTGAGTACTGTGGAAGTGGTCAATCGGCATCTCGCCAATATACTACAGGAAGCAGCGATCTGATAGAAATTCCTATCGATTATCTTCACCGGTTGAATGTGGCAGGAATTCGGGCCAATTTTTTGATCAAGGAAGGTCCACCAACGATCTTACGTGAACATGTGCAGCATTTCTTGACACGTTGACTGATCGCAAATTCGCTGATCAACTGGCACTTTTGCATTTGGAGAATGTTACGGAGTTGGAAGAGACGCTGCGGTCTTATGCGCGCAATAAGTCGTTCCGGCCAAAGGCGGCGGTAGGCACTAGCCGATTTCGTCCGAAATTTGTTGATGCTCGATCATCTGCCCTAGCGCGGAATCCTAAAGCAGTGCGAGCGATCAAGATGATGTCTGAAAGTGATGAATCAAGTTCAGATGACAGTGAAAGTGATGGTGATCATAGTCGTTTCATGATTGCTCCTATGCGTGATCAATCAGTGACGCACGATCAACTTAGTGAGTGTCGATCTGGAAAACGAAATAAACCAAGTGCAGATGATTAAGGTTAAAGAAGAAGTGCAGTCATTGTGGATCGATCAAGCACGACAATTACGTTGCTGGAAGCGCCTTACTTGTCTGAAGTGTGGCAAGAAGGTTCACCCGACTGATCACTGTTTGCATGTCTGCCGAGCGTGCGGCGAAATTCATTATGCGGGCAAATGCCCTATGGAATAATTTTACAATCGAATTCGCCAGTGGAACAACCCTACCAAGCATGCCGTAATGTTGCCCAAAGAATCAGAGGACATGTTAAACTAGGACGCTCGCCAGGTTGGAATCTGGTTCGAGACGAGCGTTCTAGTTTGTGTATTTTTGCATATGTGGATAAGAATGCTGATCGAACGGAAGAAAAGGATAGTGAAAAATGTGATCAGCCTGATTTACCACGTTTGGCTAATTTCCGTATTGATGAGTTTTTTCAGTCCCCGGTGATCATGGAAGTTAATCTACTTTGGAAAATCACGTGGATATTGTAAGTACAATTCGCGCAAAAATGGTTTAAACAAGCCAAGGCGAGTTGTAAAATTAATAACGAACTTGCCACGTTGTTATTTGATTCTGGTGCCGAAGTGTCGATAATCGACTCAGCCTTTGCTCGTAAGGTGGGTTGTCAGATCGACACGACCCAAACACAAGAATGTGTCGGTATTGGAGAAAGTGCATACCTCACAGAAGGGCGCACTACAATCAAGATTACGTTAGCGGGCTCTTTGGTTTATTACTTCCATGCATGGGTGGGAAAACTCGTTGGTCAAGCTGTTATAATGGGAATGGATTTTTTATGATCCCAGCTGGTGTTAGATTGGACGTCGCCCACGGCGCACTAAGTTTGCCTGACGAAGTGATCATCCCATTGGAAGGGCGTCGACAGTTGTACGGGTCATGTGGAAACTATATGAAACTTGATCAGTATGAGCAAATCCCAGTATGTCGATCTGCCGAGGTTCGGATTCGTGATCAACGATCTCGGAAATTATGGATTACTCGCGGAAATAATTGGGTCCCCACTGTGACTAGGGACGTGGGTAATCTACGGTATTTGCGCATTACGAACGTTGCTGGTCATCCGATCATCCTACAGACGATACGGTTTTAGGCATCTGGAGGAACGAAGATGACGTGCCCCGTCGCCCTGGATTTATTTCGGTGGGGTCTAATCGTTATAAGGAGTTGCAGAATTTCGCGTATCTATATCAAGCTTTTACTGATTCTGTGCATGACGATCAAGAACGTTTTGATCAAGGTCCCCTGTTCGAGAAAAAGGAGTATCCTATTCCTCAAGGGATTTTGGTACGACCTACGAGCTCGATAACGGCATCTGTGGCATTAGTAACATAACCGGAAGATCTCAGAAGGTGAAAGAAATGCAAGATAAGTGCAACCTGGAACCGAGTGTGAAGATTCCGACACTTAGTTATGAATTGGAACGATCTGTTGTAAGATATGAGCCTGATCAAGATATGCGTGATCACCCCGTCTCTGTCGATCATAGTGAATTTGGTGTGATTCCTACCGATGATCAAGTGTGTTACCATGAAGGTGGAGATTTGTTTGTGGAAGAGTTGGAGAAACAGATTTCCACGCTGCCTGAGGTGTCAGAAAGTACCGAAGAAGTGATCAAGGACGATCTGCAAGTTGGTGATCCATTGATTAACACAGCAGAGGAAATTGATGAGCTTCGCGATATAATTTTGGCGAAGAAACATCTGATGATCGGGAAAGGAGACGCGCTGCCTCCTGCTGCACGTGGAGTTGTTTGTGATATTGAAGTAGGCAACGGCGTGACCGATCGCTCAAAAGTGTCGGAAGGTTTCCCCACAATTTCGCGAGAAGTTATTAGCCTTGATCAAGGGATTATTGGATACGAAGACCATCCAGCCATCTACATCACCCTGGGCTTTATCTATAGTGATCATATTGAAGAAGAATGGGGTTGATATTCGTTTGTGTATCGACTATCTCGCGGTGAATCAACTCAGCGTTTGATGGTGTACCCTATGCCTCTAATCTCTGACTTGCTCGAAGATTTGGATAAAGCGTTGTGGTTTTGCTCTTTAGATATGGCAAGTGGTTCTTGGGTCGTGTCTATGACCGATCGAGCACGTCCGATTTCTGCTTTTGTTACCCCGTTTGGATTGTTTGAATGGAATCGGATGCCCTTTGGCCTAAAGAATGCTCCGCAGATCTACCAGCGGTTAATCGATAATGCACTGTATGAGTATCTCAAGGTTAAGGACGGTGCTGATGAGTCAACTGATGTATTTATTGAGGAAGAGCCCGACCAAGCTCAAGGACCGTCTGTGTTGCAACGACGATCATATATCGATGATATCCTGATCCCTGCACCTACATGGACAACCTTGTGTGATAAAGTGCGAAATATTTTGGAAAAGTGCGATCAGTGGAGCTTGGCGATCCGCGTGGCTAAATTGTACTGGGGGAGAAGTGAAGTTCCTTATTTAGGACATCACGTCTCTAGACGTGGTTTAGAAACAAATCCGAAGAATTTGGATCATCTGATCAATTTTCATTTTCCTGGTACTTTGCGTGCCATGCAATCGTTTTTGGGGAATCTGACTTACTATCTTAGATTTATTGAAGACTTCGCGATCTATGCTGATGTACTCTACGAGTTACGAGAAACGGACTATCAAGAATTGAAGAGTCGATCATCGATCAATGAGAGTCCGGATCGTGAAGACGACCGATTGAACAGGGCAAAAGTGGCATTCAGTATGCTGAAGGCGAAGATCGCGTCAGCCCCAACCCTACGCCATTTCGATCAAGACAAAACACCAGTGATCTTGGTTTATGCTAGCAATTGGGCAGTGTCTGCCGCGTTATTACAAGAACATGATCAAGTGTATTGCCCCGTCGCATTCGCGAGCCGGAGAATGAAGAGCGGTAAGCTGAATTACAGCCCCGTCTAAAAGGAAGTATTGGCTCTTCTGTGAATTTTGGACGTATATTTTACGATGTTGGTCGGAAAGGCGATCCCTGTCCTGTCACGTCGGTCTACGTAGAAGTGGTTGTTAACATCGAACGGGCTAGACGGACGATTGGGAAGATGTGCTGTGATCTTGTCACAATGGGACTTGAAGATCAAGAATTGTGTGAATGGAGAAGAGGGGGTACTAGGGGCGTTATCCGCAAGTATCACCCCTTGCAACAATATCGATGAGGCCCTGATCGCGATCGCACCGAAAAAGCAACCTCGATAGATGATTGAATTACCACCTCCCACATTTGAGAAAGGCGAAGATCTATACGTGATCAGTTTCGGTGGATCTGCTAGTGTTGATCGATGTGTTGGTGCTGTGGTGGAGTCAAGTTCGAAATCGAATACATTTTTATCGACAACCTGACCACCACCATCGTGCCCAGCCTTCCAACTTACGGGGGGGGGTACCCGCGGACCTCCATTCGAAATCTGGTCCGATCGTCCGCTGCTGGCAGACGACCGGTCATCATCCAGAGACACTTGGTCCGATTCACTTAAGACCATCTCACCTTGTGTACCCATTGGAATGGGCTAGTTACACACTCGGTGGATCGGGATTGCAGATCGATTTGATTCGGTCTTGAATATGAGACGGTGCTGGCTAAGTGTACCTAGGGCGGAACTCTTCACCCCAGGTACGTACAGACCAGAAACACTTCCGAAAGATAGATTCCAATAGGTCGATCGTCCAAACGATCTAGACCTGACCAATACGAAATAATAGAGGGTAGACCAATCAACCGTTCTAGTCCCTGACCAATATGAGAGAAGACCAAAACCGGTCTAAACTCCAACCAATGTTAAAATGAGCCAATATGTCCACGTGAAGACCCAATATTCCCGTGAACTCCACAAACGATATCTCCACGTAAAGACCAATCCAGTGAATAGCACGTTCCAAACGTACTTGAGTTAAAGTGTCGAGATCGCCAAATCGTACTACCGTCGAGGGACTTCCGGTGGCCAAAGTGCGCGTGCGGCGCGTCCGGACCGGGTATAATAGACGAGAGGGGATAATTCAACCCTCTACCCCCAAACACTCCGCGGCCGGCGGGGGAGACTAGTGTACGTGCAAAGAAAAACGGCGACCCCTTGCTGTGGTATAGACCAAGACAAAGGACTTCTACTTAGAAAAATCCTGCAACCAAAAGACTCTTACTTTTTTAGGCAAATCCACAACTAACCAATAATACTACCTCCCTATAGTCCCTAATGTACCCACACAAAATTATGTAAAATACCCAATGTCAGGTGACTCACCCAAGACCGGCGTTATTGATACTCCTTGAATTTGATAGGCTAAAAATCCCCCCTTGTTTAGACCAATCCGAAATTCGGCCAACTGCCTTGACCAAAAGTGACCAAATTTGTGGTACACTTCACCACAGTGCGTTTGGTGCTATTGTGTTGAAATTGCCGGAGTGGAAGATCATGATCGCGGTTGCTGATCATGCACCTAACATCACGGTGAATGAAGCCGAGTATCATGGATTGCTTCTAAGTTTGGATCTACTGTCGCTATATTCCAAAGGAAGGGTGATCGTGTGTGGAGTCTCGAGTTGGTGATCATGCAAATGCGTGGCGAAATAGAGTGCAAAGCACCACGACTACAAATATTGCATCAGCGTGCTTTAAAACTTCTTCGCGAATGGCCTGATCACTATCTGCTTCACGTAAAAATGGAGTGGAACAAGAGTGCCGATCACATCACCAGTACGGCCATGGGAGCTGAAACACGATGTGAGATTGTCGATGATCACCAACTGGAAGAATTAGTTGATCTCAACCGATTTTCTGAGGTGATAACTTGGAAGGAAGATCCAACTGTCCCACAAGTGATGGTGAAGACGCGATCACGTAATCTTCATCAAACGCGGCCCTCAACGTGGCCCAAAATATCCATAGAAGGAATAAGGGCGGAACGTGTTAAAAAGGCGCAAGACGAAGAGAAGTGGATTTGTGATTTGCGATGTTACTTGCATGGCAACGTTTCACAATTGAGCATAGACGAGGTGAAAGATTGCGCGAAAATCGCCTACAACTATGATGTAGATGATCAAGGGTTGTTGATCTACTGTGGAAATATGGCTAAAGGAAAAGCCAGCTGTGATCAAGATGATCAAGATGATCGACACTCTTTGATCAAGCTGGTTTTACCTGAGCCCCTACATGCGGATGCCCTCCACCATTATCATGTGAGTTTGGAAGGAGAACATCAGGGTATAGGGCGGACGTATCAGCGAATCAGGCGACATTTTAATTGTCCTGGCTTATTTCGCAACGTGAAACGATTTTTTGGGAAATGCGTAGATTGTCAGACGGCGAAGGGCCAACCTACGATCAAGGTTATGTCGCCGGGAAACATTGAAGCTATGTACCCATTTCAAGTGAGTGATAGCTATGGATCATATCCCGTCGTTTCCCCGATTAACTGATGGGCAACGGAATTGCTGATCCGGACTGATCTGTTTACGGTTATGTGATCGCGAAAGCTGGATCATCTCGTACAGCACAGAAAGTCGCCGAGAATTAAGAAGAGTGTGTATTTCGTCGGTTTGGAGCTAGTGATGTGATCAGGAATGATCGAGAACCCGGTTTTATGTCCGAAGTATTTCGTGCGTTCAACAAGATAGTGGGACAACGACAGAGTGCCCTTATGGCGTACCGTCCACAAGCGAACGGAAAGGCGGAAATAATGGTGCAAACAATCACACGAGCGTTCAAGATGTATGTATCAGAAGTCGGTCAGAAGGTTTGGAGCTCGTATGCAGAGCGACTGGTATTTGAGCTAAATTCGACCTCTGATCGGATCCGTGGATATACACTATTTTACTTGGCATATGTGTGGGATCGGTGATCATCGTTTGAATCAACGCTGCAACTTGGTGGAATTCGGCGCAAAGATCGTGATGCTCGTCGGTGGAGATATAGGCTGCAGAAAGACTATCGTTACGCCCGTGATCAAGTGAGTGCTCGATTGCACCAATCCATGGAAGATCAAGCTGAAAAGCGTAATAATCAAGTGTCACCGCAACAAGATCGAAGCCGGATCGAGGGTTTGGTAATTCCTCGATCGGGTGAGAGAAGGGTTCGCGAAGAAACTGGCGCATATGTGGCATGGACCTTTCAGAGTTGATGAGGTGATCGGTGATCATGCTGCAAGATTGGTTACCGCCGGAACCGACTATCGCAATTTTCCAGTGGTACACCTATCCAAGTTTAAATTAGTCAAAGAATTCCCAGATCGACCTACTGCTGTGCTAGCAGCTGGGGTAGAAGTTCGTTTTGATTTCGATGAAGCCTTACTACCCGAAGACAGCTGGGAAAGGACCCTAGAGCCGGACGAATTTGAAGTTGATTGCATCACCTATGTCCGATCTGGTCGAAAGACTACGTATGGCAGAACGTTACGCGAAAATCAAGTCTACTGGAAAGGTTACGATGAGCCTTCATGGGTAGACGAGGCAGATCTGAATTGCGATGCTCTGATCAAGGATTTCGAAAGGAAGATGATTAACAGACATCGGTTCGATGTGATGCAAGTGAACGAAAAGTCCAACTAACGCATGAAAGACGAATTGAATATGAAATTGTGACTGACGAACCCTCGATTGGAGAAGATCGTTTGATGAACTCACGATTAATGGAGAAGTGACGATTGACTTAAAGTGGTGAATTTACGATGAAATATTGCGATATATGGTAATGGAGCAACAGCAGATGAGCCGATGGAAGATCGATTTATGTATATACATGAAAAGTGACGAAGCAAGGATTGGAAACGGTATGATCAAGAATGTTTATTGATTGAGGAAGAAGTGAGCAACCAGCTATCCTGATCCATAAAACTTACGGCGAAGTCGAGGGATGTGATGGCCGAGATGATAATCAGGGGAAAGGCGATACAGGATCCGCCAAAGGTTCCTCGGCGTCAACTTCACGTAGCGCATCCTGCAATGTCCGAGGTGGTGGATCTGATAGGTACCCTGGGTGCCATGATCCACCTTCAGCTGGAGTATTCATCAAGGGGCGGCTCCGGGCGTAGTGCGAGATCGACGGGTCCAAGAAAATGTCAAGATCGCATACTCCATCGATCATGCCCTGCAACACGAACTCCACCAGCTTCTTCCACAATGCTCCGGCATGACTCCTACGCTGACGTCGACTCTCGTAGTAATAATGGAAGAAGGTGTAACGTTCTCTAATTTCTCGATCTATCGGAAGATGATAAGTCGACTCCCAGATCGCTTGTGCATGATGATCCAGCAATGTCTTGTACCTCTCTCCGAAGGCAGAAAAACAGCCAACCGAGACGAATGAAATGGGTGACAGCATCTGTTTGAAGAATTCCCAGGGGCACCGCGCATACAGCAGCTCCACTTCCGACTAGGTGATCAGGTGATTACACCACTGATCAGTCGCAGTGGCGTCCATGGCAACTGGAAACAACCATCCCACGGGGCGTGTCAGGTAATCGCAGACCACGCTGCTGAGACGTTACCCAGATCGAAGCCGTTAAGTTGATCTGGGGTCCACGGCAACATGTCCACTTTTTGCGCACCAACAGGTACCAACATCAGCGACTTGGATGCTCCCGTGCGAGGGAAGAGAAACCCAGCAGAGTCTTGATCGAGCGAATCATACTCTCGAGCTCGCGGATTGCAGGGATGGACAAATTCGGCGTGCTGACCGATGGAGAAGTGTTGAAACCGCCTTGATCATCATCCGGCTGATCGGGACTGGAAAGATCGTGCCCCATACTTTGGACTGGCTGAATGGGAGAAGCTTTGAAGGGAAGATCATCATCCGACGATCCACTCTCCTATTGAATAGGAGGAACTCGACGTTGCTGCTTGGACAGAAAAGTAAATCGTGATCGCCGAGCACGTTTCTTGAGCGAAAAAATTGACTGGATGAAGGAATTCTCTGATGAATCTCCCTGAAGATCAGCAGGCGAGCTTGCGGCTTGATCAGGATCTGCACAAGGGGATCCAGTACTCGGGTCGATCTGCGTGTGTAACGCCGTACCAGCCAAAACGGATTGAACGTAAGAATGTTGTGAACCCAATCGCGTAGCTTCGTCCTGAGTGCGTTGCAACTCGTCGCGCAGTGCGCCACGATCTGCTGATACAGAGTGAAGATCACGTACCTGAGAAGCTTGGTGAATGAGGCGGCGCCGTGCCGTCGAATGTTACGCCTGCAACTTGGAACTCTGGGCACGTAGATTCTACAGCACGGCATTGCTGATCGATACCTCATCGAGGCATGCAGATAGCTCTTCAAACTTGGCTGTGGCAGAGGCGAATTCCTTCATCTTGACCAGATTAGCTTCATTGTCTGCCAGGACGCGATCTTGCTGGTCTTTACGCTTGCTTGCCTTGGATTCCAGCTTGATCACCTTCTCGGACAAGCGCTTGTTTGTGGATATCGCATGATCGCGCTCTTGTTGCATCATTCCCAAGCGTTGGCGAAGTTGATAGATCGTTGCTCGATCTTGGAGTGCCAGCACCCGTGCAATCTTGATATTAGCCTCGCAGAGCTCTTCCTCTAGGCGCGAGATCTCCTGAGCTTGATGATCTATGGTCTTCGCTTGGACTGATAGCCGATATCGATCTTGATCATGATCACACTCCAGATTGCGGATCCGATAGTATTGCTCTAGTGTGGTTTCATTGGCGGTCTTCAGTTGTTTCTTCAGTTCAGACTCGCTGGCTTGAAGCTCGTTGACAGTCGCAAGGATGTGATCGCAAAGCAGCTTTCGGAGAACCACTTGATCTGCTGCTCACGATCAGCGAGTTTTATGGCGACGCGTGCGTTTGACTCCTGAAGCATCTTGAAAGAGTCTTGAAGCATCGCCAGCGAGTCAGTCAGCATGTCGATCTACTCTTGTTGCGTGCGGATCTCCTCTTGTTGCGTGCAGGCTCGGTTGATCATCGATATCAGCTCGTCAGCCTTAGATCGATTAAGGATGAGTTACCATCCATGATCGACTTCATGATCAACGTGTCGAAAATAAGGAAATGGATGATCACGACGACCAGTTCGATGATGACCTGATGGGAGAAAGGGATGATCGATCGTTGGCAACGACATGATCGATGATGACCTTATGGGAGAAAGGGATGATCGATGGTTGGCAACATGATCGATGATGACCTGATGGGTGAAAGGGATGATCGAAGGTTGGTAACGACATGATCGATCCACTCCCCAACCGCTGTTCGACTGGGACGAGGCTCAGGGGCGGCTGTGGGGAAGCGTATCGAAGATTTTGGGGTCAACTGTTGTGAACATGGACGGGCAATCCGGAGCAGAAGCGACGCAGAGTATAGGTACATGATGGTAAGCGACAGACGGATGATACATCAGGTTGATTGGTCGATGATGTATATCAGGATGGGTAGAGTTTATTGGTAGATATTAGGTAATTGGTTGATTTTAGGATATAAGGAATAATAAAGTTCTCCTTTTGCGTCCGATCAGCTAGATCATCGATTGGGACGGCGCGATAACTTCGCGCCTCCCTTTCATTGCATACGCACCTCTACACGTCCCGGGCGGGAGCACGTAGTGCACGTTTTGGCCACCGACAGACGTAGAGTTCCGCAGAACTCGCCCTCAACTCCACCCGCTGTGTCAGCGGCCCTTTTTGGAAAAGCTACTGGGAGGGTGATCGAGCCAAGTGATATCACCTTTTCCCCCATTGGTTAACACCTATCTTCTAGAAGTTCGTCTGCTGTAAGCGCCCCTTGGAAACTCTAGGTGGATTTCTGTAAAATCCGTCGATCTGCACATAGAAAGTACATATCGACCCCCTTACTCTTAAGTTTAGGCTAGGAATACTTGGGTATTTCCTTAGAGATCTAGGCTAAAGAGGCTCGTAGATCAAGTGGTGAAGACTTCCGCCACGTGATCAAGTACCCCTTCGCTGATTACCACTAGATCAACACCGTCGATCTGCGATCTGATATCTACGGATCCGTAATCTTGCCAATTCGCACTATATCAACTGGGTCGATCTGCGATCTTCGATCTGCGATCATTGATCTTCGACTCCCTGTTTTTCCCCGGGATCTCGAATCTGCGATTTTCCACCAGATCGACACCTGTCGATCTGCTACGAATTCACTCGATCTTCATCGGAATTGCACTGATCTACGTCCCAGTCACCTGGAGAGCGACCTACGTCCAAACCGTCGGGTACACAAGGTTAGCAAGACATAGTACTGTAACAGGACAGCCGGAGGACACCCTTCGTTAGTCGGTAGTCCGGGCGCTGTGGGAACGACTGTCCAAGCCTCAAAATTTTTCAAGCCGCTCCACCACATTCGCGGCAGTGGTGGAGATGACCACTGTCAAATTTATACTTGGACTAGCTCGAAAATGGAAAGTGAACGCCTTGCATGGAGATATACCAAATGCCTTCGTTAAGGCATTGGAGATGGAACACAAATTTATTTTTATGTACCAAGAGGCATGGAAATTAATGCAAAGGTGTTGGATGATTGGAGGTAGAAGACGCAACTAAGCTGGTTCTGCGGCTAAACAAGACACGATACGGCTTGAAGTAAGCGGGAAGGCTTTGGAACCGCATGCTGCACGAAAAACTGATGAATTTTGGTTACGAACAAAGTATCACGGATGGATGGATGTTTATATTTTAAGAATTAACGATGATATCGTGGTGCTAGGCGTCTATGTAGACGACCTACTGGTTACAGGGACTAATGATGATTACGTAGACAAGTTTTTTGATGAATTAAGGGTACTGGAAGTAAGGAACCTTGGAGAAGTCTCAAAATTTCTTGGTATACGCATAACTTACGATGTGAAGCATGGATACTTTCTCGATTAAGAAGGGTTGATCAAGGATCTTTTAACATTGCATGGATTACAGAATGCGAACAGCACAATGACGCCTTTAACCGCTGACCATGAGGATCAAGTGATTCAAGAAGGCGAAAAATGGATGATGAAAAAGGACCAACAAAAATGTTTGGGATTAAAGCTTTTCAATAGTTAACTGGAAGCTTGCTGTGGATCGCGCGATGTACGAGGCCTGACATCGTTTACGCAGTCCACATAGCAACGCGGCGTGGACATGCTTCGCCGATCTTGGACTGGAATTCGGTCAAGAGAATTTTGCGTTTTCTAAAGGTAACTGTGGATTTGAAGTTACGAATGGAAGTTGCCATGGAAAAGATGCAGATATAAAAGAATTTGATTACTCTGGAGGGTTTTTCGGATGAAGATTTTGCAGGGTCGAAGACCGACAGAAGTTCGACCAGTGGCGATTTTTTACGATGGATGGCATTGTGATTCAGTGTAAACGGCAGTCGTGCGTGTCGTTATCGACGATGGAAGCGGAGTTCTACGCTGCCTCTATCATGGAATGCAAACTACTAGGATTCAAAGAGATGGCATGCAAAATTGTATTAAACGTGAAATTACCGATGAATCTCAAGTGCGACAACCAAGCCGCAATCAAGACGCTGAATGGTGAAAGCAAAAGTTCTAACGAAGCACATTGATGTGCGGGTAAAGTAAAGTTCATTGTCTCTAAGTGGCGTGAGAGGTAGATCGAAGTCGTGTATGAACCGACCGAGACTATGTTGGCGGATGTTTTTACGAAAGCTGTGAACGGGCCAATGAAGTGTATGAAGGAAACACTGGGATTGCAAGTGATTGAAGATGGATAATTTCATTTTTTTTCGCAAAGTTGAGAAGGAGTGTTAGAAGGACCCGCGCCCCGGCTGCAGCCGATGGTGGACGCAATTGGGTCGAATGCAACTTTTCGACAAAATGTATTTTGGGTACCTAATTTTATGGGTCATACCTAATTTTATACTTGCATTTATTAGGTTTAATATTAAACTTAATTTAATATAGTCACTTTTTGTCTTTGTTCTTTGGCCTCAAGTCAAGTTCTTTCGTTTGTGGAGTATGTACGCCCTACTGAGGGCGGAACGCTATAATTTCTCTCGTGGAGTGATTAACTTACTGTGGAAGACAGTGTTTACTCACGTTTTTACTTTGTGGATTGTTGCGAGTGGCAATTTGGAGTTAATAAAGTTGCGATTGATTTTATTACTGTGTTATCACGTTACCTTTGCTGTTACGCTATTGTTTGTGTTCGAAGTACGTGTGACTACTGGAACATTGCGTATATAAGTGGCGACGATAGAAGAGGACGTAAACGAAAAAGGTGCTTGCGGGTCGCTGTACGGCCGGCCGCAGAAGCGAATAAAATCGTAAGCATGTAAAAAGGAGACGAAAAGAGGAAGTTTAATTTTATAAGAAGTATAAAAATGTCCAAATGCTTTTATAGCCAGTCCATTTCGGCATCTTGAATTTCCATTTCATCCGAAGATCCAACATGGCTACACATAAATTCAGCAAGTTTTACACTACCTGATCAAAACAGTCAGATCACGTAAGCACGGGTGGGTCGATTAATTAACGGGAATTTACAAATAAGGGTGTGATTTTGAAAATAAGTATAGATAGGAGAGTGATTTAAAAATATGTACAAATAAGGCAGTGATGTCACTACAAATTTGCACGCCACGCCACGTTGCTCTCTCACGCTGCGACGTCGCTCTCACCCTGTCACGTTGCTCGCTCTCACAATGCCACGTGACTCGCTCACGCTGCCACGTCGCTCGCTCTCACGCGCCTAGCTCCCACGCTCCTCGCTATCACGTTTCCACGTCGCTCGTTCACGCCGTCCAACATCGCCACACACGTTCCTTTCACACAGTCCCTTATCCTAGATCTAACCTCATATGGATAAATGGAAATAGGGAAGACGTATGCTACAGCAGCGGAAACTCGGGCTGTTGATGGAGGTGATGGCTGACTAGTGATCTCCATTCCGTCCCCAGTTTCTCCCCTATTAATACATGATAATGGCTATCCCGGAATGTTACGATCGCAGAGGCACGGTGGAGTACATACAGTGCCACTTTGTGAGGAGTGCGAGCGGAGAGCAGGCGGAACGTAGTGCGGGGGCTAGTGCAGTGCACATATAGGCAATTTAGACCACGGATTATGACTAGTCTACTAGTACAGGATGTGCGCAGGTGTGTGTGTGGTGATTGGTGCTTTTGATGAACTTGACGACTGTATATGCTCCGCGCAAATTTGCGGTGACATCACTCCATTATTTGTAAATATTTTTGATTTACTCCCCTATCTGTAACTATTTTCAGAATCACTCCCTTTTTTGTAAATTCACAATTAGTTAATGCCAGCACCGGACGAGATTTATGCTACGATAAGAAAGTGCGTTATATAGTTTTGAATTTCAAACGTAAACGTATGATTACCAAACCATAGGTACATGCAATCACCTATAAATTCATTCGTAGCAAAAAGAACTTTAGGGCGCTCGGTGTATTAAACTACAAAATAAGACGGGTTAGTGTCTTTTAGCTGCGTCCATCCGGCGTATTAGTTCCAGCAAGTGTTGCTACAGGTTTCAGTGGAAACTACGATGAAACTCGTTAAAAGCTACATACTAAAATCAAGTTAAGAATTAGGTTGGGAGTTTTGACACTAGTGTTGAAAACGGCTCGGCTCGGCTCGGCTTGTATCGGCTCGTCTTGGCTCGATGGTGGAGCCGAGTCGATTGGAGTCGGCTCGGCTTGGCTTCGGCTCGGAGCCATGAAATGTGGCTCGGCTCAAGCCAGCCACTTAGCCACGGCTTGATTATACTTATTATATTGAAAGTTGGTGATATGTATCGTAAGTACAGAATAGAGAGATAATGCATGTATTAGTGCGTACAGTACAAGAAGATACAGCGGACGGGCTGCCTTTTTACACACATTCAAAGGTATCTAGAATTTTCTATGAAATTCTCTACTCCGCCCATCACGTCATCCTCCGATTCTCATCAGTTGGGTAGAAACTTTTGAGATGCAACAAAGTGTGAGAAAAATCCATGTGCATATATATATCATAGTCAGAGTCTTCTGAATTCAATCTGTTTTTGCCAAAATGGCAAGAACGTACTTTTGTATCCTTGATATGCAGAATATATTCATACACGAGAAAATATTTGGAAAACGGCTCAAGCCACGGCTTGACCGGCTCGGCTTCGGGAGCAAGCCAAGCCAAGCCGCAGCCGAGCCATCGGCTTGGCTAAGGTACTCGGCTCGGCTCGAGCGACGGCTGAACCGGCTTCAGCCGAGCCGTTTTCAACGCTATTTGACACTACATAATAAATACACTTACATTTTACAACAAAGAAGCTTAAAATGAGAGGCGTTCGCACCCAAACGCATGCATTTCCATGCATGCCCGTAATACTAAACCATTTTTGAAACCTCTGGATTCAATTTCAAACCAATACGAATTATCTACTCGACAATCATTAGCGCATTAAGTGTCTTCGTTAGCAGACGGCTACCATGTCATCAAGATACATTGTTGTGCGACGCGCACAAGTTGCACATTGCTAGCCAAGGAGCGCCCAGCAGTGTTCCTATATTTCCTTACATTTTCGAGACTGGACAGATCCCGCTTTGTGAGTTACAGTGCGATCTTGCATGTTGAAGCAGGACGGGCGGCCTCTTTCGCCGGTTCGCAGAAGCATCCAACGGCAGAAGGGCAGAGGGAGCCATGGTAGGCAGGACTGAGTTTGTTTGAATGCCCACTTTGCTTTTAACCTTTGAAGCGTGAACCAGAACATACATGTTCAGACTAAATTTTACTTTCTTGTATATCCCTTCAGGAACTTCAACTTTATTAGTATGTTTTTAGCGCTCGCAGCTCTCACTTTATTTTCAACTGTTAAAAGGCACTGTGATTGTCAATCTTCAAGGCAATCGGTGCTCTTGTCTCTATTTAATATCTCCTAGTTACTCTTTATTCCTAAAGCTTCTGTTCCACCGACTAAAGCAGCCACGAATTCTGCGACGGCAGTCGGTAATGCCCCTGAAATTTTTTTCGCCGTTTCATCATGTAATAATTCCATTGACGAAAATCAAAATCCCGTTAGCGCTCACGAACACCCTTCAGTGAACACTGATCGTTCCCATGGATTTCCCATTTTTTCACTTCTCCACCATATTCTTTTCCAAGAACCTCAACCATCGTGCTTGATAGACCTACAGTGAAAAATCGCTTGATCGGACGCACTGGGGTCGACCTGATCGGGCTGATCCTCGTCGACGAACGTTCCTGAAGTTTATTAAAGCAAGCTCCATCGTAAGCAACCGACGATAATCTTTCTCTTCTTCCGATTCGCTGCTTTTTTACTTCAATTTTCACTGGTGTGTTGACTAGTCCTCAATGCCTTGACTGCACGGATTTATTCGGGCGAAAATAGGGCATAGTACTAACTAGGTTTCTAGTGATCCATGGGTCTTGTTAGATAGTATGTTATACGCTGCCAAGAACGTAGCGCTATTTCAAGATCTTTTCCATCACTGTGTCTTCAATCGTGTGAGCTGATCGAAACGATCCCTGTCGTCCAGAATATCGATGATGTGAACCGCATGCTCACGCCATGCCGCAAGCGAACCATCTTTGGTCGGTAAATTTCGCACGTATTTCCGCCCCATTTCGTATTCAGTCTGCTCTCTTCTGTGATGGAAATACTGGTGGGTCACTGAAATTCCACGGCACACCACATTTGATAACTACAAACGCTTAATAACAGATTGCCTAATACCGGAAGGTAGTGTGGTGCGTTGTGCAGTGAATGTATGAAAGATAACAGACTGTCGCCGCTTTACCCAAATCTACAGAACGGACATAGAGCGACAATATGCTTCAAGTAGTGCACACCGACCATACAAGGACAACAAGGAAAAAATCATAAGCGTGGAGAGAAGAACTCTGGACGGAGCACTGGCTGGCAGCACGGGTCGAGAACCACGGCGGTGATTTTGTCATCGCTAACGTATATGCGCCAACAGAAAAACATGAGCGCGAGGCGCTGTTTGAGAGGCTCACTCCGAACCTCGCACAACATACAGGTCCGGTCCTACTTGGCGGTGACTTTAACTGCACTCTCCACGCAAGGATCAACCGCTCATACGATGTTCCGGAGAGTCTACACGATTCTCCCGATCTCCGGAACCTGCTGACGTGCACGAGTTTGGTTGATATGTTTGACGATGAGATGGAGAGAATGGAAGAAGAACACTACAAGTTCCACGCACGTGTGGTGAAGTGTTATCGACAATTATTGACCAGTTTGTACCAGTGTACCAGTTCTCAAGGCGGATCGATCGGGTTGGCTTAACGGACGGAGTGTTTTAGGCCAATCGTGTGCTTAGAGTGTTTTGTACGCAGATTTGAGGTAATACACATGGTTTATATATACTTTATATATTGGATTTTAATTGGTTTATTAAATAGTGTAATCGGGTTACATTCGAGTCACATTTAGGAGGTGGTGTACGCGAGTACACTACGGTTGGGGTCAGTATTGACCGGTTCGAAAGGTTTTGAACCATTGGTTATTTTAACCAATCAGGGCAGGAGCCCTTGGTGGTGGCGTGGCAGCCAGCCACGTTTTGGTACACAGGTGGTGTACACTACATTTTAGCTAGGTACGAATTTAGTAAGTTCTACTTAGTATTACATATAGTTTACATTAGTTTAAATTAATTTAGGCTAATTATATATTAAATATACATTCAGTTTACATTTCACTCAACCGACTACAGACGCACGACCTCGACCGTTCGCGCGTGTAGTGAGTGCAGTAGCGTTAAGGGGGTCCTCCCTTTCGCTTGACCCTAAGTAAGGGAGCCTTGTGTTAAGGCATTAGCGAAAGCTAATTGTAAACCAAAGTGGGAATCTTGGCCCCGAGTAGGAGAGCTCTCTCCTACTAAGCCCTTTATAAGGGCGTATCGGCTAAGTAGCGGCGAACGCCGCTTAAAGGAAAGTCTTCCTCTGTGCGCTAGCCACACCATGCGTTTACGCACCGGATACATCTGGTAGCACTTGTAGTCAATCCAGCACCTGTGTTGGTGGGCTAAGGCATCCTCTGCAAAGGATGAATCAGGACGATTGAGATAGGTTAACCCTCGTCCAGCAGGAAGCCTTTAACAGGCTGTTATCCTTAATGGGTGACGAGGGTATGAAGCTCCTAGTGGAGCAGGGCCTTGAGGCCGTAAAGGCAAGGGTCAATCTCCTCATCGCCCATGAGGCGAGCTTAGGTGGAAGTCGTTCC
>CM047585.1:18574159-18584469 GCA_026184515.1 Peronosclerospora sorghi
CGATCACAGCGCTCGTGGAAGTCACGCCGCAATAGCGCGACCCCCTCCTCCAGTGCTCGATACGGAGGGTACTCCACATTATCATGTGGAACGCCTGATGGCACGACGCCATCACCGGGTTGAGACCCAATACGTGGTGAAGTGGAAAGGGTATCCACATTCCCAGAACTCGTGGGAGTCCGAGACTCCCCTGCGGCAGGATTGCCGTGACGTCGTTGACGCTTTCGAGCGGGAGAATCCCACTGAGAGTCAACGACCAAAGGGGCTGAAGAAGCCCCTTCACTACCAATAGCTGGGAGTTCGCCGGAGGCAGATGCTGTGCTTGCATTGCTCTCCGGCACCACATCGAGAGCAGAGCGCGTATAAAAGGAGGCAGGCAATTGCCCTTGCGCTTTGGCCTGAGCATAGGCCAAGCGTAGCGCTCTCTCTACCCAAACGTCGTGTTCGGAAAAGCTGTTGTACAGCGCATCGAAACTGGGGAGGAGCTTCTCCCCTTCCGCCCAAGCGCGGAACTTCTTCTCTGCATCATCAGCACTTTCTCCTGGGAAAGAACGATAGGAACCTCGCGGAGGTTCTCAACAGGGGTACCTTGTGCCTGCCTGTCTAGACTCTCTCGGTATGAGACGCTAGTGAACTGCTTTTGCGTAAGCAGTTGTTGCAGGAGTTTATCCCGGCGTTCGCATTGATACGGCTGTTCAGCCGCGGGGGAAGGGGTATAGGATGCTAAATCATTCCTTACCACACGCCTAGCCCACTTTGGAAGGTCACGAGGACCGTCAAAATTATATGCCGCCCTTGGCAGGCGTTTGGGGGCGCGTAACGCAGCCCTTAGTGCCTGTGTGGCAAGTTGGCTTTCATGAGCTGCGTCCAGCTCATTGGTGATGATCGCCTTCGGCGATCCGGATGTATCATCCGACATTGGCAGTGGTGGCGCACTAGTTAGCGCATTTTCCCTACGTGTGGGGAACGGATTAGGCTGCCGAAACCGCCGTTCGGCGATGTCGTAGCAGTCAGCCGTTGGGGAGATATCCCCAAGGGCATCCACCTTCGATTCCGGAATAGTCTACCTCCTCTTATTGAGGAGACTCCATAGCACCACTAATGGTGCGCATGGATAGCCAGAGGTACTGGCAGTTGGAGTTCCCCAACAAAATTTTGTTTATTGCGTAAGCAATAGTCTTGATGCGAAAGGACGTTACAGGGTTACATTCGAGTCACATTTAGGAGGTGGTGTACGCGAGTACACTACGGTTGGGGTCAGTATTGACCGGTTCGAAAGGTTTTGAACCATTGGTTATTTTAACCAATCAGGGCAGGATCCCTTGGTGGTGGCGTGGCAGCCAGCCACGTTTTGGTACACAGGTGGTGTACACTACATTTTAGCTAGGTACGAATTTAGTAAGTTCTACTTATTATTACATATAGTTTACATTAGTTTAAATTAATTTAGGCTAATTATATATTAAATATACATTCAGTTTACATTTCCCTCAACCGACTACAGACGCACGACCTCGACCGTTCGCGCGTGTAGTGAGTGCAGTAGCGTAAAGGGGGTCCTCCCTTTCGCTTGACCCTTAGTAAGGGAGCCTTGTGTTAAGGCATTAGCAAAAGCTAATCGTAAAGCAAAGTGGGAATCTTGGCCCCGAGTAGGAGAGCTCTCTCCTACTAAGCCCTTTATAAGGGCGTATCGGCTAAGTAGCAGCGAATGCCGCTTAAAGGAAAGTCTTCCTCTGTGCGCTAGCCGCACCGTGCGTGTACGCACCGGCTACAAATAGGGTCAGACTGCTGTCACCCCCCCCCTTTGCTACGGTCACCCCCCTCTCTTTTATGCGAGGGGTGTGTAGGCTCTCCTATATATGTATCTAAACTACGGGCAATGTTATTTCCATACCCCCAAAAATTATATTTCCACCCATATAAATTTGGGAGTTTATGGTGTGGAATAACATCGCCCTTACCTGCTCCCCAATTTGATAGGGCGGCATGACCGCCGTTGACGGTGCGACTCGACTCACTAGGTCTGGATTGTCAATGGTCGAATGGAATCAACAGGGCATTTTAAGCCCAGTTTGAGAGCTACAAGCAGTTTCCAGAGTACAAACAACGCCATAATATGTATGAATTTATGGACCGTGTCTCGTATTCTTGTGGAAAAGAACGGGATAATGACGCGGGACTGAATCTATAGACGTTGGAGGAGCTTAAGCGCATTTCTGGTGGGAGTTTGGCCACCGAATGCTTGGTCGCACGGTGGGTGTGGTGTACACGGTACCGCTTCTTTATTTCCTGCTCCGCAAGAGACTACCCAAAGAGATTTTTAAGCGCTTCGGTGTGCAGTTCACGTTGGGTGCTGCAGAGGAGGAGTAGGTTGGTGGATGGTGCGCAGTTGGTTAGAAACGCATGGACAGGTACACTTAGTGAAACGCAACGAAGTGCGCATCAGTCCGTATCTATCGACTCACTAACCACGTACGTTATTCTACTATTGAATGCACTGATAAGTTGTCAACTGTAACGGGTTTTGCCTTTCCTTAGATCTCTTTTGCATTCACAACGCTGGGTGTCCTCCTGTTTAGGGGCTTTAATCTAGTTTCGCCTCCGTTACAAGCAGCAAGGATGCGTGAAATTATTTTACCGGATGCATTGAAGCACGTCACGCGCATTTGTACGCTCTTGGGCCACGTTGCTATGATTCTTGGTTTCACCATTGTCTCTGGGCGCGTTCGTGGCAGGGATTGACGCCGGCAGGACGTACAATACGTTTCCAAAAATGAACTACCAGTGGCTCCCGGACAATTTGTTCGTACTGGAGCCAACTTACAAGAACTGTTTTGAACATGTGCCGCTCCTTCAACTGGACCACCGTTTTCTTGCACTCAGTACGCTCGCGGGTGTTGCTAGTGTATATGGCATGGCTCGGCGTCCGTACATTTGGAACCAGTTACCACAAGAGTCGCGCTCGACGCTGAACATTGCACTGACTGCTGCGTCGGTCCAAGTGCTGCTGGAAATTACCACGCTACTCCACGGTGTGCCCATCCCGCTCGCCATCTTTCATCAGTGTGGTTCCATCGTGCTCTTGACCACAACGCTCTAGTTGCAGCACACGCTCAACTTTGCCAAGAAAGGTGCACCAAGTGCCATCCAGGCTGCTTCGAAGAGACGTTATAAGTGATACAGTACCATGACTCCCTTTAGATCTTATAAAATAGCAACACGAACGAGCGGTTTTTTCTTCGTGCGCATGGGTTAGAGTGTCCGCAAAACTTCCCTATTTCAAATACATATATTTTACATATATAGGGAAATTCTACCCACCCCTCACATAAAAGGGAGGGGGGTGTGACCATAGACTGATCCATTAAATATAGTGTTCGTATTACATTGGGAGCATAAGTCGCCGCTCCGTAGGAGTCATTGGGAGCCGCCCAGGAGTAAGCTCCACCGGAAGTCCCACGAAGGGAAGCACCCATTACGTTCACTCACCCCTCAAGTTCGGCCACTTTTGGAACGTGTTTTACTTGCTGGATTACTCATCGCAATCTGGGATCAAGTCCCAGGAATTGGCTGGATTACTCATTGCCATCGCAATCAAGTGCCAGAAACTTTTATTGGCTGGATTACTCACTGCTATACAGTCAAGTGCCAGAAAACCTATTGGATGGATTACTCATTGCTACGTGATGTCAAGTGCCAGTTTTTGACTCATTCGGAGTGACAATTTCCACTTGGCTTGCAGATCGACTACATTGGATTATCTTTTCGTTGGAATTTTGGATCAGTACCCCAGAAATGGTACACCCACATCGACACCTACTAAAGTCTTCACTAAGCGACGGTCCACCGAGTGTGTAGACACCCACACCAATGGGTACACAAGGTGAGACACAAGACATATCTTATTCGGCGTCCTGCAATGCCGACCGATCGACCAATCGGCACCCAGGCGAAGGTTCGCGGAGTACCCCCTCCGTAAGTTGGTCGGCTGGGCGCGATGGTGGTTCAGTTCCGGATACTTCGGTGTCGATTTTGAACTGGTCTCCACCACACACGTACTTCTACTACCTGCCCGACGGTACCAGAGCAAGCTCCCGCCTCGACCGGTGGTACATCAGTGTATCACACGAGAACGAAGTTCGAGACATCGAGAAATCCGTCCCAGTACGTGCGGCGTATCACAATGGAGTGACGATTCGAGTTGGCGCACCCTCACAGACTTTCCCGGTGCGGAAGCCTCGCCGAGTCTACCCGGTAACCGCGAGTGCAGAGAAGAAATTCGCGCTGGTCATCGAGCGCACTCAAGGCAGCGAGAAGAGGAGTAGAAGGGGCACAGGACATCTATCCTGACGGCACGGCGACAGCGCAACGGCTCGCGAACTGGTGGTACAGCTGTAAGGCTGGGATTCGCAAGGAGATCTACATCGAGGCTCGTTGCGTCAAGAGTTGCATGACTCGGAGCTATCGACAACGGCTGCGCAGACTTCACTAACGCCTCTATGCATAAAAACCGGCGACACAACGTCCGATACAGCAGAGTGAAGCGCGATCCACGCGAGAAGCCCCCATCAGTGAGAATAAAACATACGAGACCCACGACGACGATGAAGACGTGAATACGCCGGAAGCTATCAGGGCTCGACTTCGAAAATGCCGACACAAGTGACAGCGAGATCAATGCGAGCGTCTGCTTTGACAGCACACGTACTTTCCGGGACAATCTTCATGCCGTTTTTTCGCTCGGGTGTCCACGAAGCTTCAAGACAACACGATCGTATCGCTGGGTTGGGCAGCGTTGTACGGGAAGAACCGCTAGCGAGAGCTTGAGGACGAGATGGAGAACGTCTGGGAGAGCATCATGCAGCGGCGTTACGACTCTCCCGACGAAACCGCTGCGTTCTTGAGCGGGGAACCGCTACGGAACGGTCTGTATGACACGGCAGTTATCGCTCCAATCAGGCTGGACGTCGTTGCCGCTGCGCTGAAGAAGCTGAGGCGCGGCAAGGCCGCCGGGACTGATGAACTTGGCAACACCTTTTATCGGAACAATGCATTAAGGATCGCACCGATCCCTGCGCCGCTTTTCACGCGGTGGCTCGAAATCGGCGTAGTGCCGGCGTCTTTCGGAGAATCCAACATCCAGTGCCTCAAGCAGTCAGCTGCTACGGCCCGCTGCTGGAACACAGGACGATCGCTCTTCTGAAAAGCGATTACAAGCTGTTAAAGAAGATCCTCGCTTCAAGGCTCCGTACGCAACCGCCTGGAAAAATCGACAGCGCGCAAGTCGGCCTGGTCGTGCGATCGAAACCGCACTCGACATCTACGCAGCAGCCAATATCGCAGCAACGATTGACGAGAAGATGCGTGGGTCGCTTGCGCTTCTGCTCGACTTCTCGAAGGCTTACGACTCGCTCCAAAGACCGTTTCTACTCGCTGTTCTCAAGTGGCTCGGATTCTTGCGGAAGTTTGTGACCATGGTCGTCGTTCTCCACGAGAATACGACCTGTCGGTTCATCGTGAACGGCTTCTTGTCACGGCGGCGTAACGTGTTGTGCGGGATACGACAAGGGTGCCTGATGGCTCCGATTCTGTTCATCCTCGCGCTCAACAGCCTGTACAAGGTGATCAATGCACGTAATGACATCGACGGGATCGTTCTCCGTGCCGGTGGCAGATCGGAGAAGATCGCCGTATCTAGCTGCGGACGACACGGCAGGGTACCTGCTCGAGAGTGGAGACATCCCGCGGGTGCTAGAGATCCTGGACGTTTTCGCCCAAGTGTCCGGCCTCGCCATCAACCACGCCAAGTCCATTGTGGCTGTGCTCGGCCCAAACGACTAAGACCGGACATTTGAAAAGCATGGGCTTACTTTTCTCGGGACGAACGAGCAGTGCAGATACCTGGGGGTGCAAGTTGGACAAGGCGACACGACGGCATCGAACGGGGACCGATGTCTCAAGGCGATCTGTTCCCGTCTCGCTCTAGCCCGTGAGAAGACTCACACGGTCGAACAAAGAGTGCATCTCGCACGAGCCATCGCCGTACCAAGATCCTCTACGTAGCGCGGCACTGATGGCCCCCGACAGCCACTTCCGCCAAGCTCCACGACCTGATCAAGGACTTCGTGCGGGGTAAGCGCAACGGAAGGCGAGCCCTCCCGTGGGTGCAAGAGGAGCAAGCAACACTGCCCATCAGGCGGGGAGACATGTCCATCCCGTGCATCCGAACCTAACTGGCGACGCTTTCATCCTCTACAGTCGGCAAGTGAGCGTCGTTCGCTACCACCCGAGACCTCCTCATCTGGCGTAAAATTTCCCGTCTCTCTTGCGCCGGCCGGCCGGGTGCGGCACCCCCATCTCGGATCAGAATGAAGTCCAACATCATCATTACTGGATGTTGGACTACAGCGGTACGACGCTATTGCACTACCACGCAGACCAACCGTGCGACACGACACTCCATGGCGGCGTGCGACCGGGCGGCAACCAGCTCTTGCGGCACTCCTGTCTGCTTCGGAGCATACCCAGCTCTCACGCGCATCCTGCAGCTCTTGGCAGGGGAGAACTGATGGAGGCCACGCCGTGGATCCTTGCAGAAGATCATCGCCCGACAACAACAACGACAAAGTGAACAGCATCTTGACAATCGCGTCAAAGCGAACGACCATCGTGTCGTCTCACGCAGCGCAGACATGATCGAGTATTTGAAGTTACGGCAAATACGAGCAATGTTACCGCAGGTCATACGTATTCTGTATCGGTCAAGAGCAACAGCTTCCCTCTATGGAACTGGCTAGCCCAGGACAGGTCGTGCTCGAATCCCGAGCGCCCTCACGGCGTCTACGCACCCTCCAGCCATGTTTTCTGGATCTGCCCTGCAGCGCAACGACATTGGCAGCATCTTGTTGCGCTGTGGTGTCACTTCGGCGGCGTCGACGATGCTGACATCCACGTTTGGGTCTTCGATTTCGAGCTTCCAGAACGACCGAGCAACGCGTAGGGGCGGCGCAAATGACGCTCGCAGAGAGGAAGAAGACCCAATAGGAACGATCGGCTGTCTTTGCGGCCGCGAACGAGCTCTGGCGCTTTGCAGTAGCAACAACGGTTCACGCGATTTGGACCGAGCTGCTCCGACGCATGGAAGACCCGACCGTGTCGTCTGAAGCGCATCGAACCCTCGCACAGACTAGTTTTCGGCGTGGCGCTCGCGCGCTATCCCGGCTTGACTTACCAACCCGGTGGCGGCGAAGACGGAAGGGTGAAGGCTCTGATGAGAACAGCGCTCGCAGATGCTCTCCAACGACACGTCGAACCCTCTCCACTGCAGGCCTTGCCATCAGGCGGACAACCAGACGTTCTCTACCTGCTCTTCTTCGACGGAGGATCTCGGTAAACCCGGGACCAGGCGGATCCGGGTCGGTGATTCTCAGAGTACACGTCCCAACGCACGCAGCGGCGATCACGTGATTCGCGAGCATGGCATACAGCGCGAAGATGACAACGAACAACTTCGCAGAGTACAGCGGACTTGCCCATGGCCCACAACAAACGAAGGGGAGTGGCTTCGTGCCACTGCACGTAGTAGGCGACAGTGCGATGGTTCTCTCGCAGCTCCGGATGCACCGCTCCTCGCTCAGGCCCTAGCATGAAGCACTCTATCGCGAGGCGAGAGCACTCGCAGACGACGTCGCGGTCGCCAGCTGAGACCATCACTACCGCGAGTATAACAAGATGGCGGACAGAGCAGCCAACATCGCGATGGACACTCGAGAACCCTCTCAGGTGCTCACACAGACTTCTAGTCACCTCTTCCGCTCGGTGGAAGAGGTCATGTACCAAGACGTCAACCACTGGCTAGAGACGTCGCTCGTCGCGGAAAGAGAGGAGCGCTCAGGGCCGGCAACGAAGGCGCGCGAGAGAGCAGCCGCAACAAGACAACTTCAACAGCGGCAAGTAGTCGTATGAGGCATTGCAGGAACGTAGATTTAACTAAGCGGCACAGCGACTGGATCGCGGTCGACCGAATACCTTAGGTCGGATATCGTACCTTAATATACCTCACCTTCATCATCATCATAAGATGCTTCATTGAAAACTACTCGGGATTGTTCTCGAAGAGAAAAAGGATAGTGACTGCCCAGTTTGTTGAGTTCAAGGCAATTGTGGAGAACCATTCTGTGGCCGGTGCGTATACGCACGGTGCGGCTAGCGCACAGAGGAAGCCTCTTCATTAAAGCGGTAGCTACCGCTACTTAGCCGATACGCCCTTGTAAAGGGCTTAGTAGGAGGGTTCTCCTACTCGGGGCCAAGATTCCCGGGTTAGTTTACGACTTAGCCTTAACGGCTGTATTCCTTTACGGGATGTAAGTAAAGGGAGGGCTCCCTCTTACCTACGACACTCACTGCGCGCGCGACCGGTCGAGGTCGCACGTCCGCAAAATAGAGTGAAATGTAAACTGAATATATTTAATATGTAATTAGCCTAAATTAATTTAAACTAATATAAACTATATGTAATACTAAGTAAATATTCCTAATTCGTACCTAGCTAAAATGTAGTGTACACACCTGTGTACTGACGCGTGGATGGCTGACACACCACCACACCAAGGGCCCCTGCCCTGATTGGTTAAAATAACCAAAGGTTCGAGACCTTTCAACTCGGTCAATACTGACCCCAACCGTGGTGTACTCATGTACACCAACACTCAATGTAACCCCGTTACATCCTCCCCCATCAAGACTATTTCTTACGCAATAATCAAAATCTTGTTGGAGAACTCCAACGCCAGTACCTCTGGCTGTCCACTGTACACCTTCAGCGGTGCTATGGACGCAAACTATTCCGACAACTCGGAAGTGGACGCCCTTGGGGAGCTCTCCCCAACGGCTGGCCATGTTGATAGCGCCGAACGGCGCTATCAGTCATCCAACCCATTCCGCACACGTGGGGAAAACGCACTAACTCGTGCGCCACCGTTACCCTCTAGGGGTGATACCTCTAGGTTGCCACAGGCAACCACCACCAATGAACAGTCCTTGGTTCAAGAGGCCCGACGTGCCGGACGGGCACGGAAGGGACCTCTAGACCCTCAAAAGAGGGATAAGAACGCGGTCTAGAGGGGTTTAGCCTCCTATACCCCTGGTCCAGCGTCTATACTGCCGCGTGAAATTGCGCATCGGAACCAGCTCCGGGACCGACTACTAACGCCCAAACATTATTCCGTTAAGTCCTACCGGACGCGCCTAGGGAAGCAGGCACGCGGTGTCCTCGTGGATATTATCCGCGAGATTCCCCTTGTTCTCCAAGGGACGAAAGCGTCGAAGACGCAGAACGGGCGTTCCGCGCCAGGGCGGAAAGGGAGAAACACCTCCCCAGTTTCGATGCGCTGTACAACAGCTTTTCCGAACACGACGTTTGGGTAGAGAGAGCGCTACGCTTGGCCTATGCTCAGGCCAAAGCGCAAGGGCAATTGCCTGCCTCCTTTTATACGCGCTCTGCTCTCGATGTGGTGCCGGAGAGCAATGCAAGCACAGCATCTGCCTCCGGCGAACTCCCAGCTATTGGTAGTGAAGGGGCTTCTTCAGCCCCTTTGGTCGTTGACTCTCAGTGGGATTCTCCCGCTCGAAAGCGTCAACGACGTCACGGCAATCCTGCCGCAGGGGAGTCTCGGACTCCCACGAGTTCTGGGAATGTGGATACCCTTTCCACTTCACCACGTATTGGGTCTCACCCCGTTGATGGCGTCGTGCCATCAGGCGTTCCACATGATAATGTGGAGTACCCTCCGTATCGAGCACTGGATGAGGGGGTCGCGCTATTGCGGCGTGACTTCCACGAGCGCTGTGATCGGCACAGCCTTCAAATCCAAGATGCTCAGGAGGAACTCCGCAACGAGGGGAGTGCGAATGAACGCATCGAGGAGCGGCTTGCCTCTCTCGGGACTCTCGTTGCGGAGCTTCAGGATCGTATATCAACCCTGTCGGAGATGTTCCGACCTGTTTCGCCTTTCGGCTATCCGGTTTCTCACCCTCCTCCGAAAGGGGACCCGCCTCCGAGTTCTGGTATGGCTTAAGCATACCCACATAGAAGTTTGGATGCGTACGCATCGCCTTCGGGATGTCTAAGGTGTACGACAAGCCCTTTCGGGCTAATACCTTAAAGGGCCCCACAAACCTGGGGCGCAGTTTATTGCGCAACACATTTGAAACTGCATGTGTAGGAAGATTTTTAGCGTTTAATAAAACACTTTCTCCTACTTTGTATACTTTTTCGTTACGCCGCCCCTTTCGGTCAGCTTGCACCTTCT
>CM047585.1:18584479-18613807 GCA_026184515.1 Peronosclerospora sorghi
AAAAAAAAAGAACCGACATGACCGCGCTCGAATTCATCAGCAAAGCGCACCGAACATCCAGATCATTCAAGGATGCAGCTGATGATTCAACATGAAGAATCTAGCCTTGTGTAATCGAAAAATATCTGAAAGCACAAGAGAACAACAATACTTGGTCGAGTTATTTTTGAAGAGGCCGTTGGTCACTGAAAAGTAAAGAACTGTGTATTTAATTGCCTAGCATGTCATGTCTTTAGCTAATATTTCCTGGATGATATTTAGATGTCTTTCGCGTGTAATTTATATACCCCCCATGTACCGTACCTGTCTGATGTCCTCATTGCATATATGTAATTATTATTGTTGGGCGAGCTTCACGACGTGAAATGTTTTTTCAATTAATGTATTAATCTCCTGTTCGATGCTATCGGTGATAAAAATCGATAAGACTATGTCAGAAAGCAGTCTTCAATATAAAAATATAAATGGGCTTCGTGCGCGCAAGACGAATCCGACTAGGGCTCCATCGTTCTGGCCAACCTCTGACGCGCTTCTTCGAAGGCATCAAGGATGGGGTCCTGCTCGCTCTCAGATGTCGGGGAGAAGATGAATTGCGCATTACACATATCAATGGCGTGACAAGCCTCGCTTGGACGCTCACCTTCCCGTACAAGCGACAACAGCTCGTCCAGCATAATATTTTTACTAATTGTGTCAGCTGCGCTCAGTTGAACGCAATTACCCAGAGCATGACGATGATTCTTTCCCATGAAGTAAGTTTTGGATCTATCTATTATTTGAGGCAGACCGTTTGTGCTTAAACGGACCATGCACCTTTACACACGGCCGTCAACTCACCACATATGTGCCAATTAATGGCAAGATAGTCATCATTTTTTTGCACAATAGAACTTCACGGTTAAATACAAACCGGAAGATTACTCGTGATAGCCTATACGCTATCAAGTAGGCCTGATTACGAAACCACGACGTCCGCAACAGAACAACCAGAGCAAACATATTCTGGTGACCCGCACCTGATCTGTCTCTCGTACAGAAGGTGTTCTTCGGAATCACTCATTCTGTCGTGTGTACTGTGTTACACGCGTTCCAATATATTTCCACGTACTGGCGCGTAAGTTTCCACGACAAACAGATAGTGACAAGAAGTAACGTAACAGTAAATAACAAAGACGTAACCACAAATTTATTATCCACTTTAAACGTGATGAAACTTCTAGCGAGACAGTAACGCAATCCAATCACCACGAGAACGAGAACGAGAAAACAATTCCAACTGCTTTGCAGCGTACTTAAAATCCCTTGCTCACGGAACAATTTCAGCTGCCGTTAGCAGCGTACTTATGCTCCACCAGTCCACGTAAAGGAAAGAAATCAAATTCAGAAGTGATACTTTAGTGTTAAGTTTTACACCTAAACTAATAATATGCAAATACACAAAGTTCTGTACTTAACCTAAAATTATGTACAGTTCATCATCTTTTCACTGTAAAGTCGCTGAAAACCGCAATATCGCGACGCGAGCCGCCGCAGGAATTGCGCGTGCTTCTAACACTCCTTCTCGACTTTTCTGTGAAATCCAATCAGTCCATCGTGATTGATGCTAACTCAAGAACTTCCTGCGCCCTTTTCATCTTCTCCGGACCCAAAGCCTTGGTGAAAACATCAGCCAAGTTCATGTCCGTAGGATGGTAGACCGCTTTAATCAATCCATCCTTCGTTTTCGAAATCAAGTACTTCACCCTAATATCCATGGGCTTGGTCTTCGAACTTTTTCCATCACCATTCAGCATCTTAATAGCAGCTTGGTTGTCGCAATACAGCGTCATGGGTAGTTTTAATTCCATGCCAACTTCGGTAGACATATCCTTGAAACCAATTATTTCACATAACGTCACCGACGCCGCATAAATTTCAGACTCCATGGTAGAAAGCGAACCACAAGACTGTCGCTTGCACAACCAGTGCACAATACTTCCTTCGACAAAAATTACTCCACCGCTCGTGGACTTTCGATCGTCTTTTGATCCATCAAAATCAGCGTCACAATATCCAACAATTCCAACTTGTTTTTTCCGTTGATTTTCGCCTTGGCGTCCACCTCTAATCGCAACTTCATTCCAGACGTGCCCTTCAGAAAACGCAAAATACTCTTGGCCGTCACCCAATCAAACTTGGTCGGCGCATGAGCTCTGCGCGTCGCCATATGCACTGCATAGGAAATATCTGGCCTGGAGCAGCGCACGATCCAGAGTAAACTTTCGGTCAACGACTGGAAATCCTTGATTGTCGGCGCTCCACTGTCTTCGTGAGTCTTTAACGCCTCGTGCTCCTTCAGACTTTCGTTTTCATGCTCGTCGCCAGTTGGCGCCTTGACTGCATTCGCGTCATCCATACGATAGGTCTTCAACAGTTCCTTAATCATGACTTCCTGATCCAATATATAACAACTGCAATCGTCATATTCCACACGCCTACCGAGAAATTTTGAAACTTCACCCAAATTTTTTACTTCCAAATCTTTGAGTTCTTCGAAAAAATTCAACACGTGCACTTCCTTGGTTGCCGTAACTAGCAGGTCGTCAACATAATAAACCCCGGCTACGACTGTTTCATCGCAAACCTTCTTGAAATACAAACAGCCGTCCGTGAAGCTCTGCTCATATCCATGTTTCATTAGCTTCGCATGCAAAAGGCGGTTCCATTGTCTCCCGCCTGTTTCAGTCCATATAGTGTCTTCTTTAACTTTAGGACCACTTCGCGCGTACTTCCAACTTGTATTTCCTTCAACTTTCGGCGCTCGATTTGCATTCCACTGGGGACAAACAAATAGATTTCGTGTTCATCCTCCAACGCTTTTACATAAGCGTTGGGTATGTCCCCATGCATAGCTCGAACATTCCATTTGCGAGCGAGCATCAAAATAAAACAAACGGTGTTCATCTCCATTACCGCGGCAAAGGTCAGTTCGTAGTCGACCCCGAAACGCTGTTCGTTTCCGCAGGCCACTAACCTCGCTTTGTACCATCCAACTTGTCCGTTCGCATCCGTCTTGACCTTGAACACCCACTTGGAGTGCAACGGTTTCGCGACGACAGGTTTTTTTTATTACTTCCCACACTTCCTTGTTTTCCAAGGCCTTGATTTCATGTTACATGGCTTCAATCCACTTCGACGCATCTTTGCGACCTATCGCATCGCGATAATTCCTTGGGTCGCCCTCCATAATCATGTTTACCATCGACGGTTTTTCTTCTTCGTTATTGTCTTCCGCCTTTATTTCCGCTTGAGACAAACGCTCTGCGTACTGGCGCGTGACGTGTCGATCTCCGGTCCAACATGCTTCCTTTTTGTTGGCTTCGGATGTCTTTCAGGCCCTTGCCTTCCTTGCGCGACGGTTGCGTCGACTTGATCCACAATTGGGACTCCCTCAGCTCCTTCTGACGCTTGGTCCCTTCCCGGAGCTTCGGACTTATGTTCCTCATTTTGAGCTTTCCTCAGCTGTCGATTCTGCACGTCTGTCAACGTGTCGACGTTCTTCACGTGCTTCATGATCGTTACCTTGTGTTCACCCTTGAGGAACACCTTGAACTTTTACGTTTAGGAAATGATGAGAAGGACTTGTAGTCGAGGCTGCAAAACTAAAAGTGATGTTTATTCATGTGAATTATCTGTCGTTGCTCCTAGCCACTTATTTTTACCTATCTGCGATTGGTTAGTTTGCCTATAGTAATTACTAAGTAAAAACGTTATGGCAACTTCAACTTCAATCTAAGAACCTAACAGAAAAGTGTAAAAGATGGAAGGGGACGTAACTCCCGGGGGAGGAGCCCTGGTGAACCCTAAGCACCAGTACCTATATTCAACTTTTCCATTGTGGGAATCGAACCCGTGCCAAGTGGTGGGTCTGTTAACCCCCCCCGGTACCAACCACTTGAGCAAGGATACGATTGTGATATTCGGCAGAATAACATAGTATCATGCACGAAAATATCACCTTCAACATGAACCGCTTCGTTTCTTCGCTTCTGCCAATTATTACGACTTGCGCGCGATGCGCGAGTGTCTTCTTTCCCGGCTTCCTATAAACGGTGTGTGGTGAAGCGGACTCAAGAATTTTTGTCGCTTTGCGTCAGCAGAACACCGATCGGCTTATCGGCGATCGGATTGGTGGAAATCAAGGAGGCTTTTAAGCCTATCGTGTGCGAGAGGTGTCAAGAACACGGATTTTGGTAAGTCACATGATATTGCGTGTACTTACATATTTTTATGTTTGTACATATTGGGGACCATAGGGAGATAGTTTTGGTTAGTCGTTAATTTTCAGCCTTTAACACTTAATGAGAAGTCGTTTCTTCGCACTGTACGCTAGTCGCCTCTGCACGCCGCAGAGTGTTTGGAAGCAGAGGGTCGAGTAATCCCCTATAGCTTGTTATACCCGGCCGGGACGCATCAGAGACGCACTTGGCCCGCCGAAAGTCCCTCGACGGGAGTACGTATTGGTTGGCTTCGTAAGTGCAAGTTGCACACGTTTGGAACGTGTAATCAAGGTAATAGATTGTTTTGTGGAGATATCGTTCGTGGAGTTTATTACGTTCTCATTGGATCTCTATATTGGAGTATTGGACTTTTATTCTCGTATTGGTTGGGCTCTACGATCGATTGAGCGATCTGCCCTTTGAAGTATATTTACTTGGAGTATAAATGGTCTTCCCGTACCCAGGGTGAAGAGGTCCGCCCAGGGTACATTACCCAGCACGGTCTCACATTTTTAAACCTCAAGTCGATTTCTAGCACCGATCCACCGAGTGTGAAACCAGCCCATTCCATTGGGTACACAAGGTGAGATGACGAAAGAATCGGACCAGGCGTCCTGTGCTGATGATCGGTCGTCTGCTAGCAGCGGACGATCAGATCGGTTCGTAGGCGAAGGTTCGCGGGGTAACCCCCCGTAAGTTGGAAGGCCGGGCACGATGGTGGTCGACACTACTGTGTTCGATTTTGAACTTTACTCCACCACAATGGCGCGCGTGCCCGGATCACTTGGTGATCGTGGATATCACCGAGATGATATTTCGCGAAGAATCGATTATAACGAGTTAAATGTGGAATCGTTCTGGAGAGGACATAAGGAACGGCTATTGCCTTATGTACTCGTTGTCGAAAAGGACGGCGATGTCCGATCTGGCCGGGTGGATGACCAGATCGGGATTAATAAGTTTTTACCTCCCCATAAGGCTCCCACCGGAGCTGATCGGGACTATAGCAAGTCTTGCTATAGTTCCGGAAAGGATCAGGAATCTTGTCCTGATCCTATGCATTTGAATGAATGCTTTGATGAAAAGAAAATTAAAGATGAAAACGACTTGGAGGCTGATAGGAACGATCCGGTCCATTTTCCAAAGGTCCCCAAGCATAGGCTCATGCCGTCCGATGAAGACGACTTGGAAGAAAAGTCGCAGGTAGGGGATGGAGTTATCAAGGAAGAAGACCTGACCCGGACGTATTACATCCAGGAGTTAAAGCGATTTACTCGTGAAGACCAGGTCATGCGGATCTTAACCTCCAGATCCCCGATCGCCTTCTCGGATCCACCACCGAGCCGATCCAAAGCGATTGGCCTTTGCTATTGGTGAAGAACCTGCTGGCGATGTTGGCTGAGGTCGGCATAAAAGTGCAAAACCTCGCCAACGTGCATAAACTGTTCGATCTGGACACTTGGAAGATGGGGATGTCAATGGAGACCATCCATGATCATTTGGTGCCGTTGGTGGGGGCGGTTCGCCGCCCAACTCCCACCGTGTCATTGAAGGCCGCTGAAGTCACGGCAGCATACGATGAGGTGTGCTCCGACGATAAATTGTTGTATCAGTCTCCACCTGCCTCTAATAGCTCATCGGAGTTGGAGTTCGGTGTTGAGCGGATGACCATGAGGGCGGATCGTACCCCATGTGAGCATAAAAAGGATGTGCGGCAGCAAGGGGCTGCATACCGGTCGGGGCCCCAGGGGACCCCACAGGTTTCAGTACCTCCAAAGGAGGATTCCAACACGCTGCCGGTGACCCAAGCTAACGTCCAAGCCATGTTTGAGGCAATGATGGAGCGTTTCATGGGAGACCGATACCGATCACCTCCGCGCCCGCATGCCCAGGACCTATCTGCCCGGCAAAATGTCAATACTTGCCGGGATGATGATATGGAGTCAGTGGCATCAACGGATAAGGCTACCCGAGGTGGAAAACCAGTTGGCAGAGGAAGACGCAAGCCGCAGCCAGCCCGACCTCGCCGATCTAGCAAGAACAGCGATTTCGACATGGAGTCGATCGGCGATCCGGACGAACACTATGGGTCAGACGGTGCAGGTGCGGGCAGAACGCGCAAGGCTAACCTAGCCTCCACGACCGCCTTTGATTTCGGATCTACTGCGATCCCACGTATTCGCATGGCTGCGAACACTGATTTTATTTTTTCTTCATTTATTTATATATTTATAAGTTTTACTTATTTTTTTTTATACTTATATTTAATGAATTTTTAAAAATTAAAACAATTATTAATTTTAGAAATTTTTTTTATTTAAAAATAATATTATTAAGTGCTCTAATTACATCTTCTGATCTGAAAGATTTCACTGGCAAGGACGCCGACGAGGAGCAAGCCAGATCGTGGTTTGGTCGGGTCATGTCTGCTTTCTGGCGGGATCAGACACCAAAAAAAGGAACGGTGTTTGATCTTCAGAGAACTGCTGAAAGGACCGGATGCGAACTGGATTCAACAGTTGAGTCGGGATGTCCGATATGACTGGGATCTGCTATGTTCAGAATTTGAGGGGCAGTACTGCAACTCCGGATTCTCTACCGCCCGCAAATACCATCATATGCAGAAGCGGGGCGACGAGACGCCGATCGAGTATTTTCACCGCTTGAACGTGGCTGCAATTCGCGCCGGGATAGTGATCAATGAAGGCAACCCGCCGACCGGTACCGCTATAGAGCACGTGGGTCACTACATCAGTACCCTTGATGACCAAGAGCTGGCAGATCAGCTCGCTCTGCTGCGCCTCAAAGATGTAGGGGAAGTGGAGCAGACGTTGAGGACGCTGCAACACTCACGCATCATGAGGACGAAGGTCGCCGTTGGATCGGGTCGCTACATATCGAAGCCCAGACCGACCCTGTGAAGAGGCCCCTGACCAGATCGGCCCGTGCTGTTAAGGCGATCGTTAATGAAGACAGCACTGGATCGGAATAGGAAAGTAGCGGCCTGTCCAGTCGGGAGTCCGACGAGGACCAGTATCTCTACGTTTTCGTCACGGAACCTGCCCCAAGAACCAGATAGACGCCTAACCAGTCAGATCGGAAGGGCAGGAGTGGGAACAAGTCCGACCCGGACCGACCTCGCAAGAAATGTTCTCACTGCGGGTCGAGCAAGCATGACGGTGGGGACTGCTGGAAGAAGTTAACATGCGAGAAGTGCGAAAGACGCGGCCACCCCACCGATCGCTGCCTTTTCGTGTGCAAGTCATGTGGAGAGATCCCCGAGGCCGGCCAGTGCAAGATCGAAGAGTTCTTCAATCTGATGCGCAAGTGGTATGTGCCGGGTAAGCACGCGGGGATGCTCCCACCGGAAGTGGAAAATATGTTAAATTAGAACGCTCGCCAGGTTGGAATCTGGATCGAGCCGAGCGATCTACGTTTGGCATCTATGCATATGTCGGCAAGGATAATAAAACCGACAATAAATGTTCTATTCTCAATAGCGTCGATCGGGATCATCCGGTTTACAATCTCACGTTCGATGAATATTCCCGATCGAAGGTGGTCATGCAGCTGGATCTGCTGCCTGGGGAATCCCGCGGATACTGGAAGCATCATGCACCCGACAAATGGTTCAAGCAGGCGAAAGCCTGTGGTAATATAAACAACCAGAAGGCAACGATGTTGTTCGACTCTGGGGCCGAAGTCTCTATTATCGACTGCTCCTTTGCTCGTAAGGTCGGATGTCGTATAGACGACACCCAGAGACAAGAATGCGTCGGAATCGGTGAAAACTCTTACATGACCGAAGGAAGGACGCGCGTGAAGATCACCCTATCGGGTTCGTTGGTCTTCTTCTTCAGCGCTTGGGTTGGCAATCTGGACGGTCAGGATTCCCTGTTAGGCATGGATTTCATGGTGCCGGCAGGTATTCGCCTTGATCTGTCTCACGGAGTGATTACACTCCCGGATGAGGTCCAGATCCAGTTAGCTGGTCGGCGGGCCCTATGCGGATTGCACACCGATCTGATCAGGTGGGACCAAGACGTCACCATTCCAGTCGGCCAATCCGCTGATACCCCGGTCGACAAAGGTTTTCGATCAAGGAAGTAATGGGTGACCAGGGGCGATCGGTGGGTTCCGACCGTTGTGAAGAGCGCCGGCCGATATGATTTTGTTCGAGTCACTAATATCGGTGACAAGCCGCTTACACTTGACAACAATACTATTGTTGGCATGTGGCTGGCGGAAGAGAAAGTTCCAAGAAAGATGGGGCTCCTCTCGATGGGATCAAGACGGTATGTTGAGTGGCAGAACTTGGCATACCAAGCGACCACCGATCTGATCAGCGATGATGGATCGGTGGAAGAAGATATCTCACCTATGGTGGAACCACCCAGCTATGTAACCCCAAAGAAGATGTTAATTCGAAGAAAGGCACCGCAGTCGCCGGACACGGTGGACCATCAAGCAGATGAGCCAAGGTTCGTCAACGTGGTGGCGTCACAAGAACAGGCGACAGCGGAGCCGGGAATAGAAAAAGGGAAACATGGCATTGCTGGGGCGGACCACGATGGCGCGCCTAAGCAGATCGATGTCGTTGAAGGCAGCCCGCCGATCGGGAACAGCAGTGTTTAACCGATCAGGACGGTTTGGGTGATATTTCCCCGGAAGACGATTAAGTTGTATCCATGGATGCGGGGATCAATATATTCAGGAGCTGGAGAGCCAGATGGCAGTCCTCCCTGAAGTAACTGCTGATCCCTCCGGATTCACCTTGAGCGATCTGCAAGTGGGTGATCGGGATGTCAACAGTCCCGATCAGATCTATCAGCTAAAGAAGATCATATGGAAAAAGAAACATCTGCTGATCGGTAAAGGCAACGCCTTACCCCTTTCTGCTCGCGGAGCGATCTGTGACATCGACGGGGGCGATGCCAAGCCGATCGCCCAGCGATGCCGACGTGTGGCGCCACAGTACCGCAAAAAATTGTCCTATCTTATTAAAGGACTGTTGGCTACCAAGATCATTAAGCCGTCGACCTCGCCGTGGGCCTCACCGATCGTGATTGTGATCAAGAAGAACGGCGTCGACATCAGGTTGTGTATCGATTATCAGTTGGTAAATCGGTTGACCAAGCTTATGGTGTACGATGCCGATAGATGTTATTTTTAAAGAAGCACCATTTGCTAAGATAATTTTATTTTTAAAAGTAAAAAAATATTTTTATGCATATATTAATTTAATTTTAATTTATGGCTAGATAACATAAAGGTAATGTAAAGGACTGCAAATCCTTTAATGACGGTTCGAATCCGTCTCTAGCCTTTAAAGGATAGAGTGGGATTTGAACCCACGGTATTTTTATATACTTCAGTTTTCAAGACTGACACCTTAAACCACTCGATCATCTATCCATATATATTAACGTTTTTTTTTAATCGACAACCATTAAAAGTTTTTTTTTGTTTTATCAAAAACATATTTTTTTTTTCTATTTAATTTTTTTAAAATATTATATCTAACGCGCCCCAGATCTACCAGAGGCTGATCGACAACGTATTGTATGGAAACTTCAAGATCAGTACCGATCGGGACCCCACCGAAAAACATGATGTATTTGCAGAGTGTGAACCCGATTGGGAAAGGAGACCGTCCGTTCTGGGGAGGCGATCGTATATCGACGACATTCTGATCCCTGATTCGTCATGGAGCGATCTGTGCGAGAAGTTCGAACGGTTATTGGAGACATGCGATCGCTGGAACCTGTCGATCAGTGGGCTAGAGGCCAATCCCAAGGATCTGGAGTCACTGAGCAACCTCCCGTTTCCCAGATCACTGAAGGCAATGCAGTCCTTCTTAGGGAGATTAAATTACTACAGCCGCTTCATTGAAGACTTCGCGATTTACGCGGCCGTGCTGTACGAGCTCCGGGAAGTCGACTATCATATGTTGCGCGAAGGAGACCGGGAAACATTACGGGACGGCTGTGACTCTGATCTGCCCGCAGATTTTCCGCAGGTGGAGGCAGAGGATCACATGAAGCGTGCAAAGGTTGCTTTCGGTATGCTGAAGGCTAAGATGGCGACGGCACCGATTATCAGACACTTTGATCCGGAAAAAATGCCGATCGTCATTGTGTACGCTAGTAAATGGGCCATTTCTGCAACTCTAGTGCAAGAACATGATGGTGTGTACGATCCGGTCACTTTTACGAGCCGGAAGTTGAAGCTAAACAAAGATAACTATGGAATCGTCGAAAAGGAAGTTCTGGCTTTGCCACTGATTTTGGATGTGTGCTACAACCTACTGGTCGGCCGATCTGTAAAGGTTCTTTCGAGACAGTCGGCATTGGCCTGGCTGTTATCAGCCAATGGGATGGACGGTCTGCTCGGCAGATGGTAAGCGATCTTGTCGCAGTGTTCCCTCGAGGTCGTCAAGTGCACCAAGGAAGAGGAGGAGATATTGGGCACGTTGGCTGCCAGTATCACCCCTCAGTCTGAAGTGGATGAGGATCTGATGGCGATTGCCCCAAGGAAGCAACCTCGACAGTCAATCTCGCTGCCGCCACCGATCGTCGATCGGGATGAGGAACTCCTCGTCTTGAGTTTCGACGGATCGGCTAGCGTGAAGAAAAAGGTCGGCGCCTATATTGCGATACTGTGGGAGTTACCACGATGGTCTATAGTAGCAGCCGCCGCCGATTTCACGCCTGACATAACGGTCAACGAGGCGGAATATCGGGGACTCCTTCTATGTCTGGATCTGCTGTCATCACAAAAAAAGGGCGGATCATCATATGTGGTGACTGCAACCTAGTGATAAGGCAGATCACCGGGGAGATCGACTGTAAGGCACCACGGCTGAAGTTGTTGAATGATCGGGTGATGAAGGCGCTAAAGGACCATCCCAACCTCGAGCTATTGTACGTGAAACGGGATTGGAACAGAATCGACGATCACCTCCGACCCAAGCTATGCGGGACCATATCGGGGCGACGATCACCGAGGAGGCCGTTCTACATGAACTTATGGGCATAAACAGGATCCCGGAGTTGATCATGCGCAAGGATAGCACTGATCAGGTGCATGTGATGGCGGCCACTAGATCGCGAACTCGGAAGTCTCGCCGATCGTTCCCAAAGGAAAGGCTGAGTGAGTACGTTGTACAACATCTAAGGGCGGAACGGATCCTCAAGGCGCAGGACGAAGAAGAGTGGATTGTCAACTTGAAGGCCTATCTGCGCGGTGAACTGTTCAATTTAACGAATGATCAAGCGAAATAGTGTACCAAGGTCGCGGACAGTTACGATGTGGACGACAATGGATTGCTATATTACTGCCGTGACGTTGACCAAGACAGTGCCGATCGAGATCGACTAGCGAAACTGGTGATCCCTGAGTTGCTACAGCCGGATGTCCTTCATCACTACCATGTGAGTCTAGAAGGGGGACATCAAGGCATAGGCAGGACATACCACAAGATCAGGGCCCACTTTCACTGGAGAGGGATTTTTCGGAGCGTGCAGAAATATGTGGGCTGTTGCACAGATTGCGAGACCTGAAAGGGCAGACCAATAATCAAGGGCCGATCGCCCGGAAATATCGAGGCTACTTACCCTTTCCAGGTGATAGCAATGGATCACATACCGTCGCTGCCCAGATCGACACGCGGCAACACTGAGCTGCTGATCTGGATCGACCTTCACTGGTCTGGTGATCGCAAAGGCTAGTGCATCCCGATCTGTGGAGCAGATCGCCCAGAGTTACGAGAAATGCGTGTTCAGAAGGTTCGGCGCCAGAGAAGTTATTAGACACGATCGGGAACCCGGTTTTATGGCTTAGGTGTTCCGATCGTTCAATAACATGCTAGTCCAGAAGCAGAGCGCGACGATGGCGTATCGTCCGCAATCGAACGGATCGGCTGAACGCATGGCGCAGACAATAAAAAGGGTGATTAAGATGTATGTGGCCGATCCGGACCAACGTGACTGGGATGGGAATGTAGAGAGACTGGTATTCGCACTCAACTCTTCAACCGATCGGGTCCGAGGAGAAATGCCTTTCTATCTGGCGTATAGATGGGACTCTCGATAGACACTCGAACCGGCGATACCGATCGGCTGCACTTGGACCCGCGATCGCGATGCCCGTCGTTGGCGCATGTAGGTACAGAAGCATTATCAGCATGCGAAAGAAGTCGTCAATGAAAAGTTGCGTCAGGCCACGCAAGACCGAGCAGAACGGAATAATGATCAGGTACGCTCTTATGGTATTGAACCAGGGGCGAGGGTATGGTTATACCTCAATCGGGTCAAGGAAGGCTATGCAAAGAAATTGGCTCATATGTGGCACGGCCCTTTCCGTGTAGCAGAGCTGATCGGTGAGCATGCTTCCCGTCTGATCACGATCGGCACGGATTACAAAGTTTTTCAGATCGTGCATGTGTCCAAGCTGAAGCTGGTCAGAGAATACCCCGGCCTAAAATACTCTGTCTGGTGGACGAAGCGGAGAGATTCGATTTTGATGAAGTTCTGCTGCCGGAGGACAGTTGGGAAAGGCCATTGGAAGAGGAAGAATGCGAGGTGGAAAATGTGCTAGATGTCCGATCGGTCAAGAAGACACGTTTCGGTCGCACCCACCGAGAATATCTGGTCCGCAGGAAGGATCATGACGAAGCAACTTGGATCGAGGAACTTGATCTAAATTGTGGAGCACTGCTACGATAGTTCGAAAGAGAACGAGTCAGTCGGAATCGCTTTGCAGTGATGCAGACTCATGAAGATGAAGATCAAGACACGCAGTAGCACCGATCAGTATATCGATCGGTGTGAATATGTGTAAGGTCTGAATTATTGTGAATTATTGTGATGAACTGTGATGAACTGGAGTAGTGAAGTGACGGACGTGGTGATAATTTTCGCGATGTGGATGGAAACTGTGTGTGATAACGTGTTGGTACAAGTTGGAGAAAGTGATGAAATTTGGTCAAGTGATCAGGTGATCAGGAATTTGAAAAGAATGATGACATGTATTATGGATTATCTGTTCAACTATCTGCCGCATCAAAATTCGCAATCACCCCACAGACGACCGATAGTTATTGCCGGATGGTCTTCGATCTGGTCCTGATGCTGATTGCGCCAGGGATACTTCCGATCTATCTGGATCAAGGCGTCCTTCAGGTCTACGACCGGCCCGTCGCACCGAAGACCGGGATACCAGATGGCGTCTTCAGTCAACGCCCCGGGGCTTTCAACGCGACGCTTGGCGATATGAAGAAACACCGGATACATAAAGATGTCGATGTCGCACTCGCGGGCCAGCATCCCTTTCCAGAATAAACTGGCATAGGGTCAGCCAGGCCTCGCCCGCCCGACTCCGGCGCTGTTTCCGGCGCTTCCGAAACAGGATCAGGTCTTCGTCACGGAGCGCCCGACCAGCGGGAAGGATGAGGTAGTGGGTGGATTCCCAGATCGCTTGGATGTAGGCTTCATTGAAGGTCTTCACTCGACCCAATAACGAGTCGATCCACGCAGTCGACGCAAACGTGAACCCCAGCTTGGGGCGGATGAAAAATTTCCATGGCTGATCTGCATACATACGGGCGATTTGTGGTGCTGTGACCAGGTCCGCCCGCCATGCAGAAGCGGCAGGAGCCTTTGAAGCTGGAGGAAAAATCCAAGAGTCTGGACGCGATAGAGACCGGGCTAGTATCTGCTTGGTCAGGGGTGATCGGTGCAAGCTACCGATCCGCCCCGGTGACCATGGCGAAGTGGCATCTGAAGTCAACGGCGGAAGGGGTCGATCTGCGATCAACACTCATTTCAATCGGGCGTGATGGCTCAGCCCAGATGTGTCAAGCTGGAAGGAAGGCGCCGATCCGGTCAACTCACGCGTTCGTGCAACACCATCGCCTTGGGAGCTGATCACCTGATCAGCCCCCGATGCAGACTTCGCTGGAACAGGAACTCGGCGTCGATCGGATTGGGACTTTGAAAAAGAGGTGAGAATGAACTCAGAACCTCCAGATCTGTTTCCCGAGTCCTCCCAGGAGGAGATCTCTGTATGCTTGGTGTGAGCGGAAAGGGGGCGTAAGGGCGCATGGGATTTGACGGTGTTCGACGTATTATCTACGTCCGATCTTTGGCTCGGAAGAAGCGCCTGAGTCTTAGATTTCTTTTGGGGCTCCGCTTTCTTCTCCTCGAGTTCGGAGTCGCGCGCTACGCCCCGCGCCCTTGACGCGTCCTTACGCTTCTTGGAAGTTTTTGGAATCTTGGAGTGTTTAGGTTTAGCCAATGAGTGGCGTCGTTCCCGATCTTGGTGCAGATCGATCAAAGCGGCCGATGAAGATCGGTCAACGCTAGAGCCTCAGCCAGACGCCGGTACAACAAATCGGTCAACTGTTGGTGGGACCGATCTACGGCCGCCCAACGACGGTTTGACTCCTGGGTCCAGGCGTCCGATCGGCTCTGGAAGGACTCGATCTTCTCGATCTGGTCCTTGAAAACGACCTGCAACTCGCCGATGTGCCTCTCCAGGTCACCATGTTGGGTGCGGAGTAAAGTCCGATCGGACTGATCCTCCAACCTCTGCCATTTGACCAACACAAGCTGTTTCCGGAGGTGAGACCTGTAGGCCTCCAAACGAGACAGATCATGTCGTGCGCCGATCAGCCTGTCCAAGATCGGCGGAGCTGACCGGAATGGTCATGCGACTGCCGATCAGCCAAGAATAAAGCGTCGAACGTTTTGGCGATGTCTGTGGACAACTGACCTTCACGCAAAGGAAGGTTAGACCATACCCAAAACGTAAAGCAGACCGATCAGCTTACCTCGCGTGGTTTGTTGGGCGATCTGGGCCCGAAGATGCGCGTTTTCGGCGATCAAATCCTGCAACTTCGTGGATATAGGAATCAAAGTGTCTACCTCGTTTCGAAGTTGCAGGAGCGATGAATCCTTGATGGCCAATTGTGACTGGAGCTCCCTTACTGTTTTCTGGAGCTGATAGACCCCGATCTGATGCCGGTCCGGTGTGTCGGACTCTGGAGTGTTGTGAGGGCTGTCAGATCGGGCTGATCTGGTAGGTGAATCGATATGGGGTGATGAGTATTGCCGGGAACCGACAGAAACGAGCGTAAAGAGAGGTTACAAGACGATAAGGTGTACAAGGCAAGTACCTGGCGAAGGCGGATTCGAAGATCCGTCCATCGGTAAGAAAGTCCACTACTGCGAAGATCTGGAATTCCAACTGGTGGTGGGATCGGGTCGCTACCGTTGTGCGGCTGCGACCAGAATCAGGGGCGGCTGTCGTGAAGTGGATTCAAGAATTTTAGTCACTTTGTGTCAGCGGCACGCCGATCAGCTTATCAGCGATCGGATTGGTGGAAAACAAGGAGGCGTTTAAGCCTATCGTGTGCAAGAAGTGTCAAGAACGCAGATTTTGGTGAGTCACATGATATTGCGTGTACTTTACATATTTCATGTTTGAACATATTGGGGAACGTAGGGAGATAGGATTGGTAGTTCTGGTTTTTCCTTCTAAGAGTATTTTGGTTTTTCCGTCTTTCTTGGTCGTTGAAACCTCAACAAGAAAGCCGTTCGCATCTTTGCACAGTACATCAGTTGCCTCCGCACGCCACGGAGTGTTTGGGAGCAAAGGGCCGAGTAATCCCCTCTAGCTCTTTATACCCGGCAGGGACGCGTTACAGACGCACTTACCCGCCGGAAGTCCCTCGACATTGGTCGGCTTCGCAATCCCAAGTTACACACGTTTGGAACATGTAAACAAATTTTTGAACTGTTACGTGGAGATATCGTTCGTGGAGTTTGTTACGTTCTCGTTGGGTCTCCATATTGTAATATTGGTCTTTTCTTCTCACATTGGTTGGGCTCCACGATCGATTAAGCGATCTGCCCTTTGGAGTATACATACTTTAAGTATAACCGGTTTGCCCGTACCCAGGGTGAAGAGTTCCGCCCAGGGTACACCACCCAGCACGGTCTCGCATTTAAGACCCGAATCAATTCCCAGCGACGATCCACCAAGTGTGCAACCATCCCATTCCATCGGGTACACAAGGTGAGATGGAGACGCAAAAATCGGACCAGGCGTCCTATGCTGATGATCGGTCGTCTGCTAGCAGCGGACGATCATATCGGATCGTAGGCGAAGGTTCGCGGGGTACCCCTCCCGTCAGTTGGAAGGCTGGGCACGATGGTGGTCAGGTTCTCGACACTACGATGTTCGATTTGAACTTGACTCCACCACATTTGGACTTATTGGTTATTTTAACCAATCAGGGCAGGAGCCCTTGGTGGAGGCGTGGCAGCCAGCCACGTGTTAGTACAAAGATGGTGTACACCACATTTTGGCTAGGTACGAATTTAGTAAGTTCTACTTAGTATTACATATAGTTTACATTAGTTTAAATTAATTTAGGCTAATTACATATTAAATATATATTCAGTTTACAAATAACACTAATCCATCCAGACGCACGACCACGACCGGTCGCGCGTGTTGTGAGTGTTTGTAGCCAAAACGAATACCTCCTTTGACTACTCCTTTTCTAAGGTAAGCCTTGTTTCAAGGCGTTAGTTAATTCTAACTGGTAAACCATGGGAGATATTGGCCCCGAGTAAGAGAGAACTCTCTTACTAAACTCGCTTTTATAAGGGAGTGTATCGGCTAAGTAGCGTCATATCGCCGCTTTAGGAAAGTCTTCCTCTGTGCACTAGCCGCACCGTGCGTGTACGCACCGGCTACATCTGGTAGCACTAGTCGTCAATCCAATACCTGCGTTGGTAGACAACATCCTCTGCAAAGGAGGAAGCAGGACGATTGGGCTAGGTTAAGTTCCGTCCAACAGGAAGCCTTTAAGAGGCTAGTATCCATATTGGGTTCGGTTGGCATGCGCCACCTAGTGGAGCAGGGCCATGAGGCCGTGCGCGAGAGGGTTAATACCCTCCTCGCCCATGAGGTGAGTGTATACGTAAGTCATTCTGCGTCTACGGGGGGCTCCCTCCGTTATCCTTTAAGATAAAGGAATTCACCGGTGAAAAGGGTGACAACCTTTACATGTGGTTGCGAGAGGTCGAAACGGCCTTCGCCACAGCGAATGTGATCGAGAATCACTTGCAAGTGGGACTTGAACTGACCCATCTTACGGGCAAAGCCCGTACATGGGCGTTTACGTGTACGGTTGCTGTCACGGACGTGTTCCCAACCTGGGAAGTCCTTAAGAAAAATCTTATGGACATGTACGCTACACCTGATCTGTTTTTCCAGAATCAGCTTGCGTTTCAGCGGTGGCGTCAGGGCACTAGGGACTTGGAGACATATATCCATGAACTGAAGACCCTGTTGTCAGGGATGTACGCGAAAGCGTATTCGGACGATGTTTCCATCCCCGTATTCATGGACGGCCTGAAAGAAGGGCCAGCACGTTCGGAACTGTTCCGATGCCGACCCCAATCCCTGGGGGAGGGGTTTAAGATGGCGTTCACGCCGAGAGGACTTTCGTTCCTCTAAGGTGGGTCCCAAACCCATGGACCAGAGTCAGGTCGAAGCGGAAAAGAAAGCTTCCGCTCAGAGTCACGCTAAATCTGCTTCACTGGGTTCTGAAGCGGAGCTCCAGGCAATGCTGCAGCGGCAGGGGTGGCTGAGATGCTTCCTGTGTGGAAGCACGGATCATCTGCGGAAGAGATGTCCGAAAACCCCCCAGCGAGACTCTCGCTTTAAGGGGCCGAGGGTGGGTAAAAAGACCTCGCCCAAGCCGTCGGGAAACGACGGCTCCCAGTAGGTGCGGGGAGCCCTACTGGGGGATCCCTCAGTGCTGTTGAACCCCAGGTAAGGGGCTGACAGCACAATGTCCAGAGTAAACGGTGCTTTCTAGCACCGAGTTGGTGTACCATCCAGGGTTTCTGGTCGTCCTTGCGGACGTGAAAGGCTTTGATAAGCCTTGGAGAGTCTTGATAGACTCTGTAGCTTCTGACAATTATGTCAGACGAGCTTCTGTGGAGAAGGGTCGGCTGTATGCCGAGGCCCTAGAGGCACGTTCTCGTGACGTTGTCACGGTCCGTCTTGCGACGGGCGTACAGGTTTCTGTACCCAAGGTTTCAATTGACCTTACGTTGAAGTTTGCAGACTTCGACAGCTTAGAACGTTGCCTTGTCCTGGATTTGGACTCGAGGTATGACTTTGTGGTGAAGTGTACCACAAATTTGGTCACTTTTGGTCAAGGCAGTTGGTCGAATTTCGGATTGGTCCAAACAAGGGGGGCTTTTTAGCCTATCAGATTCAAGGAGTATCAAGAACGCAGGTCTTGGGTGAGTCACCTGACATTGGGTATTTTACATAATTTTGTGTGGGTACATTAGGGACCATAGGGAGGTAGTATTATTGGTTAGTTGTGGATTTGCCTAAAAAAAGTAGAAGTCTTTTGGTTGCAGGATTTTTCTAAGTAGAAGTCCTTTGGTCTTGGTCTATAACACAGCAAGGGGTCGCCGTTCTCTTTTTACGTACATTAGTCGCCTCCGCCCACCGCGGAGTGTTTGGGGGCAGAGGGTTGCATTATCCCCTCTCGCCTATTATACCCGGTCTGGACGCGCCGCACACGCACTTTGGCCACCGGAAGTCTCTCGACGGGAGTACGATTTGGCGATCTCGACACTTTAACTCAAGTACGTTTGGAACGTGCTATTCATTGGATTGGTCTTTACGTGGAGATATCGTTTGTGGAGTCTCACGGGCATATTGGGTTTTCACGTGGACATATTGGCTCATTTTAACATTGGTTGGAGTTTAGACCTGTTTTTGGTCTTCTCTCATATTGGTCAGGGGCTAGACCGGTTGATTGGTCTACCCTCTATTATTTCGTATTGGTCAGGTCTAGATCGTTTGGACGATCGACCTATTGGAATCTATCTTTCGGAATTGTTTCTGGTCTGTACGTACCTGGGGTGAAAAGTTCCGCCCTAGGTACACTTAGCCAGCACCGTCTCATATTCAAGACCGAATCAAATCGATCTGCGATCCCGATCCACCGAGTGTGTAACTAGCCCACTCTAATGGGTACACAAGGTGAGATGATCTTAAGTGAATCGGACCAAGTGTCTCTGGATGATGACCTGTCGTCTGCCAGAAGCGGACGATCGGACCAGATTTGAATGGAGGTCCGCGGGGTACCCCCCCCGTAAGTTGGAAGGCTGGGCACGATGGTGGTGGTCAGGTTGTCGATACAAATGTATTCGATTTCGAACTTGACTCCACCACAATGGTGCGCGTGCCCGGATCACTTGGTTTAGGCGATCGTGGATATCACCGCGAGGTGTCATCAAAGATTGAATTTGAAGATTTGAATTTGGAATCGTTCTGGAGATGGCGTAAGGAAAAGCTATCACCTTACATCTTCGGTCTCGATAAAGATGGCGATGTCCGGTCTGGCCTGGTGGAGGACCAGATCGGGATTAATAATTTTTTTCCTCCCCAAAAGGCTCCCACCGGAGCCGATCGGGACTATAGAAAGTCATACTATAGTCCCGGAGAGGATCAGGACCTTGGTCCTGATCCTATGTATGTGCATAAAAAAGTTGATGGAAAATTAAAAGACGAAAAATACTTGGAGGCTGATCAGAACGATCAGACCAACCTCCCCAAGGTCCCCAAGATTCCCAAGAAAGGGTTGGGAATGCCGGCCGACGAAGACGACCTCGAAGAAAATTCGCAGGTCGGAGATGGAGGCATCACTGAAGAAGACCTAAACAAGATGTATTACATTTTTGAGCTGAAACGATTTGTTCGCTTTGACGTGGTCTTTCGGGTGTTGAACCTCCAGATCCCCGATCATCTTGAGTTGGAGACTGGTGTCGAGCGGATGACCATGGGGGTGGACCATGCCCATCCGGAACAAAAAAAGGACGTGCGGCAGCAACGGGATGCTTGCCAGTCGGGGCTCCAGCGACCCCCACAGGCCTCAGTTCCGCAAAAGGAGGGTATCAACACGTTGCCCATGACTCCAGCTAACGTCGAAGCCATGTTTGAGACGATGGTGGAGCGTTTCATGGAAGACCGGGTTAGACCACCTCTGCGGCCACATGCCCAAGACCGGTCTACCCAGCAAAGTGCCAATGTTTGCCGAGATGTGGATATGGAATCGGTAACATCTGTGGACAAGCCCACTCGAAGTGGTAAGCAAGTCGGCAAAGGGAAGCGCAAGCCGCAACCGACCAGACCGCGTAGACCAAGTAAGACAAGTGACTGTGACATGGAGTCGGTCGGCGGTCTTGACGACCACTGTGGGTCAGACGGTACGGGCGCTGGCAAGCCTCGAAAGGCTAACCTAGCCTCCACTATTGCTTACTACTTTGGATCTGCTGCGATTCCGCGCATCCGTATGGCCGCGACGACCGACCTCAAGTACTTCACTGGCAAGGATGCTGATGAAGACCAGGCCCGGTCTTGGCTCGGTCGGGTCAAGTCTGCGTTCCTGCGAGACCAGAACCCGAAAAGTGAAAGATGTCTAATCTTCCGGGATTTGTTGAAAGGACCGGCTGCCAACTGGATCCAACAGTTAGGCCGGGATGTCCGGTCTGACAGGGACCAGCTATGTGCAGAGTTTGAAGGGCAATATTGTAACTCCGGATTTTCAAGTGCCCGCAAGTATCACCATATGCAGAAGCGGAGCGACGAGACACCGATCGAGTATTTGCATCGGTTGAACGTGGCTGCACTTCGCGCCGGCATAACAATCAAAGAGAATAACCCGCCGAACGGTGCCGCCTTAGAACATGTGGGTCACTATATTAGTACCCTTGACGATCAAGAACTGGCGGACCAGCTTACTCTACTGCGTATTAACAATGCGGGCGAAGTCGAACAGACCCTGCGGACGTTACAACAGTCGCGTAGTATGAGAGCGAAGACCGCTGGTGGATCAGGTCGCTATCGTTCCAAGACCCAGACCGATCCGGTCAAGAGACCTTGGACCAGACCGACCCGAGCGGTCAAGGTAATTGTAGCTGATGACAGCACGGGATCGGAAGGGGAAAGTGGAAGTCCATCCAGCCAGGAGTCATCGGATGAAGACCAGTATCGTTAGGTCTATGTTGCGGGACCTTCCCCGAAGACCAAGTCGAAGTCCGACCAGGTTGACCGGAAGGGAAGGAAGGGATGCAAGTCCGATCCAGACCGACCTCGTCAGAAGTGCTCCCACTGTGGGTCGAGCATACATGACGGTCTAAACTGCTGGAAGAAGATGGTGTGCAAGAAGTGCGAGAGACGCGGCCACCCGACGGACCACTGCCTCTTCGTATGCAAGTCATGTGGAGACATTCACGAGGCCGGCCACTGCAAGATTGAAGAATTTTTTAACATGATGCGCAAGTGGTACGTGCCGGACAAGCACGCGGGGATGCTCCCACCGGAAGTGGAAAATATGTTAAACTAGAACGCTCGCCAGGTTGGATTCTGGATCGAGCCGAGCGCTCTACGGTTCGCATCTATGCATATGTCGGCAAGGAGGATAAGACCGACAATACACGTTCTATTCCAATTGCGTCGACCGAGACCATCCGGTCTACAGTCTGAAGACCGATGAGTACTCCCGGACTTAGGTGGTTATGCAGTTGGACTTTCTGCCTGGAGAATTCCGCGGATACTGGAAGTATCACGCGCCTGATAAATGGTTCAAGCAGGCGAAAGCCTGTGGCAAGATTAATAACCAGAAGGCGACGATGTTGTTCGACTCTGGAGCTGAAGTCTCGATAATCGACTCCGCCTTTGCTCGTAAGGTCGGATGTCGTATAGACGATACCCAGAGACAAATATGCGTCGGGATCGGCGAAAACTCTTATATGACCGAAGGAAGAACGCGTGTGAAAATTACTTTGTCGGGATCGCTGGTCTACTTTTTCAGCGCTTGGGTTGGCAACTTGGCTGGTCAAGACGCTTTACTAGGAATGGATTTCATGGTCCCAGCTGGTATTCGCCTAGACCTGTCACATGGAGTGCTTACGCTCCCGGATGAGGTCCAGTTCCAGTTGGATGGTCGAAGACCTCTGTATGGTTTGTATACCTATCTGGTCCGGTGGGACCAAGACCTCACTATCTCAGTTGGTCGGTCTGCCGATACCCCGGTTGAGAAAGGTTTTCGTTCGAGGACGTTGTGGTTTACCAGGGGCGATCGGTGGGTCTCGACCTTCGTAAAGAGTGCTGGTCGACGTGATTTTGTCCGTGTTACCAATATCGGTGACAAGCCGCTGACACTGGACAATAACACTATTGTCGGCATGTTGTTAGCATAAGGGAAGGTACCAAAGAAGGTGGGGTTCGTCTCGATTGGGTCGAGGCGGTATGTCGAGTGGCAAAACCTGGCGTACCAATCGACCACCGATCTTATCAGCGATGATGGGTCGGTGGAAGAGGATACCTCACCTTTAGTGGAAAGACCAAGTTATGTCACCCCAAAAAAGATGTTGGTCCGAAGAAAGGCGCCGCAGTCACCAGGAACGGTGGACCATCAAGTAGACGAGCCAAGGTTAGTCAACGTGGTGTCAGCACAAGACCAGGCGACAGCGGAGCAAGAAACGGAAGAAGGGGAACATGAAATTGCTAGGTCGGACCATGACGGTATTCCGGCAATGCCTTACCACCTGCAGCCCGTGGTGCGATTTGCAATATTGACGTTGGAGATGCCAAGCCGATTGCTCAGCGATGTCGACGCGTGGCGCCACAGTACCGTGAAAAGCTTTCTGATCTCATTAAAGGACTGTTGGTCACCAAGATTATTAGACCGTCGCAGACCGATATCAGTGAAGGACAGCCCGTCGATCAAGACCAGGGGCGTTCAGCCGGTCCAGATGGTCTAGGTGATATCGCCCCAGAAGATGAACAAGTCTGTATACATGAAGGCGGGGAACAGTACATTCAGGAACTGGAAAGCCAAATGGCAGTCCTCCCTGAAGTGTCTGCCGACTCGCCCGAAGTTACAATGGATGATTTACAAGTGGGTGATCAAGACCTTAACAGTCCAGACCAGATCGAGCAGTTGAAGAATATCATATGGAAGAAAAGAAATCTGCTGATCGGAAAGGGCAACGTCTTACCACCTGCAGCCCGTGGTGCAATTTGCAATATTGACGTTGGAGATGCCAAGCCGATTGCTCAGCGATGTCGACGCGTGGCGCCACAGTACCGTGAAAAGCTTTCTGATATCATTAAAAGACTGTTGGGCACCAAGATTATTAGACCGTCGACCTCGCCATGGGCCTCGTCGATCGTAATTCTTATCAAGAAGAACGGCGTTGACATTAGACTGTGCATCGACTATCGGCTGGTGAATCGGTTGACTAAACTCATGGTTTACCCGATGCCGCTGATTAATGGTCTGTTGGAAGACCTCGACAAGACCTTGTGGTATTGTTCGCTATATATGGAAAGTGGATTTTGGGTGGTCTCGATGACTGATCGAGCCCGTGAGATTTCCGCATTTGTGACACCGTTTGGTCTTTTCGAGTGGAATCGTATGCCGTTCGGTCTGACGAACGCGCCCCAAATCTATCAAAGGCTGATAGATAACGCATTGTACGGACACTTCAAGATCAAGACCGATCGGGACCCCGTTGAATATTATGATGTGTTTAGAGAGGGTGAACCCGATCGGGAAAGAGGACCGTCCGTTCTAGGGAGGCGGTCGTACATCGACGACATTATGATACCTGCCTCGTCATGGAACGATCTGTGTGAGAAGGTTGAACGATTGTTAGAGACATGCGATGACTGGAACCTGTCTATCAGTGCCGTGAAAAGTTTTTGGGGTATGTCCAAGTTCGCCTATTTAGGCCATATGGTCTCGAACAATGGTCTAGAGGCTAATCCCAAGGACCTGGATTCGCTGAGTAACCTCCCGTTCCCCAGATCGCTGAAGGCAATGCAGTCCTTCCTGGGAAGCTTGAATTATTATAGCCGATTCATTGAAGACTTTGCTGTCTACGCGGCTGTGCTGTACGAGCTCCTGGAAGTTGATTATCATATGTTGCGCGAAGAAGAACGGGCAACTTTACAGGAGGGCGCCGACTGTGGTCTTGCTGCAGTTTGTCCGCAAGTGCAGGCCGAAGACCATATGAAGCGTGCACAGTTTGCCTTTGGTATGTTGAAGGTTAAGATGGCGACGGCACCGATACTCAAGCATTTCGCTCCCGAAAAAGTGCCGACCATTATTGTATATGCCAGTAAGTGGGCTATCTCAGCCACTTTAGTGCAAGATCACGATAGTGTGTATCATCCAGTCACGTTTACGAGCCGGACGCTGAAGCCAAATGAAGTGAACTATGGAATTGTCGAGAAAGAAGTTATGGCGTTGCTACGAATTCTGGATGTGTGTTACAACCTGCTGGTCGGCCGACCTATAAAGTTCCTGTCAAGAAGGTCTACTTTGGCTTGGCTATTATCAGCCAATGGGATGGACGTACGTCTAGGCAGATGGTCGGCGGTCTTGTCGCAGTGGACCCTCGAGGTCGTTAAGTGCATCGGGGGCGAGGAAGAGATATTGGGCACATTAGCTGCCAGTATCACCCCTCGGTCTGAAGTGGACGAGGCATTGATAGCGATTGCCCCGAGGAAGCAACCTAGGCAGTCAGTTTCGAGACCGCCACCGACCGTCGACCATAATGAAGAGCTCTTGGTCTTAAGTTTTGACTGATCGGCAAGCGTGAAGAAGAAGGTCGGCGCCTATAGTCCCATAGTGTGGAAGTTGCCACAATGGTCTATAGTTGCAGCCGCTTCTGATTTCACGCCGGATATTACGGTTAACGAGGCGAAGTACCGAGGTCTACTTCTATGTCTGGCCCTTCTGTCGTCGCAAGAGAAGGGGCGAGTAATCATATGTGGTGACTCCAACCTAGTGATCAGGCAGATCACTGGAGAGATCGACTGCAAAGGCCCCACGACTAAGGAAGCTAAATGATCGGGTAATACAGGCATTGAAAGACCATCCCAACCACGAGCTGTTGCACGTGAAACGGTACTGGAACAGAAGTGCCGACTACCTCTCGACCAAGGCCATGCAAGACCAGACCGGGGCTACGATCACCGAGGAGGCCGTAATTGATGAATTGATGAATATAAACAGGCTCCTCGAGGTGATCGGACCCAAGAACGCTCCGGACCAGGTGCATGTGATGGTCGCGACTAGACCGAAAGCTCGGAAGTCCCACCAACGGTTCCCAAAGGAACGGTTGAGTGAATCTGTTGTGCAATTACTAAGGGCAGAACGGATCCTCAAGGCGCAGGACGAAGAAGAATGGATTGTGAATTTGAAGACCTATCTGCGCGGTGAATTGTCTAAGTTGACGAATGGTCAAGCGAAAGAATGTGCCAAGATCGCAGACAGTTACGAAGTGGATGAGGATGGTTTACTATATTACTGCCGCGATGCCGACCAAGACAGTGCAGACCGGGACCGACTGGCGAAATTGGTGATACCTGAGTTGCTGCAGCCGGATGTCCTCCATCACTACCATGCGAGTCTAGAAGGGGGACATCAGGACATAGGCAGAACGTATCACAAGATCAGGTCCCACTTTCACTGGAGAGGTCTTTTCCGAAGTGTACAGAGATATGTGGGTTGTTGTACGGATTGCGATACCGGAAAGGGTAGACCGGTAATCAAGGGGCGATCGCCCGGAAATATCGAAGCTACCTACCCTTTACAGGTCATAGCGATGGACCATATACCGTCGCTGCCTAAATCGACATATGGCAATACTGAGTTGTTGATCGGGGTAGACCTGTTCACCGGTCTAGTTATTGCGAAGGCAAGTGCGTCCCGGTCTGCCGAGCAGATCGCCAAAAGTTACGAAGAATGTGTGTTTCGAAGGTTCGGCGCCAGCGAGGTCATCAGACACGACCGAGAACCCGGTTTCATGGCCGAGGTGTTCCGGTCGTTTAATAATATGCTGGGACAGAAACAGAGCGCGACGATGGCATATCGTCCGCAAGCGAATGGATCGGCAGAACGTATGGTACAAACTATTACAAGAGCAATCAAGATGTACGTTGCCGATCAAGACCAGCGCGATTGGGACGAATACTCAGAAAGGCTGGTGTTTGCACTCAACTTGTCGACCGATCGGGTCCGAGGATAAACGCCTTTTTATCTTGCGTATGGATGGGACCCCCGGTCCACTCTTGAAGCCGCGATACCTATTGGCTGCACTCGGACCCACGATCGTGATGCTCGACGTTGGCGCATGCAGGTCCAGAAACATTACCAACATGCAAGGGAAATTGTCAACGACAAGTTACGTCAAGCTACACAAGACCGGGATAATTGGAACAACGACCAGGTCCAACCCCACGGTATAGAGCCAGGGGCGAGGGTATGGTTGTACCTAGAGCGAGTGAAGGAAGGCTATGCGAAGAAGCTGGCTCACATGTGGCACGGTCCTTTCCGTGCTGCCGAGCTGATTGGTGAACACGCTGCCCGTCTAGTATTAACCGGCACGGACTACAAGGTCTTCACGATCGTACATATGTCCAAGTTAAAACTGGTCCGAGAATTTCCTGATCGTCCCAAAATGCCCTGTCTAGTAGACGAGGCAGAACGGTTTGATTTCGATGAAGCTTTACTGCCGGAGGACAGTTGGGAACGACCCCTGGAGAAGGACAAATTTGAGGTGGAAAAAGTCTTAGATGTCCGATCGGTCAAGAAGACCAGGTTCGGCCGGACCGACCGAGAATATCTGGTCCGATGGAAGGACCATCATGAAACAACTTGGATCGATGAGTCCGACCTGAACTGTGGGACACTACTACGAGAATTCGAAAGGGACCGAGTCAGTCGGAACCGTTTCGCAGTGATGCAGACCCATGAAGACCAAGACCAAGACATGCAGTAGCATCGGTCTTCCCGACCGATGTGAAGAGGTTGAAGGTCTTGTGTCTTGTGTATTGTGTATTGTGAATATTCGACGAATTGGAATAGTGGAGTGACGAACGTGGATTGTTTTTCGCGATGTAAGTGGAACGGTTGGTGATAACGTGCCTAGTGCAACTCTGGAGAAAGTGGTGGAATTAGCTCAAGTGATTTGATGACCGAACATGAGAAAAAGAACGATGATATATATTAAGTGTTATCTGGTCGACTACTTACGACCTCACTCGCCGTCACCCCACAGACGTCCGACGGTCAACGACGGATGCTTTTCAAGTTGGTCCTGGTACTGGTTACGCCAAGGTTCTTGTTGGTCTAGTTGGACCAAAGCATCCTTGAGGTCCAAGACCGGTGTAGTGCACCCAAGACCGGGGTACCATGTGCCACCGTCAGCCAGCAGCCGGGTCCTCTCGACGCGACGCCGCGGCATATGAAGTACAACTGGATATAAGCACACATCGACGTCGCACTCGTGGGCCACCATCCCGTCCAAAACATATTGGCACAGGGACTGCCAGGCCTCACCCGCTCGGATTCGACGCCGCTTGCGCTTGTTCTGGATGGTCGCCAAGCCAGGGTCTTGCCGAACTCGTTCCGGGGGAACACCAGATAGTGGGATGCCTCCCAGATGGCTTGAGCGTGAGTCTTGTTAAAATATTTCACCCGACTCATGAAAGCATTGGCCCACGGAGTCGAGTGGAAGATGAACCCCAGCTTGGGATGCTCGAAAATCGTCCACGGCTCGTCAGCGTACAAGCAGGAGATCTGTGCCGACGTGATCAAGTCCGGACGCCATTCCGACGCGGCAGGAACTTTCTTCGCCGGCGGAAAAAGCCTATGGTCTGGACGAGAGAAAGACCGGGCCAGGAGCTGCTTGGTCAGGGTGGACCGGCGTAAACAACCGATCTGTCCTGGAGACCACGGCAAAGTATCCTCACGCGTTCGTGGAGGAAGGGAAGAACTGTCGATTGCCACGTTGGCCAACAAAGCATATTTGTGGAGCTTGGACGTCCCAGGCAAGACCGTAGGTGTTGACTTTGTCGACGCGTGAGGTGGTGGAACGCCACCATGCGGACCGGTCTTCTTGGTCTGCTCCAAAGTCGATGCAACTTGAACAAAACTTTCATGTGGACTTGTTCGCGACTTGGTTGGGATGGGGACATCAAACTCCGAATCACCGGAGTCTTCGCCGGAGTCATCCCAGGACGAGACCTCTGAATACTTGGCACGGTCAGCACCGGCGGTCGAGGGCGCTCGATTTTTGGAAATGTTACTGTCGCCATCCTCGTCCGAGCTTGGGCCCATGAGAAGCGCCTGCGTCTTGGCTCGCTTATGGGGCACCGCACGCTTCCCTTCGAGTTCAGGGTCACGCACTATGCCCCGCTTCCTCGAGCTACCCGGCGCGTCCGCGCGCTTCTTTGATTTGTGTGGAATTTCGGGCTGGAGAATTTCGGCCAATGAACGGCCTTGGTATTGGTCCCGGTGTAGGTCCACCAAGGCGGCCGACGCAGACCGGTCTACGCTGGAGGCAGCAACCGGATGACGACGAGGACGCAACAGGTCAACCAAGCGCTGATGACATTCTTTCAATACCGCCCGACGACCGTTCGCTGCCTGCCTCCAATCGTTCGACTTGCGTTCACAAGACCGGACCTCCTCGGTCTGGTCTTGAATCGAAATTCGGAGCTCGGTGAGACGCCTCTCGAGATCGTCGCTTTGAACACCCAACGTGGTCTGGTCCAGCAGGCCTTCCGCTTGCTGCTGTTGGACCAGCACAAGCTGCTCCCGGAGATGAAGCTGATGAGCTTCCAAGCGGGTCAACCTATTGCGAGCGTTGATTAGTCCGGTCAAAATCTGACGCAGCTGGGGGTCATGCGTGTTCGACTGCCGATCGGCGGCAAGCAGGGCATTGATCGCCTTGCTGATGCCAGGAGGTATACGGGCTGAAGGTATACGGGCTGAAGACAAACGAAGGTTAGAACAGGTCCAAGGTGAATACCGGACATGCATGTTTACGTTGTGTCGCCTGTTGAGAAATCTGCTCCTGGAGAAGTGCGATCTCTTCAAGTGCGTCTTGCAACTGCGCGTCGGTCCCGGTCTGATGCCCTGCCGATGTCTGAGGTGCAGTAGAACGATGGG
>CM047585.1:18623807-18754781 GCA_026184515.1 Peronosclerospora sorghi
AATATGTAAAATACCCAAAGTCGGGTGACTCACCAAAACTTGCGTTCGTTAACACTTCTTGAGTCTGATAGGCTGAAAAGCCCCCCCCTTGTTTAAACCAATCCGAAATTAGACCAAATGCCTTGATAAAACTTGACCAGAAGTGTGCCAAATTTTGGGCACGCTTCTCCACACGAGCTATTGAACGTGAAACGGGACTTGAAAAGAAGCGCCGACTACCTCGCGACCAAGGCCATGCAAGACCAGACCGGGGCTACGATCACCGAGAAGGCCGTTCTGGATGAATTGATGAATATAAACAGGTTCCCAGAGGTGATCGGACCCAAGAACGCCCCAATCCAGGTCCATGTGATGGTCGCGACTAGATCGAAAGCTCAGAAGTCTCGCCGACCGTTCCCGAAGGAAAGTTTGGACGAATATGCAGTGCAACAGTTAAGGATGGAACGGATCCTCAAGGAGCAGGACGAAGAAGAATGGATTATGAACCTGAAGACCTACCTGCGTGGTGAACTGTCCAAGTTGACGAACGATGAAGCGAAATAGTGCATCAAGATCGCGGATAGCTACGAAGTGTATAATAATGGATTATTGTATTACTGCCGCGATGCCGATCAAGACAGTGCAGACCGGGACCGACTGGCAAAATTAGTGATCCCCGAGTTGCTGCAGCCGGATGTCATTCATCACTATCACGTGAGTCTAGAAGGGGGACATCAGGGTATAGGCAGTACCTATCACAAGATCAGGTCCCACTTCCACTGGAGAGGTCTTTTCCGCAGTGTGCAGAAATATGTGGGCTGTTGCACGGATTGGGAGACCGGAAAGGGTAGACCGGTAATCAAGGGGCGATCGCCCGGAAATATCGAAGCTACCTACCCTTTCCAGGTCATAGCGATGGACCACATACCGTCACTACCTAAATCGACATATGGCAATACTGAGTTGTTGATCTTGGTAGACCTGTTCACTGGTCTAGTTATTGCGAAGGCAAGTGCATCTCGGTCTGCGGAGCAGATCGCCCAGAGCTACGAAGAATGTGTGTTCCGAAGATTCGGCGCCAGCGAGGTCATCAGGCACGATCGGGAACCCGGTTTTATGGCTGAGGTGTTCCGGTCGTTCAATAACATGCCGGGCCAGAAACAGAGTGCGACGATGGCATATCGTCCGCAAGCAAATGGATCGGCGGAACGCGTGGTGCATACCATAACGAGGGCGATCAAGATGTACGTTGCTGACCCAGACCAGCGAGATTGGGACGAGTATGCAGAAATGCTGGTGTTTGCACTCAACTCGTCGACCTATCGGGTCCGAGGAGAAACGCCTTTTTATCTGACATATGGATGAGACCCTCGGTCGACACTGGAAGCTGCGATACCTATCGGTTGCACCCGGACCCGCGATCGCGATGCTCGACGCTGGCGCATGCAGGTCCAGAAACACTACCAGCATGCAAAAGAAGTCGTCAACGAAAAGCTGCGTCAGGCCACACAAGACCGGGCAGACCGGACCAATGACCAGGTCCGACCCCACGGTATAGAACCAGGGGCGAGGGTATGGCTATACCTAGACCGAGTGAAAGAAGGCTATGCGAAGAATCTGGCTCACATGTGGAACGGCCCTTTCCGTGTTGCCGAGCTGATTGGTGAGCACGCTGCCCGTCTAGTAACAACTGGAACAGATTACAAGATCTTCCCTATTGTGCATGTGTCCAAGTTGAAGCTGGTCCGAGAATTTCCTGATCGACCCAAAACTCCCTGTCTGGTAGACGAAGAAAAAGATTTGATTTCGATGAAGCGTTACTGTCGGAGGACAGTTGGGAACGACCATTAGAGGAAGGCGAGTTTGAAGTGGAGAAGGTCTTGGATGTTCGGTCGACCAAGAAGACCAGGTTCGGTCGGACTCACCGAGAGTACCTGGTCCGATGGAAGGACCATGATGAATCAACTTGTGTCGACGAGCTCGATTTGAATTCTGGGCTCTTTTACGAGAGTTCGAACGAGAACGAGTCAGTCGTAATCGCTTCGCAGTGATGCAGACTCATGAAGACCAAGACCAAGACACGCAGTAGCATCGGTCGGTCTAGACCGGTGTGAAGATGTGGAAGGTCCGGAGTTGATGCGAAATTGTGATGAACTGTGACGGATTGGAATAGCGGAATGATGAATGTGATGACTATTTTTCGTGATGGGAGTGGATCTGTTTACGATAACGTGTTCGGTGCAACTATGGAGAGAGTGGTAAAATTAGTTCAAGTGATTTGACGATAGGACATATGAAAAGAAATGATGACATGTATTACGGGTTATCTGGTCGACTACCTGCGACTTCACTTGCTATCGCCCCACAGACGGCCGATGACCATCGACGGATGCTTTTCCACTTGATCCTGAAACTGATTACGCCAGGGGTCCTTCCGGTCAAGCTGGACCAAAGCATCCTTGAGGTCCGCGACCGGCTCAGCGCAATCAAGACCGGGGTACCATATGCCGTCGTCGGCCAGCAGTCTGGTCTTCTCAACGCGACGCCTCGGCATGTCGAGGAACACCGGGTACATGAACACGTCGACGTCACACTCGTGGGATCGCATCCCGTCCAAAATGTACTGGCACAGGGACTGCCAAGCCTCGCCCGCCCGAATTCGACGTCGGTTGCGCTTGCTCTGAAAAGTCGCCATGCCCGGATCTTGTCGCACCCGGTCGGGAGGAAGCACCAAGTAGTGGGACGCTTCCCAAATTGTTTGGCCGTGATCCTGTTGAAATTCTTCGCCCGGCCTAGCAAAGTGCCGATCCATGGAGTCAAGTGAAACACAAGTCCTATCTTGGAGTGTTCGAAGATTTTCCATTGTTCATCGCCGTACAGACGGGAGATCTGCGCCGACGTAATCAGGTCCGCCCTCCATGAAGACGCGGCCGGGGTTTTCTTGGCCGGTGGAAAAAGCTAGGTGTCCGGACGAGAGAAAAACCGGGCCAGAAGCTGCTTGGTCAGGGAGACCGGCGCAAACAGCCGATTTGCCCCGACGACCACGGCCAAGTGACTTCAAACGTCCGGGGCGGAAGGGAGCTGGTATCAACCGCCATGTTCTTCAATAAGGCGTACTTGTGAAGACCGGATGTCCCGGGGAGAACCGAAGGCGCCGGCGTCGCGGATTTCGATACTGGTGCAGCGTCACTTGGCATACCGGTATTCTACTCTGACCCCACTGTCGACGCCACTTGGACGAAACTGTCACGCAAATTCATTCGTGACTTGGACTGGATGGGGATCATGAACTCGGAATCGTCGGACCCTTCGCTGGAGTTCTCCTCATACGAGACCCCTGTGTGATGGATGCGACTTTCAGTACGGCGCGAGGGCGCTCGACTTTCCGAGGGGCTGTAGATGCCGTCCATGTCCGAGTCCGAGTCCATGAGAAGCGCCTGTGTCTTGGCTTGCTTATGGGACACTGCACGCTTCCCTCCGATTCCGGGTCCGCGCGCAGTGCCCCGCGTCCTCGAGCTACTCGGCGCGTCCGCCAGCTTCTTTGGATTTTGATGTAATTTCGGGATGCTGAATATCAGCCAATGAGCGACGTCGGTCTTGGTCCTGCTTCAAGCGGTCCTGGTCTTGCCCCGAGGCGACTAAGGTTGCCGATGCGGACCAATCTACGCTTGAGGAAGCAGTCGAACACGGAGGTAGCAAGTTCATCAAGAGCTGGCGGCACTGGTCTAGTGCCACCTGACGACGACCCGACCCTTGCGTCCAAGCGTCGGACCTGTCTTGACAGGACCGGACCTCCCCGGTCTGGTCTTGAATCGCAATTTGTAACTCGGCAATGCTTCGCGCGAGGTCGTCGCTTTGAATGCGCAGTGAAGTCGCGTCAAACTGTCCGTCCAGCTGCTGCCAACGAACAAGTGCAAGTTGATCCCGGAGATGGGACTGATGAGCCTCCAGACAGGACAGCTCATGGCGCGCGCTTATCAACTCCTCCGAAATGTGTCGGAGCTGGCCAACATGATCGTTGGACTGCCTGTCGGCATCAAGCAAGGCACCTATTGCCTTGACGACGCTGGGAGGGATGAGAGCTGAAGACAAACGAGGGCCAAGACAAGTACAAGACGAAGACCAAAGATGCGCACCTCGTGTTACCTGGTGGCCCACCTGGGTCCTGAGACGCATGTTTTATGCAAGCATATCCTGCATCTGCGTGTCGGCTTCAGCCTGACGCCCTTCCGATGTTTGAAGTGCACGAGAGTTACGTGGGCTGTCAGACCGAGCCGACCGGACAGGCGAAGCAAGGTGGGGAGACTCGGCGCATAGAGTTTCTGCAATAACAACAAGAACAAGCGTCAAAGCGAAGCATAAGAAGCTCAATTGCAGAAAAGGCAGTACCTGACGCAGGTGTCGAAGATGTTTGGTCCATGGGGAAGAAGTGTGAGTGACCAAGGTCCAGTTGGTCGAGTGATGGGTGAGGTCAGACCGTTATCGTTGTGCGACACGGTCGGACTCAGGGGCGGCTGTGGTGAATTATACCACAAATTTGGTCACTTTTGGTCAAGGCAGTTGGTCGAATTTCGGATTGGTCCAAACAAGGGGGGCTTTTTAGCCTATCAGATTCAAGGAGTATCAAGAACGCCGGTCTTGGGTGAGTCACCTGACATTGGGTATTTTACATAATTTTGTGTGGGTACATTAGGGACCATAGGGAGGTAGTATTATTGGTTAGTTGTGGATTTGCCTAAAAAAAGTAGAAGTCTTTTGGTTGCAGGATTTTTCTAAGTAGAAGTCCTTTGGTCTTGGTCTATAACACAGCAAGGGGTCGCCGTTCTCTTTTTACGTACATTAGTCGCCTCCGCCCACCGCGGAGTGTTTGGGGGCAGAGGGTTGCATTATCCCCTCTCGCCTATTATACCCGGTCTGGACGCGCCGCACGCGCACTTTGGCCACCGGAAGTCCCTCGACGGGAGTACGATTTGGCGATCTCGACACTTTAACTCAAGTACGTTTGGAACGTGCTATTCACTGGATTGGTCTTTACGTGGAGATATCGTTTGTGGAGTCTCACGGGCATATTGGGTTTCCACGTTGACATATTGGCTCATTTTAACATTGGTTGGAGTTTAGACCGGTTTTGGTCTTCTCTCATATTGGTCAGGTGCTAGACCGGTTGATTGGTCTACCCTCTATTATTTCGTATTGGTCAGGTCTAGATCGTTTGGACGATCGACCTATTGGAATCTATCTTTCGGAAGTGTTTCTGGTCTGTAAGTAACTGGGTGAAGAGTTCCGCCCTAGGTACACTTAGCCAGCACGGTCTCATATTCAAGACCGAATCAAATCGATCTGCGATCCCGATCCACCGAGTGTGTAATTAGCCCACTCCAATGGGTACACAAGGTGAGATGGTCTTAAGTGAATCGGACCAAGTGTATTTGGATGATGACCGGTCGTCTGCCAGCAGCGGACGATCGGATCAGATTTCGAAAGGAGGTCCGCGGGGTACCCCCCCCCGTAAGTTGGAAGGCTGGGCACAATGGTGGTGGTCAGGTTGTCGATACAAATGTATTCGATTTCGAACTTGACTCCACCACAAATTCAATCTGGGCATGATGTGTCTGGAACGCCACGAGACATGGATAGACTGGAAGTCGAAGTCCATTGGCTCAACGCACCCGCGATCGGGTGAAGCACTGGCGAGTCGTGAACCCACCTTTGCTCGATCGCAAAAGCGATTCTGGCGTGAGATGCCAGAGATTGGGATGTCTGAAATTATCAGTCCCAATGAGGTTAAGGAAGAGTTCCTTAACGAAGGGGATTCGGCAGTTAATCCCCACGCCGATAAAAGCGAGACTGGTGAGTCGCCGGTGGCAGAGGTGGATTTCTCTGGGGTTAAACGCTAGGCGCTTCCTAGAGAAGAGACACGAGGTTTGTCTTTTCTGCAGGTCGGGATTCCCGACCACGCCGTGTTCGGCGAGAAAGTTGCGACTCCAGTGGTAGGGGTAGAGACCCCTATATCCAATACATGCAAGCACACCAGATTTTACAGAATCAGGATCGCTGGAAAATACTGGAATTTTATGCTTGCGTGACATCTGAACCAATTTTGGCATTGCAGAAAATATAACATTATCAGAAGGTATGTAGATTGCATCTACCTTACCAATAAGTGACTCTATAGCTATAGTCACTATCCTTTTACTATGCATAGCAGAAGCGCGAGGCGCTTCCAAGCGAAGAGACCCGTAGTTCGTCTCTTTCGCACGTCGGAAATGATTCTGACCAGGCCGTTATAGGCTAGATTGGCGAGTATCCATTGGCAGAGGTGGATTTCTATGAGGCGACTCCAGTGGGAGGGGTAGAGACCCCTGTGGTTAAGTGAGAGGCGCTTCCAAGCGAAGATACCCGTAGTTCGTCTCTTTCTCACGTCAAAAAATGATTCCGACCACGCCGTTGTTGGTGATACCGGCGAGTCACCGGTGGTAGAGGTAAATACCTCTGTGGATAGGCGCGATGCGCTTCCAATAGATGGGGAAATTGACTCCCCCCATCTGGGTCCCGGGACGAGTCCCGAGACCAGTATTCTGCAGTCCTATCGGATGCTGAATAGTGTGACAGGTGTTGTCACGGAAGGCGTAAGCCTTGCACGGTTGCCTGGGGTAGGCGAACACTTGTCGTTGGAGGAGATGTCCCTCAACGAGTTTGAGACTGCTGTAAAAGCAGGCGAACTCGACGAGATCGTCGTGTTGCGTCCGGAAGAGGAGTTGAACTCCTCATCCAGAATGGACGAGTCGGTTTTGGTGCAAATCAAACAGGCATTGAATGCCCGAAGTGGTCTCAAGATCCTTGCCGATCCTGAGGACCCTTACCATTCATTACTTAAGGAATTCGGAAATTTCATTAGTGACAACCCGCCGATGGGGTTACCACCGGATCGGGGAGTCCGACATGAAATTGACTTGGTTCCTGGAACCAAATACTGCGTCACTAGGCAGTGTCCTCTCCCCAAGGAGCAATGCGACGTCATCGACGCATTCTTCAAGGGGAAAGAAGAGGAAGGGATGGTACGGGAGAGCCAGTATCCCCTTTTATCTCCCACTTTTGTGTTCGTGAACCGAACGGAAAGTGGCGCATTGTGCATGCGTACAATAAGTTGAATGCAGCTACTGTACTAATGCAACCTGCAATTCCTCGGAAGTATGTCCTCCAGAACAATATGGCAGGCGGTACGGTTTACAGCGCCTTATCTGGTGGACGGGTACTATCAGGTGTTCATGCGAGCATCCGATATTCCGCTCACAAGCGGTCAGCACGCCTAGCTGCATGCTGTGGGAGTGGCTTGTTATGACACAAGGGCTTTCAAATGCACCAGCGACTTTTAATCGCTTGGTGTCACAACTCTTCCGCCCTCATAGAAAGTACGCTCAGACGTACTTCGACGATATATTCGTTCATAGGCGCGCGGAAGGCGACTCTTCTGATGTTTTTGACGCACCTAATACATCTTCGAGCGGTGCTTGAATGTATGCGGGAGCATAAGTTATATGCAAACGCATCCAAATGTATTTTTGGTGCCGAGGAAATCCCTTTCCTCGGATGCTTCATCGGTAAGGATGGAGTGCGGGCGGATCCCGCGAAGGTGAAAGCCATTGTGGAGTGGCCTTCGCCTGTATATCTTAAATATTTACGGAATCGGCTTGGATTAGCCAATTATCTCCACAAATACAGCGAGAACTACGCTGAAATGGCGAAGCCATTAAATGACCTTCTTAAGATGTACGTGGATTGGAGTTGAGAAACCAAACACCAAACCACCTTCGAAGCGGTTAAGGGGAGCTTATTGAATGCCCCCGTTCCTGCTATCCCAGACTCTGGGAAACCATTTAGTGTCGTCTGCGACGCCTCCGATTTCACAATCGGATGTGCTTTGTTACAAGCAGACGATTCAGGAAGGGAACGCGTAATTGCGTTTGAGTCGAGGCAGCTTAAAGCTGCGGAGCGGAATTATCCCGTTCATGACAAGGAGATACTTGCAATGAAGTATGCTCTTGTCAAATTTAGGGTCCACTTACTCGGCTCAAAGCCGTTCGTGGTTTATACTAACCACGCGTCCTTACGGACAGCAAAAAAGTCGCCTCATCTCTCGCAACGGATGGCCCGTTGGCTCTCCTTCTTTGCGGAGTACAACTTTGAGGTTAAGTATAAACCTGGCAAGCAAAACGTGCTTGCAGACGCGTTGTCGCGTCGTACCGATTACGAGCTCGCTCACGCGACATTCATCGCCTCGCCTGTGGTGGATCTCATACGCCAGGCGTATGGTAAAGACCCACAATATACGGCGCTTATCAGCGCGTTGGGTGACAAGGGACTTGGCTCGTCTGACCCTACCCTGTCAAGTCGAGCTAGAGCTCGGTTACACCTTTACAGTTACTGTGACGGTTTGCTATATTATAGAACGAGCGCGGAGGACACTCCGCGGGTGGTTGTTCTTCATGATGAGGAACTGAAGTATAGAGTCCTCTTTGAGGCACATGACGCCCCTGCCGGGGGTCATTTAGGTCGGGATAAGACCTACAGCGCTTAAAGCGCTTTGTATTGGTGGCCCAAAATGTATAAGTGGGTCGGTGCGTATATTCGCACCTGTGAGACGTGTCAGAGGGTCAAACCCTCTGTGGATTCAGCTGCACCTTTGGCGAGCTTACCCGTTCCTACGGAGTGTTGGAAATCCATCAGTATGGATTTTATCTTAGGTTTTCCGAAAGAAAGAAGTAAGGACGGTAACACCGTCATATTGGTCTTTGAAGACCTTTGAGCAATATGGATCACCTGGCGGCGGTGCCAGAGTCCATTGATGGACAAGGAACAGCGTAAGTGTCCCTAGCATTCTCCGGAGTTTATGTACGGCTCCAAAGAGTTGGAGTGGGATGCTTCCTATGGCCGAATTTGCTATAAACAATTCGGTTCATGCATCTACGGGATTTACCCCGTTTTACGTGAACGGATTAGTGAATCCGAGGGTTTCGCTAACGCTACGTGTGTGTGGCCAAGGGCTTGAGGGGGGAGGATTCCCCGATGTCAGCCCTGTATCTGTGCGAAAGCACATCGATAAGTTTTTATCGACGCGCCTTAGTGTCTTACCACACGTTTGCGACGCCATGGCGGAAAGCCAAGACAAGCAAAACAAGAGGCCGACCGAGAGGGTCGGCGTAACAAAAGGGAGTACAAAGTAGGAGAAAGTATTTTATTAAACGCTAAAAATCTTCCTACACATGCAGTTTCCAACGTGTTGCCCAATAAACTGCGCCCCAGGTTTGTGGGGACTTTTAAGTTACTAGCCCGAAAGGGCTTATCGTATACCTTGGACATCCCGAAGGTGATGCGTACGCATCCAACATTCTATGTAGTTATGCTTAAGCCATACTAGAACCCGGACGCGGGTCTCATCTTGGAGGGGATTGGAAAGGCGGATAGCCGTAAGAGCCGTAAGACGCGACATGGCGGAGTAAGTCCGACAGGGTCAAAATGCGACCACGAAGCTCCGCAACGGTCGACTCGAGAGAGTCAAGCCGCTTCTCGATGTGGTCAATCGCACTCCCCTCGTCGCGGAGTCCCTCCTGGGCATCCTGGATGCGACGTCTGTGTCGATCATAGCGCTCGTGGAACTCACGTCGCAATTGCGCGACCTCCTCCTCCAGTTCTCGATACGGAGGGTATTCCACATTACCATGTGGAGCGCTGATGGCGTTACGCCATCATCGTGGTGAGAACCAGTACCTGGTGAAGTGGAAAGGTTTCCACATTCACAGAGTTGGTGGGAGTCCGAGACTCCCCTGTGGCAGGATTTCCGAGACGTCTCTGGCGCTTTCGAACGGGATAATCCCGCTGCGAGTCAACGACCAAGAGGACGTGAGAAGCCCCTTCACTCCCATTAGTTGGGAGTTCGCCGGAGGCAGATGTGGCACTCGCACTGTTCTCTCGCACCGAGTTGGGGGCAGGAGCGCTGGTATAGCGCGTGCGATAAGGGGTACGTAATATCCCCATCGCTTTGGCTCTGGAAAACGCCAAGCGCAACGCCCTTTTCAACAGAACGTCACGGTGGGGATAGCTGTTGTGCAGCTGAGTAAAGCTAGGGAGGAGTTTCTCCCCTTCTGCCCAAGCGCGGAACTTTTGTTCTGCCTCTTCGGCATTCTCTCCTTATAGGAGAACGATGGTAACCTCGCGGAGGTTCTCAACAGGGGAACCCTGTGCCTGTCTATCGAGGCGCTCTCGGTATGAGACACCAGTGAACTGCTTCTGCGCGAGCAGTTTTTCCCGGAGGCGTTTCCGGCGTTCGTATTGATACGGCTGTTTGCGGTGGAGCGGCTGATCAAAGCTTTTGACGCTTTATCAGGCGTTACCACGGCGCCCGGACTGCCGACTAACGAAGGTGGTCCTCCGGTTGTCTCTTGACTGCTTTTGTTCCTGCTCATCTTGTGTACCCGACAGCTTGGGCGTGGGTCGCTCTCCAGGTGGCAGGGATGACACGTGCAATTCTTTATTGCAAGATTGAGTTGACTTGTGATGAAACGACTGATACGATCAGGCGTGATAAAACTTGATCAGGATAGATCAGGCGCAAATATTCAATGGTCAAGGCCTCTGGTAGTTGATCAGGGGGTGATCAAGGGCGATCAGAGCCAAAAGTTAAAAGTCAGATCGTGATCGACCTGATCAGCCTGATCTTTATGATCGTTTTAGTCGATCAGGCACTAGTTGTAGCGAGTTGCGAGCAGGTGAACGCGGATCGCAAGTTGCAGAGTGTTGATAAGGTGTTGATCGGCGAAGGGGGTACTTGATCAGGCAGCGGAAGTCTTCACTGCCTGATCGAGGAGCCTTTGGAGTCTTAAGCAGCTAAAAGAACACCCAAATATATGTATTCCTAGCCTGGACTTTACGAGGGAAGGGAATTTCAATAAATCCACCTAGAGTTCCCGTGGTGCGCTTACAGCAGCCGAACTCTAGGGGGCAAACGTGAACCAAACGGGGAAGAGGTGAGAGCACTGCTCAATCACGTTCCCGAGACCAAAAAACCTTTACAAGAAGAACCGCTGACACATCGGGCGGAGTTGCGGCGCGTTCTCACACTCTACGCCTACCGGTGGGCCAAAAACGCACTCAGTGCTCCCGCCCGAGACGTAGAGGTATTTATTGAAGAGGGAGGCGCAAAGGTGCCGTCCCTAAATCGATCTGCTAGATCGCACGCAAAAAGAAAACTTAATTATAACTTATATCCCTAGATATACCATTTCCCTAATTTCAGCCAATCAGAACCGTCCATTCCAGCGTCCTCCGTCGACCAGTCGACCTGATTTATCTGTTGTTCTTCGATGTTCGTTGGTGTTCGTTGAGTACCTGTATGAAATCGTCCCATCTTCCAATGCCCCGTCTATGTCCCGACTATGCGCACCACGGTTGTACACGCAACTGTATACGCTGTGGTACACACAATCGTACACGATTACGTACCCAATTTGTGTTCGCAGTCAGACCCCTAATTAGGCCCAATTTATAGCTCACTTTACCACAGCCGCCCCTGAGCCTCGTCCCAGCCGTACAGCGGTTGGGGTGAGGGTCGATCATGCCGTTGACCGTAGATCATGCCACCATTGGTAGTGTTGTACACACCCATCAATCATGACATTATCGATCATGCGATCAGCACCCATCAATTTGCCCCTTCTCCAGCCGATCAGGTCCCATCGGTCAGGCCGTTACCGTTAGCGGTATGCCCCTCGCGATCCAACGTTCATCCTCCACCAACCGTGGCATCTGCTATCAGTCTCTCTCGATCACGGATTTCTGCACTTCCATCATTCAAGCGATAACGGAAGACACCCCAGCGAACACCACCAACGCTCCTGCCCTGGACCGGGCCACGGATGATCAGGCGATCGCCGCAATTAATCATTCTTACAGCCTACAAGAGGCCCTCCACGCACGCGATTAACAGATCACCGTGTTATCCAACTCTCTCGCGATGAGTGAAGACACTATCGCGATGCTTCGACAGAAGCTCGCTCGTGCCAACCGCGATGCGGCGGACCGAGATGCTGAGATCGAGCGGACCGCCCTTAAACAGCTTGTGCCACTGCGTGATTTCGTTGACACTGCAGTCAACGATCTCAAGTCTAAGTTGAGGACCGCCAAAAACACCATAGCCGATCAAGATAAAACCATTGTCGATCAATGCGCCCGGATCCGCCATCTGGAGAGCAGTCGTGATCGCGATCGCTATCTGCAATCGGTGCATGAAGATACTATTGCTGATCAAGCGCGAGAGCAGGATCAACTTCAGCAGCGCATGGACAAGTTGCAAGAAGAATACAATAAGTCTGATTAAGAATCAGTGCTTGGTCGAGCAGGCGTTCAAACTCACCGCCGAGATTGACAGGCGCAAAGATCAATGCGATCGCCTCCGGAAGAAGAATAAAACCAATCGCATGCAGATGGATGACTATACCGCCATCATAGCACAGACGCAGAAGATATGTGAGCTGGTCGAGGGAGTGTCTGACCTTCAGGATGAGCTGGATGATCTACACGCCGCATATTCTCAGCTGGAGGAGGAGCTTTCCACCACGCAATGCCGCTTCGATCAAGTTTCTGCAGAACGCGACACGCTGCGCAATCAACTGCGACAGGCTCAAGACGAAGTCATGCAATTGCGCTCATTTCACTCGGACTTTCAGGCCCAGTTGGCTGGTATTTCTTTGCAGATGCATGATCGCACCGGTTGCCCGTACCCCTCTTGCAGGTTCCAATTCAGGCTGCATCGCCTGCTGGCCTTCCCGCTGATTTTCCAGACGGCTCGATCATCCGCGCCGCTCCTTCGTCTAAAAGACGTATTCAACGTTCCCGATCTTACTCGTTCCAAGCGTCCACGCCTCCGTTCCCCCATTTCGGAGGTGAAGACGGAGGACGATGATCCTCCAAGTCCTGATCAGGACGATGGAGGTGGATTCCCTGACCCTGATCGCTTCCAATCCATCTACTCCAACAATTAGCGAGTTCGAGAGCGAGGATTTGCCTGATCAAGGCTCTGCCGGGTTCCTTTTTCCTCGTACGGGTGATTTCAAGTCGTTGATCACGGTGCCTGATGATGCCACTGACGCCGACATCCTGCCGTGGACTCCAAGTCAACTCAGTGGGTTCGATCCGCGTAGCGTCACGGCTCAAGTGGTCTTTGACTACTTGACCCGCCCCGAAAGATGGTTGTTTCCAGCCGCCACGCATGACCCTCCGGATGATCAGAGGTTTGGACATTTGATCACCCAGCCCGATGTGGAGCGGTTATATTCCCAGCGCACCTGGGGCATTTCACGACCATGCTGCCGCCCATTTCTTCCGCTCAGCCGGCTGGTTTGCGGACTCTGAAGAGAAAAACCGGTCGTTTCTCAACCATCACGCTCTGGCGATCTGTGAGTCGACGCATTATCTCCCCATCGAGAAAAGCCTTCGCCAGACTGATGACTTCTTCCGGGACTATTTTAACGATCGACGTCAGAGCAGAAGTTGTGCCGGGGCGACATGGAAGAGGATTGTGGAGTTTATCCTGCGGTGGATGATCGACGGGAAGTGTAATCTCGACATTTTCCTTGGCCCCGTCGATCACCCATTGTGCTCGAAACCGTCCTTTGAAGTTTTCCCCGGCCGACGATGGGGCGTGGTACCCCGGGTTCCTATCGGACCCGTCACCTCGGACCCTATCAGACGCGTTGAGAGAGGTTGATGACTTTGAACCTTGGCGGGCTTAATATCGTCTTTCCCCCCGAAGACAACCCTGGCCGTAAAATTCCTCGTATCCACCACAGGTTCTATGGGTCTGATTATTCCGTTGATCACTTCTCCTTTAATCAATAAACACTATTGATCATTCCATTTCCCACTGTTGCTTCCTTACGTTTCAATGCATAATATAATCGGTATTCTGTCGGCTCATCTGCCGTTGCTCCATCACCATACCTCGCAATATCCATCGTAATTCACCACTTCAAGTCATTCATCATTTTTTCATCAATTGTGAGTTTCATCAACCATTTTCTTCGATCGGAGGTTCTTCGATCATAATCCCACGATCGGTCCATCGATCACGCATTAGTTGGACTCTTCGTCCACTTGCATTACGTCAAAACGATGTCTGTTGACCATCTTCCTTTCGAAGTCCTTGATCATAGCATCACGGTTCAGATCTGCCTCGTCTACCCACGACGGCTCAGCGTAACCTTTCCAGTAGACTTGATATTCGCGTAACGTCCTTCCATACCTAGTCTTTCGACCAGATCGGACATCGGTGATACGATAAACCTCAAATTCATCAGGATCCAGCGTCCTTTCCCAGCCGTCTTCGGTTAGCAAAGCTTCATCGAAGTCGAAACGATCTTCTACCCCAGCCGCTAACACATAAAAGGAAAATCTGGAAATTCCTTGACCAATTTCAACTTGGACAGGTGCACACTGGGACATACGATAGTCGGTGCCGGCTGTAACCAATCTCGCCATATGATTACCGATCACCTCATCGAGTCTGAAGGGTCCATGCCACATATGCGCCAGTTTCTTCGCGAACCCTTCTTTCACCCAATCGAAATATAACCAGACCCTTGAACCAGCATCGATCTTGTGCGGTATCACTCGATCGTTGTGCTTTTCAGCTCGATCGGCCATCGCTTGGTGCAATCGAGTGCTCACTTGGTCACGGGCGTATCTGTAGTCTTTCTGCAACTTAAATATTCACCGACGAGCGTCCCGGTCTTTACGCCGAATTCCACCCAGTTGTAATGTTGATTCCAACGATGATCGCGGATCCCATCCATACGCCAAATAAAATGGTGTTTCTCCGCGAATGCGATCAGGGGTCGAGTTTAGCGCGAATACCAGTCGCTCTGCGTACAAGCTCCAATCTTTCTGGCCGACATCTGATACACACATCTTGATTGTCCGTGTAATCGTCTGCACCGTCCTTTCCGCCTTGCCGTTCGCCTGTGGACGGTATGCCATAGTGGCACTCTGTTGTTGTCCCACGATTTTGTTGAACGCACGAAATACTTCTGACATAAAACCAGGTTCCCGATCATGCCTAATCACCTTACTAGCCCCAAATCGTCGAAATACCCATTCTTCATAATTTTCGGCGACTTTCTGCGCCGTGCGGGACGATCCAGCTTTCGCGATCACCATACCCGTGAACAGATCAGTCCAAATCAGCAGTTCCGTATGCCAATCAGTCGATCGGGGCAGTGACGGGATATGATCCATGGCTATCACTTGGAATGGGTACGTAGCCTCGATATTCCCCGGCGACATGCCCTTGATCGTAGGCTGGCCCTTCCCCGTCTCGCAATCTACGCATTGTACAACAAATCTTTGTACACTTCGAAATAGACTACGCCAATGAAAGTATCTTCTGATCCGCTGATATGTACGCCCTATGACTTGGTGTCCTCCTTCTAAGCTCACATGATAATGGTGGAGGACATCCGCAGGTAGGGTCTCGGGTAAGACCAGCTTAATCGAAGAACGTCGATCGTCTTGGTCATCTTGATCATCGCTGGCTTTTCCTTTAGCCATATTTCCACAGTATATCAGCAATCCTTGTTCATCGACATCGTAGTTGTCGGTAATTTTCGCGCAATCATTTACCTCGTCTGCGCTCAATTGTGAGACGTCATCGTACAAATAACTTCGCAAATCATTAATCCATTTCTCTTCGTCCTGAGCCTTTTTCACACGTTCCGCCCTTATCCCGTCTATGGATTTATCGGGCCACGTTGACGGTCGCGGCTGACGGAGGTTACGTGATCGTGTCGTCACTAGCACTTGTGGGACAGTGGAATCCTCATTCCACGTGATAACTTCCGATAGTCTGTTGAGATTGACCAATTTCTCCAGCTGTTTCTCGTCATAAATCTCACATCTTCTCCCAACCTGCATGGCCATAGTGGACATTTGATCTGCACTCTTATTCCACTCTCTTTTGAAATGCACCAGATCATGATCAGTCCATTGGCGAAGGTGGTTAAGCACACGCTGTTGCAACACTTGCAATCGCGGAGCTTTACACTCTATTTTACCGAGCATTTGCCGGATTATCAAATTCGAATCTCCACACAAGATCATCCTTCCTTTGGGGTATCGTGACAGTAGGTCCAAACTTAAAAGCAATCCATGGTATTCCGCTTCGTTCACCGTGATATCAGGTGCATGATCGGCTACCGCGGTCATAATCTTCCACTCCGGTAATTTCCATACGATAGCGCCGAACGCACCTACACGTCGCTTGACACTTGCAGATACATCGAAGCTAATCACGAAGAGTTCTTCGCCTTTCTCAACCGTAGGAGGTGGTACTTCAATCATCTACCGCGGTTGCTTTTTCGGTGCGATCGCAATCAGTGCTTTATCAATTTCGGTGCGGGAGGTGATACTTGCAGCTAAAGCCCCTAGTACCTCCTCTTCTCCATGTACACATTTCTTGATTTCGAGGTCCCATTGTGATAACATCGCAGCCCATCTGCCCAATCGTCCGTCTAGCCCGTTGGATGTTAGTAACCATTTCAACGTGGATAAACGTGACAAGACAGTGATCGTCTTTCCTACCAGCATTGTGAAGTAAACATCCAGAACCCGTAGAAGCGCAAGAACTTCCTTTTTGACGGGGCTGTAATTCATCTCATCGCTCATCAATGTTCGGCTGGCGAATGCGACGGGACAATACACTTGATCATGTTCTTGTACCAGCGCGTCAGATACTGCCCATTTGCTGGCGTAAACCACGATCACCGGCGTTTTGTTCTGATCAAAATAGCGCAAGGTTGGGTCTGACGCAATCTTCGCTTTCAGCATGCTGAATGCTACTTTTGCCCTGATTAATAGATCGCCTTCATGATCCGAATTATCCTTGCTCAATGATCGGCTCTTCAACTCTTGATAATCTATCTCTCTTAATTCGTAGAGCATAGCGGCATAGATCGCGAAGTCTTCAATAAATTGACGGTGGTAGTTCAAGCTTAACAAAAACGATTGCATAGCACTTAAGGTACCAGGGAAAGGCAGATCAGTCAGATCATCCAAATTTTTTGGATTTGTTTCCAAACCTCGGCTAGAGACATGATGCCCTAAATAGGGAGCTTCGCGTCGCCCCCAGTACGATTTGGTCACGCTGATCGATAATTTCCACTGATCACACTTCTCCAACAGGTGCCGCACCTATCACATAGGGTAGTCCATGTAGGTGCCGGGATCAAGATATCATCGATATATGACCGCCGCTGCAGCACAGACGGACCCGGTGTCTGGTCAGGCTCTCCCACAGTAAATACATCAGCCGATTCGTCAGCACCGTCCTTAACCTTGAGATACCCGTATAATTCATTATTGATCAACCGCTGGTAGATTTGTGGAGCATTCTTTAGGCCAAAGGACATCCTATTCCATTCAAACAATCCAAACGGAGTGACAAACGCCGAAATCTGACGTGCTCGATCGGACATAGACACGACCCAAAAACCACTCGCCATATCCAAAGAGCAAAACCACAACGCTTTATCCAAATCTTCGAGTAGATCGGAGATCAGGGGCATTGCTATCATCAAACGCGTGAGTTGATTCACCGCGCGATAGTCGATACATAGGCGAATATCAACCCCATTTTTCTTCACGATGATCACTATAGGTGATGCCCAGGGTGATGTAGACGGCTGGATTATTTTAGTAGCCAGTATCCCCTTGATCAAGGCCGATAACTTATCGCGAAATTGTGGAGCCACCTTTCGACACTTTTCGGCGATAGGGCGCGCATTGCCTACATCGATATCGCAAACAACTCCACGTGCAGCAGGAGGTAGCGCGTTCCCTTTCCCGATCAACAGATGATTTTTCGCCCAAATTATGTCGCGAAGCTGATCAATTTCTTCTGCCGTGTTGACCAAGAGATCTCCGACTTGCAAATCATCTTTGGTCACCTCTTCGGTACTTTCGGACACTTCAGGCAATGTATCAAGCTGCTTCTCCAATTCTTCCACATTCAACTTTCCGCCTTCATGGTAGCAACATTGATCATCGATAGGGATTACACCAAATTCGCTATGATCGGCTGAGACAGGGTGATCTCCCATATCTTGACCAGGCGTATCTCTTGTAACAGGTTGTTTAACTCCGTGATCTAACGTCGGATCTTTTATCCCCGGCTCCTGATCGCACCGCTCTTGCACCTCTTGTACCTTTTGCCACCCTCCGGTTACTAATGCCACAGATGTGACGATCGGGTGTGTAGGTCGTACTAAAATACTTCGAGGAGTAGGATACTCCCTCTTCTCGACTAGAGGATCTTGATCGACACTTTCTTGATCGTCATTCACGGAATCGGTAGACGATTGATACGCGAGATTTAGCCACTCCTTGTAACGATTAGACCCTATCGAAACAAATCCAGGGCGAAGGGGCACATCATCTTTGTTCATCCAGATACCTACGATGATCGGACGATCAACGACGTTCGTGAGACGCAGTTATCGCAAATTGCCCACGCCCCTAGTGATAGTGGGTACCGAATATTTTCCACGAATAATCCACAACTTTCGAGATCGCTGGTCATAAATCCGAACCTCGGCAGATCGACCTACTGGGGTCTGTTCGTACTGATTAAGTTTCATATAATTACCACTCGATCCGTACAGCTGTCGGCGTCCCTCCAATTGGATGATCACCTTAACAGGAAAACTTAGCGCACCATGGGAGATGTCTAATCAAAAACCAGCTGGTATCATAAAATCCATACCCAATATAGCATCTTGACCGACAAGTTTGCCCACCCATGCATGGAAATAATAAACCAACGAGTCCGCAAACGTAATCTTGATTTTAGTGCGCCCTTCTGTGAGGTATGCACTTTCTCCAATGCCGACATATTCTTGCGTTTGACTCGTGTCGATCTGGCAACTCACCTTACGAGCAAAGGTTGAGTCGATGATCGACACTTCGGCACCATAATCAAATAATAACGTAGCTCGTTCGTTATTAATTTTTCCGCTCGCCTTGGCTTCTTTGAACCATTTCTTTGGCGAGTGGTACTTCCAATATTCACGTGATTCAACCGAAAGTAAATCAACTTCCATAATCACCGGGGATCGAGAAAACTCAGTTAATCAGGCTGATCACATTTTTCATTATCTCTTCCTGCTGCTTGATCAGACCTCTTCTTATCCACATATGCAAAAATACACAGACCAGAACGCTCGTCTCGTACCAGATTCCGACCTGGCGAGCGTCCTAATTTAACAGGTCTTCAGCTTCCTTGGGCAACATCCCAGCATGCTTGGTGGGGTTATACCACTGGCGAATGCGATTGTAAAATTCTTCCATAGGGCACTTGCCCGCATCGTGAACTTCTCCACATGCTCGGCAGACGTACAAGCATTGATCGGTCGGATGTCCGTTCTTACGACACTTGAGACAGGTCAGGCGCTTCCAGCAACGTAAATTATCATGCCTGACCGACCCACAATGACTGCATTTCTTCACCGCCCCTTGATCAACTGAACTTGAATCACTTCGTTTACCCGATCGGGACTCACCAGGTTGATTGTGCGCCCCTGGTTGATCGCGCATAGCTGCAATCATGTAACGACGATGATCACCATCACTTACACTGTCGTCGGCACTTGATTCTTCACTCCCATACGTCACCGTGATCGCGCGTACTGCTTTGGGAAACCGCGCCGGGGCAGGTGCCCGATCATCGCCAAATTTCTGGCGGAATCGGCTGGTACCTACCGCCGCCGTGGGCTGCCACCACTTCTTGCGTGCAAAAGGCCGTAATGTCTCTTCCAAATCCGAGGCGTTATCCAACCGCAGAAGTGCCAGTTGATGAGAGAGTTCGCGATTGGCCAATGTGTCCAGAAAATGTTGGACATGCTCGCATAAAATTGTAGGCAATCCGTCCCTAATCGGCAACTTGGCTCGCAGTCCCCCCACATTCAACCGGTGCAGATACTCAATAGGGATTTCTTCCGATCGCTTCTTCGTGTAATAATACTGGCGGGATGCCGACTGACCACTTCCACAGTATTGAACTTTAAACTCATCCACGAGACTTTTCCAACTTGATCGAGTACCTCTACTCAGCTGGCGATGCCAATTGCACGCCGGTCCTTTTAGCATATCGCGCAGGATCAAACACTTTTCATGATCAGAAGCTTGATCACGCATAAATCCTGACTTGAGGCGGCTAATCCAGCTCCGCGCTTGATCTTCATCTCCTTCCTTTTCCGAAAATTATTTCAGGTCACTGATCGCAGACATCAGGATCCTGGGAATCGGCTGTTGATCAGGCATCCCAGTGTACGCGGACGCAACTGTATTTCGTCGCGGAAGTGTGATCGGCTCATCTGGATCAATGTAATCACTCTGGGATCGTTGATCATGGAACAAACACACGGATTCCATGTCAACGTCCTTGACCGTCGTCGATCTTTCTGGCTTCGACTGCTGACCACGCAGCGAATGCACGGACTCCATGTCGATATCCTTGATCGACGCAGCTCTTCCTGTGTAATGGGGTGCCATTACATAATTGATATTCAAGTTAGAATATCATAGTTTTGTTGTCTGAAATTTAAATAAGAGATTATAAGTTATTATAATCTAAGAAGGAAAAGTCGATTCGGTATAAATACCGAATCTTGCAGGTTAACTAATAGTACAGTTAGTTATAGACTTGATATTATTATATTAATTAGTTAGTTACTATACTATTAACCTCTAAACCACCCATTAAATAAACACTCTTAATTTTGCGTTCTAGATAGCAAGTGAATATTTATATTCACTTTTAGTACAGGATTAGTTGTCATCAACTAATCCTACCCCTTTTGTATTGCGCGCTTCCTCGCACAAATACAGTGTAAGCCAGTAACAGGATCAGTCCTGTTACACCTGGTAGCACTTTGTGGTCCGTCTTAACGACCACAGTTCCGTCTGATAGTTAACTAGCGGAGCGAAGATTAAGAGCCGCTCGGCATCATGTCGCGATACATGTCGTCTGCCGAGCGAGAAAGAACGCTGGAAGAGGTGAATAAACACTTCCCTCACTTCTCGTCGCGTAGTAAAGACGCGACGGTGGAAATGATTCGGTCTATGGGGACCGACATCATTACCTTCCTCAAGAATAAGTCCCCGGAGGAAGTGGTACAGGTGGTGAATCGCTTTAGGCGAAACCACCTAGAAAAGTCATAACAGCCCGCGCCAGAGGCAGCGCGGACCGCAACTGCACCTGCAACGCATAGCGTTGAAGTAGTAAAGGTGCGAGTACCGCCCTTTACAGGCGAAGGGGGCGAGCCCCTTCGTAGATGGTTCGCAGAGGTGGAAGATGCCATCTCTGCGCAAAATATTGTTGACGAACGTCAACAGGCGTACTTCGCCACAACATGTCTAGGCGGCAGAGCCAGGGCATGGGCGATGAGTCGCAGGGCCACTGATGACTCTGCGTTCCTTACTTATAAGGAATTTAAAGCTGAGCTAAAGCTCAACTTTGAAGCTCCAGAAATGGAACTAAGTAGTCGGCAGGAGATTATGGAACTCCGGCAAGGTAAGCTTCACCTTCAAGCTTACGCTCAGAAGACGCAATATTGCTGTCAAATATTGTTTATGATCCGGTGCCCCCTGCTATGCAGGTCACTGGCTTCATGAAGGGACTCAATGATGGTCCCGTCAAACAGAGTCTCTATCGGCACCCGCCAGACACTCTGAGGGATGCCATTGATATGAGCATCCGTGAAGATTCAGCATGCGATCAGCGTCATCGCATGCTGGGTACAGCCGAAGGGCTCAACATCATGTCAACAATCAGCAGTCGGGCAGACGAAGTTCACACTTCGTCTCAAGAAACAGCCACCCGCGCCAGAGCATGGGCGGTGGAGTTCCAGAGCCGATGGACCTATCGGTTTCGGTTGCTTCGTGTTCGAAGCAACCGAAATTTTAGAAGAATATTCGCTGCAATAGGTGCGCGAAAATGGGGCATTTTGCCCATGAGTGTATGGAACCGCGTCAGGTGCCACGCTGTCAGCGGACGGAACCGTCCGCTGCACGGCGACACCAACAGGGACATCACCCTGGTGGTGCAAAAAACGTAGAACACCAGTAGGGGCGGGGCGCCCTACTGGGAATGTTATCCCACATGCCGACATAGGGCATGTGAGGGTAATAGCCCCAGACGGGACTATGTCCTGTCAAAAGGTGCAGGGTGATGGTAAGCCTCTTATCACCCTGGAGGTTAATCCGCACGGGAGCGATGTCCCCATGCGAGCTTTGTTTGACACAGGAGCGTCAAACAAATTCGTTAGAACTCAGAGTCTAACGCTGTTGAGCTTCGTGGAGGTAGAGAACCCACCTAGTATGTTGTCAGTCCGGTTAGAAACAGGTGCAACCGTGACTATTCCAAAGCGTGTAATTAAAACACGCTTCGAGTTGAATGAACTGTCATTCGAGGATGAATTCATCGTCCTCGATTTAGTTGACAAGTTCGATGTGATACTTGGAATCCCATGGATGTCCAAGTTTAAACCTTCGATAGACTGGGTTAACCTATCGATCGACTGCGGCGGACGCACAGGATCTGATCACCCTGTGTGTAATCCGGCTGTATCATAGGATACAACCGCAGCGTCAGACAGTCTGGTGGATAGCGATGGCACCACCAGGTCTGTTCTGACACGATCAGCGGAAGGTAACTCCGCTGGTGAGAGTCCAGAGGGACTACCACACGCAACAGAAGAGTCGTTGCGTGTTGGAGAGGAACATTCCACGGGTGATAAAGACCACCGTGATAATGAAGTTATATCCACGGTGGGAAACACCCGCCGTGAGAATGAAAATGTATCCACAGTGGGAAACACCCACTGTGCGACCGAAGGTTTCAACACGACGAATGAATTCCGTGTTGATGAGAGTGAACTCACGATCGAGTGCAATCCTGAGAAAAACTCCGTTTTGGCCAGTGCCCACCACGTTGCGTTAGCCATGCGCACGGGTGATAAAGACCACCGTGTCGCAGAAAAGGCGGCCGATCAGACGAGCACATCTGATCGCCAACATTCCATGGTAGTCAGTGGCCACCATGATGATGAGTATTCGCACACGGTGAATCGTAATCACCGTGTAGCAGTCAATCAGACGAGTGCGTCTGATTGCATGGGCAGTTCCGTCGAGACGATCAACGTCTTGACGCAAACGGAGACCGGATTAGCTACCCAGTCTCTGTTGATGGAACACCCTCCGAAAGAAGGTTCGGAGGTGATGACTCTTCCAGCGCTAAGCTGGGAGAAGTTTATGAGAAACTTGCACGATGGTCAGATCGAACAGATCTGTATCATCGTTGCAACAGATTATGTAGTGGATATTCGTGAACGAATATCCACATTACAAGTGGAAAACATTGGGAAAGAGGTTCCCAATGATCAAACGAGAGTTCAGCGCTTTAAAGCGCAGAGCTGGGAGTCGCTTAAAGCGAACTCCCCATTTTATGAAGTACTTCAAGAATACGCTGACGTATTCCCAGAAGAAGTACCTAACGAGCTCCCTAAGGATAAGGGAACTCGTCATGAAATTGACCTCGTGACAGGCACGAAGTATTGTGTCACGCGGCAATGGCCGTTGCCGCGTGATCAAGTAAAAGCGATCGACGAGTTCTTCGAAGCTCGTCGTAAAGCAGGCCAAGTGCGGGAGTCTACCTCACCGCACTCTACACCCACCTTTTGTGTGAAAAAGTCCACAGGTGGTGGAGAATCGTTCACGCTTACAACAAGCTGAACGCAGCGACGGTACCGGCGCAGACGTCGATACCGCGAAAAGATGTCACATTGATGGCATGTGCTGGAGCACCATCTTTAGTTTCTCTCGATCTAAGAGATGGATTTTATCAAATCCTAATGCGTGAGAAGGATATCCCTCTCACGGCGGTAAGCACCCCAAGCTGCATGCTTTGGGAGTTGCTTGTTATGCCACAGGGGCTTCGAAATGCCCCTGCTACGTTTAACAGATGCGTAACGCATCTATTACGCCCGGTGCGAGAATTCGCACCGAGTTCAAGTGAGAAGCGCGACGAACTCCCAGAGTTCCTCCGCGCTTGCGTGCATCGATATCGACTGCACGATGGTCTGCTGCTTTACAGCACAGACCAAAAAGATGAAAGTCGCATCGTCGTTCCAAACGACGATGATCTCAAACATCAAATTATGTTTGAGTATCATGATGCACCGATTTCGGGGCATCAAGGTCGAGAGAAGACATACGCTTCTCTCGCACGTGACTTTTACTGGCGAAACCAGTACAAGTGGGTACGGAAATACGTACGCGCTTGCGAGATTTTCCAGCGCGTTAAGCCTGAGCAGTCTGCACAGGATCCGCTGCAATCTCTGCCGGTTCCGACAGAGTGTTGGAAGTCCATTTCAATGGACTTCGTATTCGGTCTTCTACCCGACAATAGTCGGAAGACCGGAATAGTGGTCTTTGTAGACCGTTCCAGTAAGATGGTACATCTTACTGCAGTATCAGCGAACGTAACCGCCGCTCAAACAGCGCGGATATTCGTTGATACGGTATTCCGTTTGCACGGAATGCCGGAAGACATTGTCTCGGATCGAGATCCGAGATTTACAGGACGTTTCTGGCAAGAAACGTTCTCATTGTTGGGAACCCAGTTGAAGATGTCATCTGCGGACCATCCGGAAACGGATGGGTAGACGGAACGGGTTAACCGCGTTCTCGGAGACATGTTTCGATCATACGCACATGCCTTTGAACAGTGGAGTGACTACCTGTCACTATCTGAATTTGCGATTAACAATTCGGTGCATGCTTCAACTAAGCATACACCGTTCTACGTGAATGACTTAAGGCATCTACGAACCCCAGCTTTACTTGGCGGTACGCCAAATGTAAGTGGGGGGGGACCCGCTCAAATTTTGAGCGAGTCAATGCGCAAGTTGCGACTGCAACTTGTGAACAAAACGATGGACCTTCTACTGAAAGTACAGTAAAAGCGGAAGCAGCTTCAAATGAAACTGAAGCTGCATATGATGAATATGTGTCTGCAGCAATGGCTGCAGACAATGAGGACAATGCACCTACTGCTGATAAAGCAGTAGATGAATTCGTATTACAGCGCCAAGCTGTAATACGCTATATAAAAGATACACTTGCCTCTGCTTTTGATAAGCAGAAGCAAAATGCAGACAAGCAAGGAAGGAATAACAAAAACTCCTTTCTGAAAGGCGAATTGGTATTACTAAGTACTACTAATTTGCCTTTACATGCAATAAGCAACTTCCCTACACGGAAGTTGCTTCCTAAATACATTGGACCTTTCAAGGTCCAAGAGATTCGGGGGAATTCCTATACTTTAGACATTCCCACAGCAATGCGGCTCCACCCAACATTCTATGCTGGGCGGCTCAAGCCGTATCATTCGTCTTCGTCTTACGACGAGACACAGAACTGTGGTGAAGTGTACCACAAATTTGGTCGCTTTTGGTCAAGGCAGTTGGTCGATTTTCCGATTGGTCTAAACAAGGGGGCTTTTTAGCCTATCAGATTCAAGGAGTATCAAGAACGCAGGTCTTGGGTGAGTCACCTGACATTGGGTATTTTACATAATTTTGTGTGGGTACATTAGGGACCATAGGGAGGTAGTATTATTGGTTAGTTGCGGATTTTCCAAGTAAGAGTCTTTTGGTTGCGGATTTTCCAAGTAAAAGTCTTTTGGTCTAGGAATAAGTGGCAAAAACCTCTTCTGGTCTTGGTCTACACCGCAGCAAGGGGTCGCCGTTATTATTTTCACGTTCACTAGTCGCCTCCGCCCGCCGCGGAGTGTTTGGGGGAAGAGGGTTGAATTATCCCCTCTTGCCTATTATACCCGGTCTGGACGCGCTGCACGCGCACTTTGGCCACCGGAAGTCCCTCGACGGGAGTACGATTTGGCGATCTCGACACTTTGACTCAAGTACGTTTGGAACGTGCTATTCACTGGATTGGTATTTACGAGGAGATATCGTTTGTGGAGTTTCACGGGCATATTGGGTCTTTACGTGGACATATTGGCTTATTGTAACATTGGTTGGAGTTTAGACCGGTTTTGGTATTCTCTCATATTGGTCAGGTGCTAGACCGGTTGATTGGTCTACCCTCTATTATTTCGTATTGGTCAGGTCTAGATCGTTTGGACGATCGACCTATTGGAATTTATCTTTTGGAAGTGTTTCTGGTCTGTACGTACCTGGGGTGAAGAGTTCCGACCTAGGTACACCTAGTCAGCACGGTCTCATATTCAAGACCGAATCAGATCGATCTGCGATCCCGATCCACCGAGTGTGTAACCAGCCCATTCCATCGGGTACACAAGGTGAGATGAACTTAAGTGAATCGGACCAAGTGTATTTGGATGATGACCGGTCGTCTGCCAGCAGCGGACGATCGGACCAGATTTCGAATGGAGGTCCGCGGGGTACGCCCCCCCGTAAGTTGGAAGGCTGGGCACGATGGTGGTGGTCAGGTTGTCGATACAAATGTATTCGATTTTGAACTTGACTCCACCACAATGGTGCGCGTGCCCGGATCACTTGGTTTAGGCGATCGTGGATATCACCGCGAGGTGTCATCAAAGATTGAATTTGAAGATTTGAATTTGGAATCGTTCTGGAGAGGGCGTAAGGAAAGGCTATCACCTTACGTCTTCGTTCTCGATAAAGATGGCGATGTCCGGTCTGGCCGGGTGGAGGACCAGATCGGGATTAATAATTTTTTTCCTCCCCAAAAGGCTCCCACCGGAGCCGATCGGGACTATAACAAGTCCTGTTATAGTCCCGGAAAGGATCAGGACCTTGGTCCTGATCCTATGTATGTGCATAAAAAAGTTGATGGAAAATTAAAAGACGAAAAATACTTGGAGGCTGATCAGAACGATCAGACCAACCTCCCCAAGGTCCCCAAGATTCCCAAGAAAGGGTTGGGAATGCCGGCCGACGAAGACGACCTCGAAGAAAATTCGCAGGTCGGAGATGGAGGCATCACTGAAGAAGACCTAAACAAGATGTATTACATTTTTGAGCTGAAACGATTTGTTCGCTTTGACGTGGTCTTTCGGGTGTTGAACCTCCAGATCCCCGATCATCTTGAGTTGGAGACTGGTGTCGAGCGGATGACCATGGGGGTGGACCATGCCCATCCGGAACAAAAAAAGGACGTGCGGCAGCAACGGGATGCTTGCCAGTCGGGGCTCCAGCGACCCCCACAGGCCTCAGTTCCGAACAAGGAGGGTAACAACACGTTGCCCATGACTCCAGCTAACGTCCAAGCCATGTTTGAGACGATGGTGGAGCGTTTCATGGAAGACCGGGTTAGACCACCTCTGCGTCCACATGTCCAAGACCGGTCTACCCAGCAAAGTGCCAATGTTTGCCGAGATGTGGATATGGAATCGGTAACATCTGTGGACAAGCCCACTCGAAGTGATAAGCAAGTCGGCAAAGGGAAGCGCAATCCGCAACCAGCCAGACCGCGTAGACCAAGCAAGACAAGTGACTATGACATGGAGTCGGTCGGCGGTCTTGACGACCACTGTGGGTCAGACGGTACGGGCGCTGGCAAGCCACGCAAGGCTCACCTAGCCTCCACTATTGCTTACGACTTTGGATCTGCTGCGATTCCGCGCATCCGTATGGCCGCGACGACCGACCTCAAGGACTTCACTGGCAAGGATGCTGATGAAGACCAGGCCCGGTCTTGGTTCGGTCGGGTCAACTCTGCGTTCCTGCGAGACCAGACCCCGAAAAGTGAAAGGTGTCTGATTCTCCGGGATTTGTTGAAAGGACCGGCTGCCAACTGGATCCAACAGTTAGGTCGGGATGTCCGGTCTGACTGGGACCAGCTATGTGCATAGTTTGAAGGGCAATATTGTAACTCCGGATTTTCGAGTGCCCGCAAGTATCACCATATGCAGAAGCGGAGCGACGAGACACCGATCGAGTATTTGCATCGGTTGAACGTGGCTGCACTTGGTTCCGGCATAACAATTAAAGAGAATAACCCGACGAACGGTGCTGCTCTGGAACATGTGGGTCACTACATTAGTACCCTGGACGGTCAAGAACTGGCGGACCAGCTTACTCTGCTGCGTCTTAGACGCGGGTGAAGTTGAACAGACTCTAAGGACGCTACAGCAGTCGCGTAGCATGAGGGCGAAGAGTGCTGGTGGATCAGGTCGCTACCGATCCAAGACCCAGACCCAGACCGATCCGGTCAAGAGACCCTGGACAAGACCGACCCGAGCGGTCAAGGCGATCGTAGCCGAAGACAGCACGGGATAGGAAGGGGAAAGTGGAAGTCAATCCATCCAGGAGTCATCGGATGAAGACCAGTATCGTTACGTCTATGTTGCGGGACCTTCCCCGAAGACCAGGTCGAAGTCCGACCAGGTAGACTGGAAGGGAAGGAACGGAAGCAAGTCCGATCCAGACCGACCTCGTCAGAAGTGCTCCCACTGTGGGTCGAGCAAACATGATGGTCCAAACTGCTGGAAGAAGATGGTGTGCAAGAATTGCGAGAGACGCGGCCACCCGACGGACCACTGCCTTTTCGTATGCAAGTCATGTGGAGAGATCCACGAGGCCGGCCACTGCAAGATTGAAGAATTTTTTAACATGATACGCAAGTGGTACGTGCCGGACAAGCACGCGGGGATGCTGCCGCCGGACGCGGAAAAGATGTTAAACTCGAACGCTTGCCTGGTTGGAATCTGGATCGAGCCGAGCGTTCTATGGTTCACATCTATGCATATGTCGGCAAGGAGGAAAGACCGACAATACACGTTCTATTCCAAATTGCGTCGACCGAGACCATCTGGTCTACAGTCTGAAGACCGATGAGTACTCCCGGACTAAGGTGGTTATGCAGTTGGACTTTCTGCCTGGAGAATCCCGCGGATACTGGAAGTATCACGCTCCTGATAAATGGTTCAAGCAAGCGAAAGCCTGTGGCAAGATTAATAACCAGAAGGAGACGATGTTGTTCTACTCTGGAGATGAAGTCTCGATAATCGACTCCGCCTTTGCTCGTAAGGTCGGATGTCGGATAGACGATACCCAGAGACAAGAATGCGTCGGGATCGGTGAACACTATTATATGAACGAAGGAAGAACGCGTGTGAAAATTACTTTGTCGGGATCGCTGGTCTACTTTTTCAGCGCTTGGGTTGGCAAGTTGGCTGGTCAGGACGCTTTACCAGGTATGGATTTCATGGTCCCAGCTGGTATTCGCCTAGACCTGTCACATGGAGTGCTTACACTCCCGGATGAGGTCCAGGTCCAGTTGGCTGGTCGAAGACCTCTGTATGGTTCGTATACCGATCTGGTCCGGTGGGACCAAGACCTCACTATCCCAGTCGGTCGGTCCGCCGATACCCCGGTCGAGAAAGGTTTCCGTTCGAGGAAGTTATGGTTGACCAGGGGCGATCGGTGGGTCTCGACCTTCGTAAAGAGTGCTGGTCGACGTGATTTTGTCCGTGTTACCAATATCGGTGACAAGCCGCTGACACTGGACAATAACACTATTGTCGGTATGTGGTTAGAAGAAGGCAAGGTACCAAGAAAGATGGGGTTCGTCTCGATTGGATCGAGGCGGTATGTCGAGTGGCAAAACCTGGAGTACCAATCGACCACCGATCTTATCAGCGATGATGGGTCGGTGGAAGAGGATACCTCACCTTTAGTGGAAAGACCAAGTTGTGTCACCCCAAAAAAGATGTTGGTCCGAAGAAAGGCGCCGCAGTCACCAGGAACGGTGGACCATCAAGTAGACGAGCCAAGGTTAGTCAACGTGGTGTCAGCACAAGACCAGGCGACAGCGGAACAAGAAACGGAAGAAGGGGAACATGAAATTGCTAGGTCGGACCATGACGGTATTCCTAATCATACCGATATCAGTGAAGGACAGCCCGTAGATCAAGACCAGGGGCGTTCAGCCGGTCCAGATGGTCTAGGTGATATCGCCCCAGAAGATGAACAAGTCTGTATACATGAAGGCGGGGAACAGTACATTCAGGAGCTGGAAAGCCAAATGGCAGTCCTTCCTGAAGTGTCTGCCGACTCGCCCGAAGTTACAACGGATGATTTACAAGTGGGTGATCAAGACCTTAACAGTCCAGACCAGATCGAGCAGTTGAAGAATATCATATGGAAGAAAAGACATCTGCTGATCGGAAAGGGCAACTCCTTACCACCTGCAGCCCGTGGTGCGATTTGCGATATTGACGTTGTAGATGCCAAGCCGATTGCCCAGCGATGTCGACGCGTGGCGCCACAGTACCGTGAAAAGCTTTCTGATCTCATTAAAGGACTGTTGCTCACCAAGATTATTAGACCGTCGACCTCCCCATGGGCCTCGCCGATCGTAATTGTTATCAAGAAGAACGGCGTTGACATTAGACTGTGCATCGACTATCGGCTGGTAAATCGGTTGACTAAACTCATGGTGTACCTGATGCCGCTGATTAATGATCTGTTGGAAGACCTCGACAAGACCTTGTGGTATTGTTCGCTAGATATGGCAAGTGGATTTTGGGTGGTCTCGATGACTGATCGAGCCCGTGAGATTTCCGCATTTGTGACGCCGTTTGGTCTTTTCGAGTGGAATCGTATGCCGTTCGGTCTGAAGAACGCGCCCCAGGTCTATCAAAGGCTGATAGACAACGCATTGTACGGACACTTCAAGATCAAGACCGATCGGGACCCTATTGAAAATTATGATGTGTTTAGAGAGGGTGAACCCGATCGGGAAAGAAGACCGTCCGTTCTAGGGAGGCGGTCGTACATCGATGACATTCTGATACCTGCCTCGTCATGGAACGATCTGTGCGAGAAGGTTGAACGATTGTTGGAGACATGCGATGACTGGAACCTGTCTATCAGTGCCGTGAAAAGTTTTTGGGGTATGTCCAAGTTCGCCTATTTAGGCCATATGGTCTCGAACAATGGTCTAGAGGCTAATCCCAAGGACCTGGATTCGATGAGTAACCTCCCGTTCCCCAGATCGCTGAAGGCAATGCATTCCTTCCTGGGAAGCTTGAATTATTATAGCCGATTCATTGAAGACTTTGCCATCTACGCGGCTGTGCTGTACGAGCTCCGGAAAGTTGACTATCATATGTTGCGCGAAGGAGATCGGGCAACTTTACAGGAGGGCGCCGACTCTGGTCTTGCTGCAGTTTGTCCGCAAGTGGAGGCCGAAGATCATATGAAGCGTGCACAGTTTTCCTTTGGTATGTTGAAGGTTAAGATGGCGACGGCACCGATTCTCAAGCATTTCGCTCCCGAAAAAGTGCCGACCATTATTGTATATGCCAGTAAGTGGGCTATCTCGGCCACTTTAGTGCAAGATCACGATGGTGTGTATCATCCAGTCACGTTTACGAGCCGGACGCTAAAACCAAATGAAGTGAACTATGGAATTGTCGAGAAAGAAGTTCTGGCGTTGCTACGAATTCTGGATGTGTGTTACAACCTGCTGGTCGGCCGACCTATAAAGGTCCTGTCAAGACGGTCTACTTTGTACTGGCTATTATCATCCAATGGGATGGACGGACGTCTAGGCAGATGGTCGGCGGTCTTGTCGCAGTGTACCCTCGAGGTCGTTAAGTGCACCGGGGGCGAGGAAGAGATATTGGGCACATTAGCTGCCAGTATCACACCTCGGTCTGAAGTGGACGAGGCATTGATAGCGATTGCCCCGAGGAAGAAACCTCGGCAGTCATTTTCGAGACCGCCACCGACCGTCGACCATGATGAAGAGCTCTTGGTCTTAAGTTTTGACGGATCGGCAAGCGTGAAGAAGAAGGTCGGCGCCTATAGTGCCATATTGTGGAAGTTGCCACAATGGTCTATAGTTGCAGCCGCTTCTGATTTCACGCCGGATATTACTGTTAACGAGGCGGATTACCGAGGTCTACTTCTATGTCTGGACATGCTGTCGTCGCAAGAGAAGGGGCGAGTCATCATATTTGGTGACTCCAACCTAGTGATCAGGCAGATCACCGGAGAGATCGACTGCAAGGCTCCACGACTAAGGACGCTAAATGATCGAGTAATGAAGGCATTGAAGGACCATCCCAACCACGAGCTATTGCACGTGAAACGGGACTGGAACAGAAGTGCCGACTACCTCGCGACCAAGGCCATGCAAGACCAGACAGGGACTACGATCACCGAGAAGGCCGTTCTGGGTGAATTGGTGAATATAAACAGGCTCCCAGAGGTGATCGGACCCAAGAACCCCCAGTCCAGGTGCATGTGATGGTCGCGACTAGATCGAAAGCTCAGAAGTCTCGCCGACCGTTCCCGAAGGAAAGTTTGAACGAATATGCAGTGCAACAGTTAAGGATGGAACGGATCCTCAAGGCGCAGGACGAAGAAGAATAAATTATGAACCTGAAGACCTACCTGCTTGGTGAACTGTCCAAGTTGACGAACGATCAAGCGAAAGAGTTCATCAAGATCACGGATAGCTACGAAGTGGATGATAAGGATTATTGTATTACTGCCGCGATGCCGACCAAGACAGTGCAGACCGGGACCGACTGGCGAAATTAGTGATCCCGGAGTTGCTGCAGCCGGATGTCCTTCATCACTATCACGTGAGTCTAGAAGGGGGACATCAGGGCATAGGCAGTACCTATCACAAGATCAGGTCCCACTTCCACTGGAGAGGTCTTTTCCGCAGTGTGCAGAAATATGTGGGCTGTTGCACGGATTGGGAGACCGGAAAGGGTAGACCGGTAATCAAGGGGCGATCGCCCGGAAATATCGAAGCTACCTACCCTTTCCAGGTCATAGCGATGGACCACATACCGTCAATGCCTAGATCGACGCGCGGCAACACTGAGCTGCTGATCTGGATAGACCTGTTCACTGGTCTAGTTATTGCGAAGGCAAGTGCATCTCGGTCTGCGGAGCAGATCGCCCAGAGCTACGAAGAATGTGTTTTCCGAAGATTTGGCGCCATCGAGGTCATCAGGCACGATCGGGAACCCGGTTTTATGGCCGAGGTGTTCCGGTCGTTCAATAACATGCTGGGCCAGAAACAGAGTGCGACGATGGCATATCGTCCGCAAGCAAATGGATCGGCGGAACGCGTGGTGCATACCATAACGAGGGCGATCAAGATGTACGTTGCTGACCCAGACCAGCGAGATTGGGACGAGTATGCAGAAATGCTGGTGTTTGCACTCAACTCGTCGACCTATCGGGTCCGAGGAGAAACGCCTTTTCATCTGACATATGGATGAGACCCTCGGTCGACACTGGAAGCTGCGATACCTATCGGTTGCACCCGGACCCGCGATTGCGATGCTCGACGCTGGCGCATGCAGGTCCAGAAACACTACCAGCATGCAAAAGAAGTCGTCAACGAAAAGCTGCGTCAGGCCACACAAGACCGGGCAGACCGGACCAATGACCAGGTCCGACCCCACGGTATAGAACCAGGGGCGAGGGTATGGCTATACCTAGACCGAGTGAAAGAAGGCTATGCGAAGAAGCTGGTTCACATGTGGCACGGCCCTTTCCGTGTTGCCGAGCTGATTGGTGAGCACGCTGCCCGTCTAGTAACAACTGGTACAGATTACAAGATCTTCCCGATTGTGCATGTGTCCAAGTTAAAACTGGTCCGAGAATTTCATGATCGACCCAAAACTCCCTGCCTGGTAGCGAAGAAAAAAGATTTGATTTCGATGAAGCGTTACTGTAGGAGGACAGTTGGGAACGACCATTAGAGGAAGGCGAGTTTGAAGTGGAGAAGGTCTTGGATGTTCGGTCGACCAAGAAGACCAGGTTCGGTCGGACTCACCGAGAGTACCTGGTCCGATGGAAGGACCATGATGAATCAACTTGGGTCGACGAGCTCGATTTGATTTGTGGGCTCTTCTACGAGAGTTCGAACGAGAACGAGTCAGTCGTAATCGCTTCGCAGTGATGCAGACTCATGAAGACCAAGACCAAGACACGCAGTAGCATCGGTCGGTCTAGACCGTTGTGAAAATGTGGAAGGTCCGGAGTTGATGCGAAATTGTGATGAACTGTGACGAATTGGAGTAGCGGAATGACGAATGTGATGAATATTTTTCGTGATGGGGTGGACTTTATACGATAAAGTGTTCGGTGCAACTATGGAGAGTGTGGTAAAATTAGTTCAAGTGATTTGACGATCGGACATATGAAAAAGAAATGATGACATGTATTACGAGTTATCTGGTCGACTATCTGCGACTTCACTTGCTATCGCCCCACAGACGGCCGATGACCATCGACGGATGCTTTTCCACTTGATCCTGAAACTGATTACGCCAGGGGTCCTTCCGGTCAAGCTGGACCAAAGCATCCTTGAGGTCCGCGACCGGCTCAGCGCAATCAAGACCGGGATACCATATACTGTCGTCGGCCAGCAGTCTGGTTTTCTCAACGCGACTCCTCGGCATGTGGAGGAACACCGGGTACAAGAACACGTCGACGTCACACTCGCGGGATCGCATCCCGTCCAAAATGTACTGGCACAGGGACTGCCAAGCCTCGCCCGCCCGAATTCGACGTCGCTTGCGCTTGCTATGGAACGTCGCCAGGCCCGGATCTTGTCGCACCCGGTCGGGGGGAAGCATCAAGTAGTGGGACGCTTCCCAAATTTCTTGGCCGTGGATCCTGTTGAAATTCTTCACCCGGTCTAGCAAAGTGCCGATCCACGGAGTCAAGTGGAACACAAGTCCTATCTTGAGATGTTCGAAAATTTTCCATGGTTCATCGCCGTATAGGCGGGAGATCTGCGCCGACGTAATCAAGTCCGCCCTCCATGCAGACGCGGCAGAGGTTTTCTTGGCCGGTGAAAAAAGCCACGGGTCCGGGCGAGAGAAAGACCGGGCCAGAAGCTGCTTGGTCAGGGTAGACCGTCACAAACAGCCGATTTGCCCCGACGACCACGGCAAAGTGATTTCAAACGTCCGCGGCGGAAGGGAGAAGGTGTCAAACGCCATGTTCTTCATTAGAGCGTACTTGTGAAGCTCGGATGTCCCGAGGAGAACCGAAGGCTCCGGCTTCGCTGATGTCGATACAGGTGTGGCGTCACTTGGCAAACCGGTCTTCTGTTCTGACCCCAATGTCGACGCCACTTGGATGAAACTTTCACGTATATGCATTCGTGACTTGGACTGGATGGCGACCATAAACTCGGAATCGCAAGACCCTTCGCTGGAGTCCTCCTCGGACGAGCCCCCTGTGTGCTTGGTGCGATTTGCAGTACGGCGCGAGGGCGCTCGACTTTACTAGGGGCTGTAGATTTCGTCCGTATCCGAGTCCGAGTCCATAAGAAGCGTCTGTGTCTTGGATCGCTTATGAGGCACTGCACGCTTCCCCCCGAGTCCGGGTCCACGCGCAGTGCCCCGCGCCCTCGAGATACCCGGCGCGTCCGCGCGCTTCTTCGATTTTTGTGCAATTTCGGGCTGCTGAATATCAGCCAATGAACGATGTCGGTCTTGGTCCTGCTGCAAGCGGTCTTGGTCCTGCTCCGAGGCGACTAAGGTTTCCGACGCAGACCAATCTATGCTAGAGGAAGCAGCCGAACACGGATGCATCAAGTTCATCAAGCGCTGGCGGCACTGGTCTAGTGCCATCTGACGACGACCCGACTCTAGCGTCCAAGCGTCTGACTTGTCTTGATAAGACCGGACCTTCCCGGTCTGGTCTTGAATTGAAATCTGAAGCTCGGCAATGCGTCGCGCGAAGTCTTCGCCTTGGATGCGCAGTGAGGTCGCGTCAAACTGTCCGTCCAGATGCTGCCGGCGAACAAGTGCAAGTTGATCTCGGAGATGGGACTGATGAGCCTCCAGACGGGACAGCTCATGACGCGCGCTTACCAGCTCCTCTACAATTGGTCGAAGCTGGTCAACATGATCGTCGGACTGCCTATCGGCATCAAGCAATGCACCTATTGCCTTGACGACGCTGGGAGGGATGAGAGCTGAAGACAAACGAGGGCCAAGACAAGTACAAAACGAAGACCAAAGATGCGCACCTCGTGTTACCTGGTGGGCCACCTGGGTCCTGAGACGCATGTTTTCTGCAATCATATCCTGCATCTGCGTGTCGGCTTCAGCCTGACGTCCTTCCGATGTTTGAAGTGCACGAGAGTTACGTGGGATGTCAGACCGAGCCGACCGGACAGGCGAATCAAGGTGGGGCGACTCGGCGCATAGAGTTTCTGCAAGAACAACAAGAACAAGCGTCAAAATGAAGCATAAGAAGATCAAGTGCAGTAAAGGCAGTACCTGACGCAGGTGTCGAAGATGTTTGGTCCATGGGGAAGAAGTGTGAGTGACCAAGGTCCAGTTGGTCGAGTGATGGGTGAGTCAGACCGTTATCGTTGTGCGACACGGTCGGACTCAGGGGCGGCTGTGGTGAAGTGTACCACAAAGTTGGTCACTTTTGGTCAAGGCAGTTGGTCGAGTTTCCGATTGGTCTAAACAAGGGGGGCTTTTTAGCCTATCAGATTCAAGGAGTATCAAGAACGCATGTCTTTGGTGAGTCACCTGACATTGGGTATTTTACATAATTTTGTGTGGGTACATTAGGGACCATAGGGAGGTAGTATTATTGGTTAGTTGCGGATTTTCCAAGTAAGAGTCTTTTGGTTGCGGATTTTCCAAGTAAGCGTCTTTTGGTTGCGGATTTTCCAAGTAAGAGTCTTTTGGTTGCGGATTTTCCAAGTAAAAGTCTTTTGGTCTAGGAATAAGTGGCAAAAACCTCTTCTGGTCTTGGTCTACACCGCAGCAAGGGGTCGCCGTTATTCTTTTCACGTACACTAGTCGCCTCCTCCCGGCGCGGAGTGTTTGGGGGAAGAGGGTTGAATTATCCCCTCTTGCCTATTATATCCGGTCTGGACGCGCTGCACGCGCAATTTGGCCACCGGAAGTCTCTCGACGGGAGTACGATTTGGCGATCTCGACACTTTGACTCGAGTATGTTTGGAACGTGCTATTCACTGGATTGGTCTTTACGTGGAGATATCGTTTGTGGAGTTTCACGGGCATATTGGGTCTTTACGTGAACATATTGGCTTATTGTAACATTGGCTGGAGTTTAGACCGGTTTTGGTCTTCTCTCATATTGGTCAGGGGCTAGATCGGTTGATTGGTCTACCCTCTATTATTTCGTATTGGTCAGGTCTAGATCGTTTGGACGATCGACCTATTGGAATTTATCTTTTGGAAGTGTTTCTGTTCTGTACGTACCTGGGGTGAAGAGTTCCGACCTAGGTACACCTAGCCAGCACGGTCTCATATTCAAGACCAAATCAGATCGATCTGCGATCCCGATCCACCGAGTGTGTAACCAGCCCATTCCATCGGGTACACAAGGTGAGATGAACTTAAGTGAATCGGACCAAGTGTATTTGGATGATGACCGGTCGTCTGCCAGCAGCGGACGATCGGACCAGATTTCGAATGGAGGTCCGCGGGGTACCCCCCCCGTAAGTTGGAAGGCTGGGCACGATGGTGGTGGTCAGGTTGTCGATACAAATGTATTCGATTTTGAACTTGACTCCACCACAGAACCACGGAAGATACCTTGATTCTCCAAGTCTCCCAAGAGAGGCTTGTAATCGGCTTCCAGCCGTTGATGAGCAGAGCGGAGAGTCATTACCTCCGCCTTCGACTGCTCAAGATCAGCCTTGTGCCGATCGATCTCTTCCTTACAGCGGGAAAGCTCGATGTACAGAGGATAATTCTTCTGCTGAAGGGCAGTGTGAGCCCCGAGGATGTCGCGGACATTCTTGCGAAGAGACCGATATGTCTTCACAGAGTGATACATATCGCTGCTCAAGGAGGAACAACCCTCCTCGAGTTTGCGGAGCAAAGAACCATGCTCCGCAACAACAACGGCGAGGGAATTCTCAACCTCCCCCGCCCCTGATCGATAATCAGGGGAATAAGCGATACATTCTCGAGCGCTTGATCTCGAAGCGCTCGGTTCCTTCGAAGAAGGGGAAGCGTACCGAGTACTTAGTACGCTGGCTGGGTTACCCCCAAGAGTTCGACTCTTGGGAGCCGATTGAGGTTCTCTGGGGCAACGCTCCAGACCTTTTAACTGAGTTTGAGAAGGAGTCTCAAAATCATAATGCGAAGTAGCATCAACACTAGGTGTAGATGCATTTAGGGCATCGATTAAGCCCTGAATTTCGGCGGGTACGTAAAAACGACCGTGCCCCCGCAACTCCTCCTCTGACAGACGAGGGGCGCCCTGCGGACACCGCGGGCAAACGAGGTGAGAAGGGACACCACAGTTCAACCCTTCTTTGATGCAAGCAAAATGGATGTATTCCATTTTGCTTGTTCGCGAGTGCTTTAAAAAACGCTCGCGCATTACGTGAACTTTATTCACGTAATCATCTGGGATTTTGTTGTAGTTGTCAACAAAAGCGTTCTAACTCTGAGTCAGGGCGTCTTTATCGTCCCTGTTCCTCCTTGACCCTTTCCGGCTCGAATAATATCGAACCTGGAAAAAGAGGTCAATAAAGTACAGACGTCTATCGTCTGTACTTCGATCGAATCGACGTGACTGGATGTCTTCGCCGTCATCCAGCACGTTGATATCGAACAACGCATATTGGCAGTCCCGCTTACGGTGACCGCCACTGTTGGGGGCAATAGCCCATCCAGGGGTCCAAAACCCCACTTTGTACGGAACATGTGGTTCCGTACGATGATACGCTTCAGAAGCGGCAGGAGCCGCTTCTGTTCGAGCTCTTTTAGCAGGCGGAACACCGCCTGCTTCAACACCACGCGCCGGGGTTAAACCACCCCGACGTGGAGATGTACTTGGTCGAGGTGGGGCGGTTCTGCGTTCCCGCAACCATCTGTGATGATCATGTCGCTGTCATAGCTGACAGCGATACAAGAGTTATCATCGCTGTTAGGCGATGAGCACCTAGCGAGTTTCGACTCGCTAGATCCTTTCGTGGGGATAGCTGTGTTCCGATCACTTTGTTCGGAGTCAGAACTGTCTCCGAACATGGAAGAACCTTCCTGGCAACACACCATTCGGAGGTTGTAATCTTGCGAGATGTTGCATTAGCAACATCTCCCTGTTTCTTGCCAGATGCCTCCTTAGCAGCATCTGTGGTCGAAGACGGTACGTCTTCCGACCTTTGCGTAGTTGACGCTGATAATGCAGCGTCACTGTTGTCACTCAGCACCTCAGCACCTAGTGCTGAGGCGGAGGAAGAAGCTCCATCGATGTTTTCAGCAGCGCTCTTTAGAGCGCCGCCGCGTGCTTTGACCATCGAGTTGATGATCAATCAGTTGGTAAATGAGAACGACCAACAAGTGCCACCTATTATTGGCTAAAATAAAAATTATTATTGGCCAACCACCTTAAGTGGGGGGTGATGTAATGGGGTGCCATTACATAATTGATATTCAAGTTAGAATATCACAGTTAAATTTCAGACGCGTTGTCTGAAATTCAAATAAGAGATTATAAGTTATTATAATCTACGAAGGAAAACTCTATTCGGTATAAATACCGAATCTTGCAGGTTAACTAATAGTACAGTTAGTTGAATACTTGATACTATTATATTAGTTAGGTAATTACTATACTATTAGCCGCTAACCACCCATTAAATAAACACTCTTAATTTTGCGTTCTAACAGATAAGTGAATATTTATATTTACTTTTAGTATAGGATAAGTTGATGACAACTAATCATATCCCTCTTGTATTTCGCGCTTCCTCGCACAACACAGTGTAATCCCGAAACAGGATCAGTCCTGTTACAGTTAAAGGAAAAGGGATTACCTCCTTAGTTTTTCCCTTTCTAAGGGAAGCCTTGTAACAAGGCGTTAGTGTTTACTAACAAGTAAACCCAGGGAATCTTGGCCCCAAGTGAGAGCGCGATCTCTCACTAAGCCCTTACATAAGGGCGTATCGGCTAAGTAGCGGCGCGTCTCCGCTTAGGAAAGCCTTCTTGTAGCCGGTGCGTATACGCACGGTGCGACTAGCGCACAGAGGAAGACTTTCCTTAAAGCGGTGTTTGCCGCTACTTAGCCGATACGCCCTTATTAAGGGCTTAGTAGAAGAGAGCTCTCCTACTCGAGGCCAAGATTACCGGGTTAGTTTACTCTAGCCTTTACTAGTGCCTTAACGGCAAGGCTCCCTTACAAAGGGTGTAGCTAAGGGGAGGGATTTCCTTACGCTACGGCACTCACTACACGCACGACCGGTCGAGGTCGTGCGTCTGTACTAAAGAGTGAAAAGTAAACTGAATATATTTAATATGTAATTATTTAAACTAATATAAACTATATGTAACACTAAGTAGAATATTCCTAATTCGTACCTAGCTAAAATGTAGTGTACACACTTGTGTACTGACACGTGGATGGCTGACGCACCACCACACCAAGGGCCCATGCCCTGATTGGTTAAAAGAACCAAAGGTACGAAACCTTTCAACCCGGCCAATACTGTCCTAAACCGTGGTGTACTCATGTACACCAACACTCAGTGTTACCCGAATGTAACCCCGTTACATCCTCCCCCATCAAGACTATTGCTTACGCAATAAACTAGATTTTGTTGGAGAACTCCAACGCCATACCTCTGGCTGTCCATTGTACACCCTCAGCGGTGCTATGGACGCAAACTATTCCGACGGCTCGGAAGTGGACGCCCTTGGGGAGCTCTCCCCAACGGCTGACCATGTTGATAGCGCCGAACGGCGCTACCAGTCATCCAACCCATTCCCCACACGTGGGTAGAACGCACTAACTCGTGCGCCACCGTTACCCGCTAGGGGTGATACCTCCAGGTTGCCACAGGCAACCACCACCAATGAACCGTCCTTGGTTCAAGAGGCCCGACGTGCCGGACGAGCACGTAAGAGACATCGCGACCCTCAAAATAGGGCTAAGAACGCGGTCAATAGGGGCTTAGCCTCTTATACCCTGGACCATCGGCTATACTGCCGCGTGAAATTGCGCATCGGAACCAACTCCAGGCCCGACTACTAACGCCCAAACATTATTCCTTTAAGGCCTACGGGACGCGCCTCGGGAAACAGGCACGCGGTGCCCTCGTGGATGTTCTCCGCGAGATTCCCCTTGCTCTCCTGAGGGACGAAAGCGTCGAAGACGCAGAACAGGCGTTCCGCGCCTAGGCGGAAAGGTAGAAACACCTCCCCAGTTTCGATGCGCTGTACAACAGCTTTTCCGAACACGACGTTCGGGTAGAAAGAGCGCTACGCTTGGCCTATGCTCAGGCTAAAGCGCAAGGGCAATTGCCTGCCTCCTATTATACGCGCTCTGCTCTCGATGTGGTGCCGGAGAGCAATGCAAGAACAGCATCTGCCTCCGGCAAACTCCCAGCTATTGGGAGTGAAGGGGCTTCTTCAGCCCCTTTGGTCGTTGACTCTCAGTGAGATTCTCCCGCTCGAAAGCGTCAACGACGTTACGGCAATCCTGCCGCAGGGGAGTCTCGTACTCCCACGAACTCTGTGAATGTGGATAACCTTTCCACTTCACCAGGTACTAGGTTTCACCCCGGTGATGGCGTCGTGCCATCAGGAGTTCCACATGATAATGTGGCGTACCCTCCGTATCGAGCACTGGAGGAGGGGGTCGCGCTATTGCGGCGTGACTTCCACGAGCGCTGTGATCGGCACAGCCTTCGCATCCAAGATGCTCAGGAGGAACTCCGCAACGAGGGGAGTGCGAATGAACGCCTCGAGGAGCGGCTTGCCTCTCTCGAGACTCTCGTTGCGGAGCTTCAGGGTCGTATATCAACCCTGTCGGAGATGTTCCGACCTGTTGCGCCTTTCAGCTATCCGGTTTCTCACCCTCCTCCGAGAGGGGACCCGCCTCCGGGTTCTGGTATGGCTTAAGCATACCCACATAGAAGGTTAGATGCGTACGCATCACCTTCGGGATGTTCAAGGTATACGATAGCCCTTTCGCGCTAGTACCTTAAAAGGCCCCCCAAACCTGGGGCGCATTTTATTGCGCAACACGTTGGAAACTGCATGTGTAGGAAGATTTTTAGCGTTTAATAAAACACTTTCTCCTACTTTGTATACCTTTGCGTTACGCCGCCCCTTTCGGTCAGCTTGATCCTTCTGCTTGTCTTGGCTTTCCGCCATGGCATCGCAGACGTGTCGTAAGACACTAAGGCGCGTCGATAAAAACTTATCGATGTGCTTTCGCACAGATAAAGGGCTGACATCGGGGAATCCTCCCCCCTCAAGCCCTGGGCCACACACACGTGGCGTTAACGGAACCCTCGGATTCACCAATCCGTTCACGTAAAACGGGGTAAACCCCGTAGATGCATGTACCGAATTGTTGATAGCAAATTCAACCATCGGAAGCATCTCACTCCAACTCTTTGGAGAATCCGGACATAAAATCCGGAGAATATCCTCCACAACGCGATTAACGCGTTCTGTCTGACCGTCCGTCTGCGGATGATCCGCAGTAGACATGAGGAGCTTGGTGCCTAGCACCCTAAACAACGCTCCCCAGAATTGTCCCGTAAAACGGGGATCCCGATCCGACAAAACGGAATCGGGTAGACCATGTTGTCAAAAGACACGGTCTAGGAACACTTTTGCTCTTCCTTGTCCATCTATGGACTCTGGAACTACCGACAGGTAAGCCATCGTGCTCAAACGGTCTACAAAGACCAATATGCCGGTGTTCCCGGCCTTCTCCTTCGGAAAACCGAAGCTAAAATCCATACTAATGGATTTCCAACACTCCGTTGGAACCGACAAGCTCGCCAAAGGCGCAGCTGAACTTGAAGAGGATTTGACCCTCTGACACGTCTCACAGGTGCGTATATACGCACCGACCCACTTATACACGTTGGGCCACCAATACAAAGCGCTTAAAGCGCTGTAGGTCTTATCCCGACCTAAATGAACCCCGGTAGGGGCGTCATGTGCCTCAAAGAGGACTCTATACTTCAGTTCCTCATTATGAGGAACTACCACCCGCGGAGTGTCCTCCGCGCTCGTGCTATAAAATAGCAGACCGTCACAGTATCTGTAACGGTGTAAACGGTCTTTAGCTCGACTTGACAGGGTTGGCTCAGACGAGCCAAGACCCTTTTCACCCAACGCGCTGATAAGCGCCGTACATTGTGGGTCTTTCTCATACGCCTGGCGTATGAGATCTACCACAGACGTGGTGACGAATGTCGCGTGAGCGAGCTCGTAATCGGGACGACGCGACAACGCTTCTGCAAGCACCTTCTGCTTGCCAGGTTTATACTTAACCTCAAAGTTGTACTCCGCAAAGAAGGAGAGCCAACGGGCCATCCGTTGCGAGAGATGAGGCGACTTTGTCGCTGTCCGTAAGGACGAGTGGTCAGTATAAACTACGAACGGCTTTGAGCCAAGTAGGTGAACCCTAAATTTGACAAGAGCATACTTCATTGCAAGTAGCTCCTTATCATGAACGGGATAATTCCGTTCTGCAGCTTTAAGCTGCCTCGACTCAAACGCAATTACGCGTTCCCTTCCTGCATCGTCTGCATGTAACAAAGCACATCCGATTGCGAAATCGGAGGCGTCGCAGACGACACTAAATGGTTTCCCAGAATCTGGGATGGCAAGAACGGGATCTTTTAACAAGCTCCCCTTTACCGCTTCAAAAGCGTTTTGGTGTTTGGTTTCCCAACACCAATCAACATCCTTCTTAAGAAGGTCGGTTAATGGCTTCGCCATTTAAGCGTAGTTCTCGCTTTACTTGTGGAGATAGTTGGCTAATGCAAGCCACTTCCGTAAATCTCTAAGATTTACAGGCGAAGGCCACTCTTCAATGGCTTTCACCTTCGCGGGATCCGCCCGCACTCTATCCTTACCGATGAAGCATCCGAGGAAAGGAATTTTCCTCAGCACCAAAGATACACTTGGATGCGTTTGCATATAACTTATGCTCTCGCATACATACGAGCACTGCTCGAAGGTGTATCATATGCGTCTGAACATCAGACGAGTCGCCTTCCGCACGACTATGGACGAATATATCGTCGAAGTACGTCTGAGCGTACTTCCTATGAGGGCGGAAGAGTTGAGTCACCAAGCGATTGAAAGTCGCTGGTGCATTCGAAATCCCCTGTGGCATAACAAGCCACTCCCACAGCATGCCACTAGGCGTGCTAATCGCTGTCAGCGAAATATCGGACGCTCGCATGAACACCTGATAATACCCGTCCACCAGCTCTAAGTTAATGTACACAGTACAGCCCGCCATATTGTTCTGGAGGACATCCTTCCGAGGAATCGGAGTCTGCATGGGTACAATAGCTGAATTCAGCTTGTTATACGCATGCACAATGCGCCACTTTCCGTTCGGTTTACGAACACAAAAAGTGGGAGATGAGTGGGGAGACTTACTCTCCCGTACCATCCCTGCCTCTTCTTTCCCCTTGAAGAATGCGTCGATGACGTCGCATTGTTCCTTGGGGAGAGGCCACTGCCTAGTGACGCAGTATTTGGTTCCGTATACCAAACCAATTTCATGTCGGACTCCCCGATCCGGTGGTAACCCCATCGGCGGGTTGTCACTAATGACATCTCCAAATTCCTTTAATAAGGAATGGTAAGGGTCCCCAGGATCCGCGAGGATCTTGAGGACGCTTCGGGCATTTAATGCCTGTTTGGTTTTCACCAAACTGACTCGTCCATCGTGGATGAGGAGTTCAACTCCTCTTCCGGACGCAACACGACGACCTCGTCGATTTCATCTGCTTTCAAAGCAGTCTCAAACTCGTTGAAGGACATCTCCTCCAACGACAACAGTTCTCCTACCCCAGGCAACCGTTCCAGGCTTACGCCTTCTGTGACAACACCTGTCACACTACTTTTCATCATCCTGTAGGACTGCTGACTACTGCCCTCGGGACTCATCCCGATACCCAGATGGGGGGAGTCAATTGTCCCATCTACTGGAAGCGCCTCGCGCCTATCCACAGAGGTCTCTACCTCTACCACCGGAGACTCGCCGGTCTCGCCTATACCGGCGTAATCGGAATCATTTCTGTGGAGAAGCATGCCCAAAATTTGGCACACTTCTGGTCAAGTTTCGTCAAGGCATTAGGTCTAATTTCGGATTGGTTTAAACAAGGGGGGCTTTTCAGCCTATCAGACTCAAGAAGTGTCAAGAACGGAAGTTTTGGTGAGTCACCCGACTTTGGGTATTTTACATATTTTTGTGTGGGTACATTTAGGGACTATAGGGTAGTAGTATTTTAGTTGTGGTTTTTCCAAGTAAGAGGCTTTTGGTTGTGGTTTTTCCAAGTAAGAAGTCTTTTGGTTGCAGGGTTTTTCTAAGTAGAAGTCCTTTGGTCTTGGCTCACACCACAGCTAGGGGTCTCCGTTCTTCCCTTTTCGTACACTAGTCGCCTCCGCCCACCGCGGAGTGTTTGGGGGGCAGAGGGTCGAATTATACCCTCTCGCCCATTATACCCGGTCTGGACGCGCCGCACGCGCACTTTGGCCCACCGGAAGTCCCTCGACAGGAGTACGATTTGGCGATCTCAACACCTCAACTCAAGTACGTTTGGAACGTGCTATTCACAGGATTGGTCTTGGCGTGGAGATATCGTTTGTGGAGTTTCACGAGCATATTGGGTCTTTAAGTGGACATATTGGCTTCTTTTAATATTGGTTGGAAACTAGACCGGTTTTGGTCTTATTTCGTATTGGTCAGGGGCTAGACCGGAACGGTCGGTCTACCCTCTATTATTTCGTATTGGTCAGGTCTTGATCGTTTGGACAATCGACCTATTGGAAGTTATCTCTTGTAAGTGTTTTTGGTCTATTTGTGTCTGGGGTGAAGAGTTCCGCCCCAGAGATACCTACCCAGATCGGTCTTCTATATTCAAGACCGCTTCGATCCAATCTGCGATCCCGATCCACCGAGTGTGTAACTAGCCCATTCCATCGGGTACACAAGGTGAGATGGACACTAAACAATCGGACCAAGTGGGTTCTGATGACGACCGGTCGTCTGCTTGCAGCGGACGATCGGACCAGATCTCGAGTGGTGGTCCGCGGAGTACCCCCTCCGAAAGTTGGAAGGCTGGGCGCGATGGTGGTAGTCAGGTTATCGATGCTAATGTTTTCGATTTCGAACTTGACTCCACCACAATGGTGCGCGTGCCCGGATCACTTGGTGATCGTGGATATCACCGTGCTGATATTCCATCAAAAATTGGATTCGAAGATTTGAATGATTTGAATATGGAGTCGTTCTGGAGAGGACGTAAGGAAAGGCTATCGCCTTACGTTCTCGTTGTTGATAAAGATGGCGATGTCCGATCTGGCCTGGCGGAGGACCAGATCGGGATTAATAAGTTATTTCCTCCCCAAAAGGCTCCCACCGGAGCCGATCGGGACTATAGCAGGTCTTGCTATAGTTCCGGAAAGGATCAGGACCTTGGTCCTGATCCTATGTGTATGAATGAAAAAATTGATGGAAAACTAAAAGATGAAAATTACTTGGAGGCTGACTGGAACGATCCGGTCTACCTCCCTAAAGTCCCCAAGGTACCCAAGGTGCCCAGAAAAGGGCTGGGAATGCCACCCGACGAAGACGACTTCGAAGAAAAGTCGAAGGTCGGGGATGAGGCTATCACCGAACAAGACCTGGACAAGATGTATTATGTTTTTGAATTGAAGCGATTTGTTCGCCAAAACCAGGTCTTTCGGGTGTTGGACCTCCATATCCCCGACCGTCTTCTCGGTCCCACTACCGAGCCGATCCAGAGTGATCGACCATTACTGCTCGTCAAGAATTTGGTGGCGATGTTGGCGGAGGTTGGCATTAAAATGCAGAACCCCGCCGGTGTCAATAAATTGTTTGAATTTGATGCTTGGAGACTGGAGGCGTCGATGTCGGACCTCCACGACCGTTTGGTGCCACTGGTGGGGGCGGTTCGCCGCCCAACTCCCACCACGGCAATGAAGGTCGCCGAAGCCTCCACAGAGCTTGTTGACATTGGTTCCGATGATGAATCGATCTACCAGTCTCCACCGGCTTCTAACAGCTCATCAGAGTTGGAGACCGGTGTCGAGCGGATGACCATGGGGGTGGACCATGCCCGGTCTGAACAAAAAAGGGACATGCGGCAGCAAGGGGCTGCTTGCCAGTCGGGGCTCCAGCAAGCCCCACAGGCCTCAGTTCCGCAAAAGGAGGGTATCAACACGTTGCCCATGACGCCAGCCAACGTCCAAGCCATGTTTGAGACGATGATGCAACGTTTCATGGAAGAACGGGTTAGACCACCTATGCGCCCACATGTCCAAGACCGGTCTACCTGTCAAGGTGTCAATGTTTGCAAAGATGTGGATATGGAATCGGTAACATCTATGGATAAGCCTATTAGAAGTGATAAACCAACCGGCAAGGGAAGGCGTAAGCCGCAACCGGCAAGACCGCGTAGACCAAGCAAGACAAGTGACTGTGATATGGAGTCGGTCGGCGGTCTTGACGACCATGGTGGGTCAGATGGTACAGGCGCAGGCAAGGTGCGCAAGGCTAACCTAGCCTCCACTACTTCCTACGACTTTGGATCTGCTGCGATTCCGCGCATCCGTATGGCCGCGACGACCGACCTCAAGGACTTCACCGGCAAGGATGCTGATGAAGACCAGGCCCGGTCTTGGTTCAGTCGGGTCAAGTCTGCGTTCCTGCGAGACCAGACCCCAAAAGGCGAACGTTGTTTAATCTTCCGGGATTTGTTAAAAGGACCGGCTGCGAACTGGATTCAACAGTTGATTCGGGGCGTCCGGTCTGACTGGGACCTGTTATGTGCGGAGTTTGAAGGTCAATATTGTAACTCCGTGTTTTCAAGCGCCCGTAAGTACCACCATATGCAGAAGCGGGCCGACGAAACACCGATCGAGTATTTTCATCGGTTGAACGTGGCTGCACTTCGCGCAGACATAACAATCAAAGAGAATAACCCGCCGAACGGTGCCGCCTTAGAACATGTGGGTCACTATATTAGTACCCTTGACGATCAAGAACTGGCGGACCAGCTTACTCTGCTGCGTCTTAGGGACGCGGGCGAAGTCGAACAGACCCTGCGGACGTTACAACAGTCGCGTAGTATGAGAGCGAAGACCGCTGGTTGATCAGGTCGCTATCGTTCCAAGACCCAGACCGATCCGGTCAAGAGACCTTGGACCAGACCGACCCGAGCAGTCAAGGCAATTGTAGCTGATGACAGCACGGGGTCAGAAGGGGAAAGTGGAAGTCCATCCAGCCAGGAGTCATTGGATGAAGACCAGTATCGTTGCGTCTATGTTGTGGGACCTGCCCCGAAGACCAAGTCGAGTTCCGACCAGGTGGACCGGTAGGGAAGGAACGGAAGCAAGTCCGATCCAGACCGACCTCGTCAGAAGTGCTCCCACTGTGGGTCGAGCAAACATGATGGTCCAAACTGCTGGAAGAAGATGGTGTGCAAGAATTGCGAGAGACGCGGCCACCCGACGGACCATTGCCTCTTCGTATGCAAGTCATGTGGAGATATCCACGAGGCCGGCCACTGCAAGATTGAAGAAGTTTTTAACATGATACGCAAGTGGTACGTGCCGTACAAGCACGCGGGGATACTGCCGCCGGACGCAGAAAAGATGTTAAACTAAAACGCTCGCCAGGTTGGAATCTGGATCGATCCGAGCGTTCTACGGTTCACATCTATGCATATGTCGGCAAGGATGATAAGACCGACAATACACGTTCTATTCCAAATTGAGTCGACCGAGACCATCCGGTCTACAGTCTGAAGACCGATGAGTACTCCCGGACTAAGGTGGTTATGCAGTTGGACTTGCTTCCTGGAGAATCCCGCGGATACTGGAAGTATCACGCGCCTGATAAATGGTTCAAGCAGGTGAAAGCCTGTGGCAAGATTAATAACCAGAAAGCGACGATGTTGTTCGACTCTGGAGCTGAAGTCTCGATAATCGACTCCGCATTTGCTCGTAAGGTCGGATGTCGTATAGACGATACCCAGAGACAAATATGCGTCGGGATCGGCGAAAACTCTTATATGACCGAAGTAAGAACGCGTGTGAAAATTACTTTGTCGGGATCGCTGGTCTACTTTTTCAGCGCTTGGGTTGGCAAGTTGGCTGGTCAAGACGCTTTACTAGGAATGGATTTCATGGTCCCAGCTGGTATTCGCTTAGACCTGTCACATGGAGTGCTTACGCTCCCGGATGAGGTCCAGGTCCAGTTGTCTGGTCGAAGACCTCTGTATGGTTCGTATACCGATCTGGTCCGGTGGGACCAAGACCTCACTATCCCAGTCGGTCGGTCCGCCGATACCCCGGTCGAGAAAGGTTTCCGTTCGAGGAAGTTATGGTTGACCAGGGGCGATCGGTGGGTCTCGACCTTCGTAAAGAGTGCTGGTCGACGTGATTTTGTCCGTGTTACCAATATCGGTGACAAGCCGCTGACACTGGACAATAACACTATTTTCGGCATGTGGTTAGCAGAAGGGAAGGTACCAAGGAAGATGGGGTTCGTCTCGATTGGGTCGAGGCGGTATGTCGAGTGGCAAAACCTGGCGTACCAATCGACCACCGATATTATCATCGATGATGGGTCGGTGGAAGAGGATACCTCACCTTTAGTGGAAAGACCAAGTTGTGTCACCCCAAAAAAGATGTTGGTCCGAAGAAAGGCGCCGCAGTCACTAGGAACGGTGGACCATCAAGTAGACGAGCCAAGGTTAGTCAACGTGGTGTCAGCACAAGACCAGGCGACAGCGGAACAAGAAACGGAAGAAGGGGAACATGAAATTGCTAGGTCGGACCATGACGGTATTCCTAATCATACCGATATCAGTGAAGGACAGCCCGTCGATCAAGACCAGGGGCGTTCAGCCGGTCCAGATGGTCTAGGTGATATCGCCCCAGAAGATGAACAAGTCTGTATACATGAAGGCGGGGAAGAGTACATTCAGGAGCTGGAAAGCCAAATGGCAGTCCTCCCTGAAGTGTCTGCCGACTCTCCCGAAGTTACAATGGATGATTTACAAGTGGGTGATCAAGACCTTAACAGTCCAGACCAGATAGAGCTGTTGAAGAATATCATATGGAAGAAAAGACATCAGCTGATCGGAAAGAGCAACGCCTTACCACCTGCAGCCCGTGGTGCGATTTGCGATATTGACGTTGGAGATGCCAAGCCGATTGCCCAGCGGTGTCGACGCGTGGCGCCACAGTACCGTGAAAAGCTTTCTGATCTTATTAAAGGACTGTTGGCTACCAAGATTATTAGAACGTCGACCTCGCCATGGGCCTCGCCGATCGTAATTGTTATCAAGAAGAACGGCGTCGACATTAGACTGTGCATCGACTATCGTCTGGTGAATCGGTTGACTAAACTCATGGTTTACCCGATGCCGCTGATTAATGATCTGTTGGAAGACCTCGACAAGACCTTGTGGTATTGTTCGCTGGACATGGCAAGTGGATTTTGGGTGGTCTCGATGACTGATCGAGCCCGTGAGATTTCCGCATTTGTGACAGCGTTTGGTCTTTTTGAGTGGAATCGTATGCCGTTCGGTCTGAAGAACGCACCCCAGATCTATCAAAGGTTGATAGACAACGCACTGTACGTACACCTCAAAATCAAGACCGATCGAGACCCTGCCGAAAGTAATGATGTGTTTACAGAGGGTGAACCCGATCGGGAAAGAAGACCGTCCGTTCTAGGGAGGAGGTCGTACATCGACGACATTCTGATACCTGCCTCGTCATGGAACGATCTGTGCGAGAAGGTTGAACGATTGTTGGAGACATGCGACCGCTGGAACCTATCTATCAGCGCCATAAAAAGTTTCTGGGGTATGTCCAAGGTCGCCTATTTAGGTCATATGGTCTCGAACAATGGTCTAGAGGCTAATCCTAAGGACCTGGATTCGTTAAGCAACCTCCCGTTTCCCAAGTCTCTGAAGGCAATGCAGTCCTTCCTAGGAAGTTTAAACTACTACAGCCGCTTCATCGAAGATTTTGCTATCTACTCGGCTGTGTTGTATGAGCTCCGGGAAGTGGACTACCGTATGTTGCGCGAAGAAGACCGGGCAACTTTAAATCGGGGCGCCGACTCTGGTCTTGCTGCAGATTGTCCGCAAGTGGAGGCCGAAGACCATATGAAGCGTGCACAGTTTTCCTTTGGTATGTTGAAGGTTAAGATGGCGACGGCACCGATTCTCAATCATTTCGATCCCGAAAAGGTCCCGACCATCATTGTATATGCTAGTCAGTGGGCCATTTCGGCCACTCTAGTACAAGATCATGATGGTGTGTACCATCCGGTCACGTTCACGAGCAGAACGATGAAGGCAAATGAAGTGAACTATGGAATTGTCGAGAAAGAAGTTCTGGCGTTGCTACGAATTCTGGATGTGTGTTACAACCTGCTGGTCGGCCGACCTATAAAGGTCCTGTCAAGACGGTCTACTTTGGCCTGGCTATTATCATCCAATGGGATGGACGGACGTCTAGGCAGATGGTCGGCGGTCTTGTCGCAGTGGACCCTCGAGGTCGTTAAGTGCACCGGGGGCGAGGAAGAGATATTGGGCACATTAGCTGCCAGTATCACACCTCGGTCTGAAGTGGACGAGGCATTAATAGCGATTGCCCCGAGGAAGCAACCTTGGCAGTCAGTTTCGAGACCGCCACCGACCGTCGACTATGATGAAGAGCTTTTGGTCTTATGTTTTGACGGATCGGCAAGCGTGAAGAAGAAGGTCGGCGCCTATAGTGCCATATTGTGGAAGTTGCCACAATGGTCTATAGTTGCAGCCGCTTCTGATTTCACGCCGGATATTACGGTTAACGAGGCGGAGTACCGAGGTCTACTTCTATGTCTGGACCTTCTGTCGTCGCAAGAGAAGGGGCGAGTAATCATATGTGGTGACTCCAACCTAGTGATCAGGCAGATCACCGGAGAGATCGACTGCAAAGGCCCCACGACTAAGGACGCTAAATGATCGGGTAATGAAGGCATTGAAAGACCATCCCAACCACGAGCTGTTTCACGTGAAACGGGACTGGAACAGAAGTGCCGACTACCTCGCGATCAAGGCCATGCAAGACCAGACCGGGGCTACGATCACCGAGGAGGCCGTTATTGATGAATTGATGAATATAAACAGGCTCCCCGAGGTGATCGGACCCAAGAACGCTCCGGGACAGGTGCATGTGATGGTCGCGACTAGACCGAAAGCTCGGAAGTCCCACCAACCGTTCCCGAAGGAACGGTTGAGTGAATCTGTTGTGCAACGACTAAGGGCAGAACGGATCCTCAAGGCGCAGGACGAAGAAGAATGGATTGTGAATTTGAAGACCTACCTGCGCGGTGAATTGTCTAAGTTGACGAATGGTCAAGCGAAAGAATGTGCCAAGATCGCAGACAGTTAAGAAGTGGATGAGGACGGTTTACTATATTACTGCCGCGATGCCTACCAAGACAGTGCAGACCGGGACCGATTGGCGAAATTGGTGATACTTGAGTTGCTGCAGCCGGATGTCCTCCATCACTACCATGTGAGTCTAGAAGGGGGATATCAGGGCATAGGCAGAACGTATCACAAGATCAGGTCCCACTTTCACTGGAGAGGTCTTTTCCGAAGTGTGCAGAAATATGTGGGCTGTTTCACGGATTGGGAGACCGGAAAGGGTAGACCGGTAATCAAGGGGCGATCGCCCGGAAATATCGAAGCTACCTACCCTTTCCAGGTCATAGCGATGGACCATATACCGTCGCTGCCTAAATCGGCATATGGCAATACTGAGTTGTTGATCTGGGTAGACCTGTTCATCGGTCTAGTTATTGCGAAGGCAAGTGCGTCCCGGTCTGCCTAGCAGATCGCCAGAAGCTACGAAGAATGCGTGTTCCGAAGGCTCGGCGCCAGCGAGGTTATCAGACACGACCTAGAACCCGGTTTCATGGCCGAGGTGTTCCGGTCTTTTAACAATATGCTGGGCCAGAAACAGAGCGCGACGATGGCATATCGTCCGCAAGCGAATGGATCGGCAGAACGTATGGTACAAAGTATTACAAGAGCAATCAAGATGTACGTTGCCGATCCAGACCAGCGCGATTGGGACGAATACGCAGAAAGGCTGGTGTTGGCACTCAACTCATCGACCGATCGGGTCAGAGGAGAAACGCCTTTTTATCTTGCGTATGGATGGGACCCCCGGTCCACTCTTGAGGCCGCAATACCTATTGGCTGCACTCGGACCCGCGATCGTGATGCTCGACGTTGGCGCATGCAGGTCCAGAAACATTACCAGCATGCAAGAGAAATTGTCAACGAAAAGTTACGTCAAGCTACACAAGACCGGGCAGACCGGAACAACGACCTGGTCCAACCCCACGGTATAGAACCAGGGGCGAGGGTATGTTTGTACCTAGACCGAGTGAAGGAGGGCTATGCGAAGAAGCTGGTTCACATGTGGCACGGTCATTTCCGTGTTGCCGAGCTGATTGGTGAGCACGCTGCCCGTCTAGTAACAACCGGCACGGACTACAAGGTCTTCCCGATCGTACATGTGTCCAAGTTAAAACTGGTCCGAGAATTTCCTGATCGTCCCAAAATGTCCTGTTAGTAGACGAGGCAGAACGGTTTGATTTCGATGAAGCATTACTGCCGGAGGACAGTTGGGAACGACCGCTGGAGAAGGACGAATTTGAAGTGGAAAAGGTCTTAGATGTCCGATCGGTCAAGAAGACCAGGTTCGGCCGGACCCACCGAGAATATCTGGTCCGATGGAAGGACCATGATGAAACAACTTGGATCGATGAGTCCGACCTGAACTGTGGAGCAATACTACGAGAATTCGAACGGGACCCAGTCAGTCGGAACCGTTTCGCAGTGATGCAGACCCATGAAGACCAAGACCAAGACATGCAGTAGCATCGGTCTTCCCGGCCGATGTGAAGAGGTGGAAGGTCTTGTGTCTTGTGTATTGTGTATTGTGAATATGTGACGAATTGGAATAGTGGAGTGACGAACGTGGATTGTTTTTCGCGATGTAAGTGGAACGGTTGGTGATAACGTGTCTAGTGCAACTCTGGAGAAAGTGGTGGAATTAGCTCAAGTGATTTGATGACCGAACATGTGAAAAAGAACGATGATATATATTAAGTGTTATCTGGTCGACTACTTTCGACCTCACTCGCCATCACCCCACAGACGGCCGACGGTCAACGACGGATGATTTTCAACTTGGTCCTGGTATTGGTTACGCCAAGGTTCTTGTTGTTCTAGTTGGACCAAAGCTTCTTTGAAGTCCAAGACCGGTGTAGCGCACCCAAGACCGGGGTACCATGTGCCACCGTCAGCCAGCAGCCGGGTCTTCACGACGCGACGCCGCGGCATATGAATTACAACTGGATATAAGAACACATCGACGTCGCACTCGTGGGCCACCATCCCGTCCAAAACATATTGGCACAGGGACTGCCAGGCCTCACCCGTTCTGATCCGACGCCGCTTGCGCTTGTTCTGGATGGTCGCCAAGCCAGGGTCTTGCCGAACTCGTTCCGGGGGAAGCACCAGATAGTGGGATGCCTCCCAGATGGCTTGAGCGTGAGTCTTGTTAAAATATTTCACCCGACTCATGAAAGCATTGTCCCACGGAGTCGAGTGGAAGATGAGCCCCAGCTTGGGATGCTTGAAAATCTTCCACGGCTCGTCAGCGTACAAGCAGGAGATCTGTGCCGACGTGATCAAGTCCGGCCGCCATTCCGACGCGGCAGGAACTTTCCTCGCCGGCGGGAAAAGCCAATGGTCTGGACGAGAGAAAGACCGGACCAGGAGCTGCTTGGTCAGCGTGGACCGGCGTAAACAACCGATCTCTCCTGGCGACCACGGCAAAGTATCCTCACGCGTTCGTGGCGGAAAAGAAGAACTGTCGATTGCCACGTTGTCCAACAAAGTATCTTTGTGGAGCTTGGACGTCCCAGGCAAGACCGTAGGTGTTGACTTTGTCGACGCATGAGGTGGTGGAACGCCACCATGCGGACCGGTCTTCTTGGTCTGCTCCGAAGTCGATGCAACTTGAACAAAACTTTTATGTGGACTTGTTCGCGACTTTGTTGGGATGGGGACAGCAAACTCCGAATCACCGGAGTCTTCGCCGGAGTCATCCCAGGACGAGACCTCTGAATACTTGGCACGGTCAGAACCGGCGGTCGAGGGCGCTTGAACGTAGGTGTTGACTTTGTCGACGCATGAGGTGGTGGAACGCCACCATGCGGACCGGTCTTCTTGGTCTGCTCCGAAGTTGATTCAACTTGAACAAAACTTTCATGTGGACTTGTTCGCGACTTGGTTGGGATGGGGACATCAAACTCCGAATCACCGGAGTCTTCTCCGGAGTCATCCTAGGACGAGACCTCTTAATACTTGGCACGGTCAGCACCGGCGGTCGAGGGCGCTTGATTTTTGGAGATGTTACTGTCGTCATCCTCGTCCAAGATTGGTCCCACGAGAAGCGCCTGCGTCTTGGCTCACTTATGGGTCACCGCACGCTTCTTTTCGAGTTCAGGGTCGCATGCTATGCCCCGCGCCCTCTATCTACCCGGCGCGTCCGCGAGCTTCTTTGATTTGTGTGCAATTTCGGGCTGGAGAATTTCGGCCAATGAACGGCCTTGGTCTTGGTCCCGGTGTGGGTCCACCAAGGCGGGCGACGCAGACCGGTCTACGCTGGAGGCAGCAACCGGATGCCGACGAGGACGCAACAGGTCAACCAAGCGCTGATGACATTCTTTTAATACCGCCCGACGACCGTTCGCAGCCTGCGTCCAATCGTTCGACTTGCGTTCACAATACCGGACCTCCTCGGTCTGGTCTTGAATCGAAATTCGGAGCTCGGTGAGACGCCTCTCGAGATTGTCGCTTTGAATGCTCAACGTGGTCTGGTCAAGCAGGTCTTCCGCTTGCTGCTGTTGGACCAGCACAAGCTGCTCCCGAAGATGAAGCTGATGAGCCTCCAAGCGGGTTAACCTGTTGCGCACGTTTATGAACCCGGTTAAAATCTGACGCAGCTGGAGGTCATGCGTGTTCGACTACCGATCGGCGGAAAGCAGGGCATTGATCGCCTTGCTGATGCCAGGAGGTATACGGGCTGAAGACAAACGAAGGTTAGAACAGGTCCAAGGTGAAGACCGGACATGCATGCTTACGTTGTGTCGCCTGTTGAGCAATCTGCTACTGGAGACGTGCGATCTCTTCAAGTGCGTCTTGCAACTGCGCGTCGGTCCCGGTCTGATGCCCTGCCGATGTCTGAGGTGCAGTAGAACGATGGAGGCTGCCAGACCGGACCGACCGGACGGGCGAAGTGACATGCGATGAAGTGATATGCGAGGTGCCTACAAGAACGGTCGTTAAAGAAATACAAGAAGGTCAAATCCAGCAGTGCAAGTACCTGGAACGGATGAAGAAGATGGTTGCTCCACGCCGGAAAAGTCTGAATGACCAAGGTTCAACTGAATTTGATGGACGATGTCAGACCGTTGTCGTTGTGCGACACGGTCTGACTCAGGGGCGGCTGTGGAGAAGCGTGCCCAAAATTTGGCACATTTCTGGTCAAGTTTCGTCAAGGCATTTGGTCTAATTTCGGATTGGTTTAAACAAGGGGGGCTTTTCAGCCTATCAGACTCAAGAAGTGTCAAGAACGGAAGTTTTGGTGAGTCACCCGACTTTGGGTATTTTACATATTTTTGTGTGGGTACATTTAGGGACTATAGGGTAAGAGTATTTTAGTTGTGGTTTTTCCAAGTAAGAAGTCTTTTGGTTGCAGGATTTTTCTAAGTAGAAATCCTTTGGTCTTGGTTCACACCACAGCTAGGGGTCGCCGTTCTTCCCTTTTCGTACACTAGTCGCATCCGCCCGCCGCGGAGTGTTTGGGGGGCAGAGGGTCGAATTATCCCCTCTCGACCATTATACCCGGTCTGGACGCGCCGCACGCGCACTTTGGCCCACCGGAAGTCCCTCGACGGGAGTACGATTTGGTGATCTCAACACCTCAACTCAAGTACGTTTTGAACGTGCTATTCACTGGATTGGTCTTGGCGTGGAGATATAGTTTGTTGAGTTTCACGAGCATATTGGGTCTTTACGCGGACATATTGGCTTGTTTTAATATTGGTTGGAAACTAGACCGGTTTTGGTCTTATTTCGTATTGGTCAGGGGCTAGACCGGAACGGTCGGTCTACCCTCTATTATTTCGTATTGGTCAGGTCTTGATCGTTTGGACAATCGACCTATTGGAAGTTATCTCTTGTAAGTGTTTTTGGTCTATTTGTGTCTGGGGTGAAGAGTTCCGCCCCAGAGATACCTACCCAGATCGGTCTTCTATATTCAAGACCGCTTCGATCCAATCTGCGATCCCGATCCACCGAGTGTGTAACTAGCCCATTCCATCGGGTACACAAAGTGAGATGGACACTAAACAATCGGACCAAGTGGGTTCTGATGACGACCGGTCGTCTGCTTGAAGCGGACGATCGGACCAGATCTCGAGTGGTGGTCCGCGGAGTACCCCCCCCCCCCCCAAAGTTGGAAGGCTGGGCGCGATGGTGGTAGTCAGGTTATCGATGCTAATGTTTTCGATTCGAACTTGACTACACCACATTTCCGACGTGCGAAAGAGACGAACTTCGGGTCTCTTCTCTTGGAAGCGCCTCGCGCTTAACCACAGGGGTCTCTACCCCTACCACTGGAGTCGCAACTTGTCGCCGGACACGGCGTGGTCTGAATCAATTCCGACCTGTAGAAGAGACGAACTTCGGGTCTCTTCTCTAAGCGCCTCGCGCTTACCCTCAGAGGATTCCACCTCTATCACTGGCGACTCACCAGTCTCGCCTACATCGGCGCGGGGATTAACCGCCGAATCCCCCTCGTTAAGGAACTCTTCCTTAACGCCATTGGGAATGATCGTTTCAGACATCCAAATATCTGGCATCTCACGCCAGAATCGCTTTTGCGGACGAGCAAAGGTGGGTTCATGAATCGCCAATGCTTCACCCGATCGCTCGTGCGTTGAGCCAATGGACTTAGACTTCCCGTCTATCCATGGCTCGTGGCGTTCCAGCCACTTCATTCCCAGAATGAGGTCATACCTCGAGTCCAAATCCAGGACTAGGTAACGTTCTAAGCTGTCGAAGTCTGCAAACTTCAGCTTAAGGTCAATCGAGACCTTGGGTACAGAAACATGTACACCCGTCGCAAGGAGGACTGTGACAACGTCACGAGAACGTGCCTCTAGGGCCTTGGCATACAGCCGACTCTTCTCTACAGAAGCCCGTCTGACATAATTGTCAGACGCTCCAGAGTCTATCAAGACTCTCCAAGTCTTATCAAACCCTTTCACGTCCGCAAGGACTACCAGCAAACCTGGATGGTACACCAACTCGGTGCTAGAAAGCACCGTTTCCCTCGGGGCTTTGTGCTGTCGTACCCTACCCTGGGGCTTAACAGCACTGAGGTATCTCCCAGTAGGGCGCCCCGCACCTACTGGGAGCCGTCGTTTTCCGACGGCTTAGGCAAGGGCTTTTTACCCACCCTCGGTCCCTTATATAGAGTGTATCGCTGGGGACTTTCGGACATCTGTTCCGCATATGGTCCGTACTTCCACACAGGAAGCATCTCAGCGGCCCACGCCGCTGCAACATAGCCAAGAGTTCTGTCTCGAAGCTCTGTGAAAAAGAGTCCGAATGACTCTTAGCGGGAGGTTTCTCCTCCGCTTCGACCTGACTCAGGTCCATGGGTTCGGGACCCACCTTAGAGGAACGGAAGTTCCTCTCGGCGTTGAACGCCATCTTGAATGCCTCTTCCAGGGATTCGGGTCGGTATCGGAACAATTCCGAACGTGCTGGCCCTTCTCTCAGGCCTCCCATGAAGACGGGGATGGACACATCGTCCGAATACGCTTTCGCGTACATCCCTGCCAAGAGGGTCTTAAGCTCCTGGATATAAACCTCCAGGTCCTTAGTGCCTTGACGGCACCTCAGGAACGCCAGTTGATTCTGGAAAACCAGATCAGGCGTTGCGTACATGTCCATAAGCTTCTGCTTAAGGACCTTCCATGTTGGAAACACGTCCTTGACTGATTCCGAGCATGTAAACGCCCATGTACGGGCTTTGCCCGTAAGATGGGTCAATGCAAGTTTCACTTGCAAGTGATCAGCGGTCATGTTCGCTGTGGAGAAGGCCGTTTCGACCTCTCGCAACCAAACATAAAGGTTGTCACCCTTATCTTCGGTGAACTCCTTTATCTTAAACGATAATGGAGGGCGCACCCCCGTGGAATGACCTCCACCACAACTCGCCTCATGAGCGATGAGGGCATTCACCCTTGCCTTTACGGCCTCAAGGCCCTGCCCCACTAGGAGCTTCATACCTTCTTCCCCCGTTAAAGGTAACAGCCTTTTAAAGGCTTCCTGTTGGACGAGGGTCAAACTATCCCAATCGTCCTGATTCATCCTTTGCAGAGGATGTCTAGTCTACCAACACAGGTGTTGGATTGACTACAAGTGCTACCAGATGTAGCCGGTGCGTATACGCACGGTGCGACTAGCTCACAGAGGAAGACTTTCCTTTAAGCGGTGTTCGCCGCTACCTAGCCGATACTCCCTTGTTAAGAGCTTAGTAGGAGAGAGCTCTCCTACTCGGGGCCAAGATTCCCGGGTTAGTTTACTCTAGCCTTTACTAGTGCCTTAACGGCAAGGCTCCCTTACAAAGGGTGTAGCTAAGAGGAGGGCTCCCCTTACGCTACGGCACTCACTACACGCACGACCGGTCGAGGTCGTGCGTCTGTATTAAAGAGTGAAAAGTAAACTGAATATATTTAATATGTAATTATTTAAACTAATATAAACTATATGTAACACTAAGTAGAATATTCCTAATTCGTACCTAGCTAAAATGTAGTGTACACACCTGTGTACTGACACGTGGATGGCTGACGCACCACCACACCAAGGGCCCATGCCCTGATTGGTTAAAATAACCAAATGTTCAAAACCTTTCAACCCGGCCAATACTGGCCTCAACCGTGGTGTACTCATGTACACCAACACTCAGTGTTACCCGAATGTAACCCCGTTACACTTCTTCTGTGCGCTAGCCGCACCGTGCGTGTACGCACATGCTACACATAGGTTTCTCTCTCGCGTGAAATTATCTGGAGGGACCAGAATAAGTGGGTACGCATGTAGGTACGCGTTTGAAAGCGGAAACCCCGCGCGATCTGCGCTGGCATCAGTTATATATTTGGTTTTCCGGCTGTATAAATTCTGAAGACAGAGATATTGGTCTTTTTCGACCGATTAAATAAGATAGTACGTGTAGGTATTCCATTTGTACTTAATGCCAGAAAACAGCTCTTTGGAGTGAGATTAGAGATTCAGAGGAAGTTTCCGGCAAAAAAATGTTTTCGCTGTTGAGCACGCATTAAGGATGTCCACCACGGTTCATCTGAAGACGGATTGACAAACAGAATAGGTTAATCGCGTTCTGAGCGGCATCGTTCCTACGTGCATGCCTACAAATAGTGGATAGACGTTTCTACCACTTGTTGAGTTGGCAATCAAGCGTTTGGTGCATGCTTCAGCAAAGCACACACTGTACTACGTGAAGTGCCACGTGGCATCCACGTACCACGATTTAGTTGGCGGTACGCCAAACCTTAGTGATGACGGATCCACTCAATTTATGAGCGGGTCAACGCGATCGAAGTTGAAGTGGCAACTTGCGAAGGAATGTCAAACGTGCCTACTGCCAATGTAGCAGTAGAAAATGCAAATATCGATCTCACTTCTGTTTACACAGCTGTCGTGTGTCCACAACATAACAAAAGCAGATACAAACAGTTTCTATAATGATGTAAATAAATTTCAGTGTTAGCCAAAGCGGCTGAACTATTCATACTGAGTAAGCGTCTGCAGACCAAGCGGCAGATGAAAAAGATGGTATATCTCCTACTAATAAATCAATATACGACTTTGTATTAGAGCGTCAAGCTGTAATACGCTCCATAAAAGCAAACTTGCTTCTAGCGTACCGAGTACTTGTTAAGCTGCTTTGGTTGCTTAATACTTGTGAGCCGCTGGAGGTGCTATGGCCGATGCCCCAGCCCTTTCTGAAGAAGTCGAGCAGCATTAAGTTTCACTCGAACACAGAACTTGGGCTTACATTGGTACTATCCGTTTTCGTGTTAAGCATGGCAATCAAATATGCCACGTGGTCTGGTACTCCGCAATCACAAAACTCACGCATCCCTCTTTGGTGACGCGTGGTGGTCCGTTAAACAACGGGGACACTTTAAATATGTGAAACTCCACAAGAAGTTTCTGCTTTGGCACAAATGTATTGGAGCCATTCCACTTACTTGAAAGAGAAAAATATTTTGAGAAGCATTTGAGCAAGATTAACACCATGCGCAAGTATTCCTCTGTACTTTTGGTATAATTGTCGATAAAAGCTTTGCATGATTGACATACGAGATCTTTATTTTCCTTTTTCTCCCGTGATGACTTCCGGTGGCCTTGGAAGAATAAGTTAATGAAGTACCGACGTCTATCATCGGTACTTGGTAATCGAGGAGGTCTTCACAGTCCTCCAAGATTTCGATATCGAACATAAGTCGGGGTTGTGATTACTTCTGCGAGAGCCCATCAGGAGTCCAATAAACCACCTTTTGCGGAATACGCGGTTCCGCACGAGCCATCTCTTGTGCGACCGCTCATTAGCCAATCACAGGGCTTCATTACATAGGAACCACTGATATGAAAGTTGAACTATCCAATAGAATGTAGACACATCCATCCGATTGGGTTTCTACCGCTTCTACCATGGCAAAGCTACCGAAGATTGACATGACATACGACGATGAGGTGTACGAGCCAGCAGAGGACACTTTTTTATTTGTGGATGCATTGGAAGACGATCTGTCACAATTCAAGGAACTGAAGCCTGCAATCTGCGTCGAGATTGGGTCAGCTCCATTCACATTTCCTGCTTCGATGCGTGTGTGTGTGTGACCTCAGCATTGTTGCAGATGTGGTACGGGCGCTGTCTGTGTATATTTGGCGACGCAATTACAGAAAATGGGGCTGCGACCGATGCTCTTCGCGACGGATATCAACATCCTCGCAGCGACGTGCGCACAAAAGACAGCAAGAGAAAACGGAGCCCAACCATTCGACATTGTGCGTACAGACTTGCTGCATTGTTTCGAGCCTCGGATACAGGTCTGGGACACTGAACGAGGCCACTAGTTTTTTTCTCCCCTCATGAGCAGTATAACACTTAGGGTCACGTTGATGTGCTGCTTTTTAATCCACCGTACGTGCCGACTCCATCGGAGGAAGTTGGCTCGACGTACGTGCTCGCTTCTCCATCGCGTCGTTCTAAATGTGCAGGAGGGGTGCCTTGACCTTCTATTCCTTCCAGGGGCATTGAAGCTGCGTGGACTGGCGGGCTTCACGGTCGTGAGGTCATTGATCGTCTGCTGCCCAAACTGAATCATCTCTTATCTCCTCGAGGAGTCTTCTACCTAGTTGTAGTCGAGGAAAACAAACCCGACGAGATCGCATCGATGCTTGCCAAGGATAATTTTGAAATGACGGTGCGTCCTTACATTGCAACTGAACTTGCCAGTTTGTTACACCTTTTCACCTCGTGCGTGCGTGCTGTACCAGGTTGTTCGCTCCACTAGAGCTCAGAATGAGCGCTTGTCTATTCTCAAGTTTACGAGGAAACGCGAACAAGAAAGCGGCAAGTGTTGCGTGGATGTAAAAATGTAGTTGGTCAGTGGACAAGGCTCACCTGCCTAAGCGGTTTAAAAATTTCATGGTAGGGTAAAAGCTTCGTTTCACTCGTTTTTGCCCTTGCCCTTGTGATGATCAAGTTGACAAAGTTTGCCCCTCAAAACCTTCATTCTCATCGATCAGATCCTGACGTTTCTCTTTCCAAGTCGTCTCTCCGTGCTGAGCAACACATGAATTGCTGCCTACCGTTCTATCCTGCGTGTGCATTGAATTGGTCACCTACTCACACCGCAGAGATCCAAACCAAACAGGAAACATGAAAACACATGAACTTTGCGCCTTGCGTTGCTTCAAGAGCATTGATAGGACTGCATTCGCCAAAAAGGGCAAGAAAAACGGCATCTCTTCTATGCGTAGCTAGATCGTCGTCAATTGCTGGTACGCGTTGCCGTGACGGATGTTCATTACTCGCGCGAAAAGCTTTGCGAGTGCAGACGACACGGTAGAAAAATGACAACCGCACGAACGCAAGGTTGGTTTTGATTGTGATCAACTCGACGTACTTTAAGACTTAGGTGGGGCCCTCCATGGTGCTGAAAGGTAAGAAAAAGAGAGACAATGCGCTCCTTAGTATTGAAAATCCACGTAGCATGACGATCCCGACGCGCGCGCGCGCGAGTGCAACTCCATATAGAAATCCAGGCGCCAGCTGGGTGGATGCGCCTGTTTTTCATTGGCCGAATCTCGGCCGCATATTTGGATCTGGCCATGTGGGTTGGAACATGAAACCTAATGTTCCGTGAAAACTTGTACGTTTCCGGTCTCGGGGCGCGATACAAAGACGCTCGGATCGAGACCTCTATAAGTTAGTAATAGTTTTCTCTCTCACCTCGCGACTTTGTCATGGATTCAACGTCGCAACAGTACAATATGCACAGAGCGAGGGGAGAGGACAGAAGGGGGGGACCCAAGGCACAAAGCGAAAGAAGGGAAACGAGAAGCGCGAGTCAGCCCGCGTTCAGTCCGTTCGTGCCTCTTTGCCGCCTTATGTCCAACACTAGCGGCAGCAGTGCACGCAGTCCCGCAGAACGTCAACCCATTACCAAGCGCTTTACCAAGGCGCGGCGACGCGGCAACAGTCAGGGCGAGGCCTTAAGTCTCGCGAGTCACGTGAGCACGAGTCCCGTCGGGGGGAGCGTGGGCGCCGGCGGCACGACGTTGACATCCCGCAACACGATTAGTTTTGGCAAACCGGCGACCATGGCGAGTACGACCGCGTCGGGGGGGCAAGGGACGGCCCTCAAAGACGACGCGTCGGGCTTTGTGTCAAGTAAGACGGGCTTCTTAACCAAGCGAGCCATGTCGAGCATGGATGCGTTTGCGAATTGGAAGGAGCGTTTTTTTGTCCTCGCAGAAGGCCATTTATCGTACTATAAACAGGGTGGCGGGTTCTTTAATACGGGAAAGGAAGACATTGTGCACTTAAAAGGCGAGTTGGAGCTCACGCCCGACACAATCGTGAGGAAGAGCAACATTGATGATAAAGCCAATTGTTTCGAGGTCGTCACGCCCACGAAGAAGATGTTCTGTCAAGCGAGCACGGCCCGCGAGATGGAGGATTGGGTCAAGTCCGTGCGGGCCCACATCACGGCCCTCAAAAAGAGTCAAATGCGTGGCAGTTTCCACGATCCGAATCCAGTGAATCTGGGTGCTTCTGGTGGACCAGGTGTCACTGCTGGCATTGGCGCCATGGTGCAAGCAAGCACCGTGGAGACAGACTATTCTCGTCCGAGTATGCTGGAAGACCACGAAATCGTGCGCGGCGCGGACAAATCCTCGGATCCAAAGGATATTGTGATCAAGCAACTCTTGGAGGAGAACCGATCCCTGCGGGAACAATTGACCATGAAAGACCAAGTGATCCATGAACTGGAAATGAATGGCGGTCGCTCCATCGATGCGCCGTCCGTGGGCGCGGGGAAATTTCGTTCCACGGCGCCTCAAATGATTTTGGATCTACGCGATGTGAAAAAGAAACAATTTCAATTGTTTGATGCGGCCGAAGTGGGCAATTGGCACCTCATTGCGACCTTGCTGCGGGACAATGTCGTGGATGTGAATGGCGTGGGAATTAATCAGACGTCGGCGCTGCATCTTGCGGCGCGGAACAATCACCCGAACGCAGTCAAGGAACTACTTGCGCGTGGAGCGGACCCGTCCGCGCGGACGGGCGATAGCTACACGGCCCTGCACGTTGCTGTGCAAGCGGGCAATGTCGAGTATGTAATGAGAGAGCGTGTACTTGATGGGGACTTTGTGTACTGACGGTGCTGTTTGATGTACTAGTTGTGTAAAGGAACTTTTGGATGCCGGCGCGGACCCGAATGTGACCGATTACCAAGGCAATGCTGCGATTCACATGGCAGCGGAATCCGGCGATATCGCTGCCGCCAAATTATTGGTCACTCGAGGCGCACGCATTGATGCGCCCAATGCCAGCGGTAGTCTTCCAGTGCACTTGTCGCCGATTGGGCATCCGATTCGTGTCCTTCTTGGCAGTGGGTCAAACTTGGCCGCGACGAACCCGTCGCAACCGCCGAAACATCACAACGAAATCGCCGCTCGTGAAGTGAATGCCACGCAAGTGAGTCATTTGGCCTTTAAGAACAAGTATCAGCAAGATCTTGCGCTCGGGCCTCGTGATTTCGAGTTTGTCAAGGTTCTGGGTCGTGGCGCATTTGCTAAAGTGTATCTAGTGCGTGGCAAAGGCTCGAATCGCGACAAGTGGTACGCGTTGAAAGCGTACAATAAACAAGCGATCGTTCAAAAGAATCAGGCTCAGTATATTCACACAGAAAAGGCAGCGCTCCAAGCGTGCTCGGATCATCCGTATATCGTGACGTTGTACTTTGCATTCCAGTCGCAAGACCGCTTGTTCCTTGTAATGGAATATTGTGGTGGTGGCGATTTGCTCTCGGCTCTGACGCGACGCAAGGCGTTTACCGAGAGCGAAGCGGCATTCTACATTGGCGAGATTGCGCTTGCTCTGTCGCACCTTCATTCTAAGAATATTGTTTTCCGTGATCTGAAGCCCGAAAACGTTGTGATGGATTTGGACGGGCACTGTCTACTAACTGACTTTGGTATCTCGAAGGAGGGCATTAAGGATCATACGTCGGCCAATACGTTTTGTGGCTCGCCCATGTACTTAGCTCCGGAAATGCTCTCGCGTTCTGGGCACGGCTTTGCTCTAGATTGGTATTCCGTGGGTGCGCTCCTGTTCGAGTTACTCACGGGTCTCCCTCCATTCTATACGAATGACAAGAAGCAGCTCTTTCACAACATCTTGCGTGGTCATCTCGTGATCCCTGACTACTTGTCGCCAGACGCTCGTGACCTAATCCAGCGCTTGCTGCACCGCGACCCGAAGCAACGATTGGGTTCCGGTCCAACTGGAGACCGAGAAATCTTCGATCATCCGTTTTTTACGAGTGTCGACTGGGAGAAACTCAAAGCGCGCAAGTTACCGCCGCCGTTCCAACCGAAGATTAAAAAAGACCCGTCTGGCGTGCCCGATACCTCAAACTTTCCGCAGGCATTTACGGATCAGGAAATTTCCGAGATGGAGCGTGGGTTTGACCTCGTTGACCCCAATGCGGCTCAAGTGCAGCGTCCGAATCCCAGTGGCCACAAGGATGACAAGCGCTTGTTCCAAGACTTTGACTTTACACCGGAGCTCCAGTTGGACAATGAAGCGAAGCAGTTTGAGCAGCTTGCACTGCAGCAGAACAGTTTTAAGAACCTACCGGCTCCAGCGTTGCTCGAGACAGATGAGTACACTATCTAGACGCGGCTAGAGGGTAGTGGCGGGCTGCCCAAGGTAGGCAGCCAAGTGCGTTTGAAACCGGTGGAGCTGGTGACCTCCATGTGTAACGAGTAGATGGGAACATCCGCTGTATTAGGGCGGGACGACCCAACGTGGAACAGGATAAGGGACGATAAATAGTAAGAACGTAATCGTGACAATGTGCTCTGCTACGTGCTCTGTGCGTCTCTTTCCTTGGTCTCTTCTCGTCTATAGATAACTACAACGGAATGCAACGCAGAATGATAGATGGGGTTATTCGTAAAATAACCACTTAAGACGTTTATTGTTCCTCGAGGACTCAACCTTCCGTAAGCACTAGTACCCATAGCCTGCTTCAGATGTCTTCCTGGTAAGTTCGTAGCTAGGAGCCAAGATCTAAGAGCAACTCGCTTGGACTGGACGACGGAACAATTAGTTCTTGCGGCTAGCAGCCACAGCTTTCTTGATCAACGAGCTCTTTTGTTTACGGGCAATCATGGCCTTAAAGCGTTCAAAGTCGTTCAGTGCCGCACGCGTTTTCTTCTTCTGTAGCTTCTTGGCCCATGTTGAGCTCTCCCACTTTGCGAACGTGTCGGCTTTGGCCAACGCCTTCTTTAGCGTCTTTTCCCGCGCCTGGCGGGGAATCGTCACCGTGAGGTCTGTGAGGGACAGACGCTTCAAACTAATTACGTGTCGGTTTACGCCTGTGACACTAAACGGTCCATCAATGAGGGCTCTGTTCTCATCTACCACATCGATAATGGTCGCGATCTTGCCCGCGTCGGGGCCGTAATTGATAAGCACGACACGGCCGATCGAAACGAAGCGAGTAAAAGTCTGTCGATCCATGAAAGAAATCATTCAAATTGGGATAAATTAGGACGATTGAAAAGATTGTCGCATTGGTAGTTTAGACATGCGCATCGGATGAAGAGAGAGAGAGATACGCACCATTGCTACTAGAGAGGAAAAACGCCAAACAAAACACTGGTAGCACCTTACGTGTTTAGTAGCTCCACCCACTTAGAACCAGTCATCTTCGCCCTACACCTGAATCTCTCGCTTGGGCCAATCCAAGGGCTCCTTGTCACATACATTCCGTTTCATTGGTAGAAAGTATAATATTCCACGTGGAAAGAACACAGTCAGGTTCCCCTCGTCCAATTGACCGCATCTTGCTATTCGTAGAGGGACGAGTGGCAATCGCAGCCAACTAAACCTGCTCGTCCAGTTTGAAAACTTTCATCGAGTGTACCTACGTCCGAATGGGTTTTGTCAAGGTACTTAAGAACAAGGCGTACTTTAAGCGATACCAGGTAAAGTACCGTCGTCGTCGTGAAGGCAAGACCGACTACCGTGCTCGCAAGCGTCTCATTGCGCAGGACAAGAACAAGTACAACTCACCCAAGTATCGTCTTGTAGTGCGCATTACGAACAAGAAGGTCATTTGTCAAATCGCGTACGCCGAGATTGATGGTGACAAGATCCTGGCGCAGGCTACCTCGGCCGAGTTACCTCGTTACGGTCTGACGGTCGGGCTGAAGAATTACGCCGCTGCCTACGCCACGGGGTTGCTCGTTGGCCGTAGGGTGCTACAGAAGCTCGGACTCGACGAAGATTACCAGGGAAATACCGAGGTAGATGGCGAGATTGTCAAGACAGAAAGCAATGGCCGCATCTACTTTGTGGACGAAGTGGCGGATGAGAAGCGTCCGTTTCGTTGCTACTTGGACTGCGGACTTCGGACTACGACCACTGGGCACCGTGTGTTTGGGGCGCTCAAGGGTGCTGTTGATGCTGGACTAGATATCCCGCACAATGGGAAGCGCTTCCCCGGTTACAACAAAGATGACAAGAGCTACGATGCCGAGCTGCATCGTGATCGTATCTTTGCGGTCCACATTTCGGACCACATGAAGGAACTGGAAGAAGACGACCCCGAGATGCTTGCCTCGCACTATGCTGAATATGTCAAGGCAGGCGTGGAACCGGACGAGTTGGAGGACATCATTACGAAGGTGCACGAGGCGATTCGTGCTGACCCGTCGCCTGCCCCGAAGAAGGACCACACGTTTGACAAGAAGTACAAGCGTCCGGCCAAGCGCTCCCTCCAACAACGTCGTGCTCGTATTGCACAGAAGAAGGCTCACGCTGCTTCTCAGCAACAGTAACCCTTGTTTAGCTCAACTAATAGGTTGGTTGTCATGACTGCCGCCAATTTGCGTGTGCAAAAAATGCATTTAACACACAGTACGATGAAAGAAAGTTCAAACGTGTCATGCTATATTTTTGTACGTGTGTACATAGTTATCAATACAAAAACCAATGGCCTTTGTCAGCGTGGACGGACAAGAAGCCACCCGTGATGTCCGGAAAGAAGCAATATGGACTCATCTTACCCAGCAAAAGTCAGAAGAAAAAGGTATGGTAAAATGAATTGTAGCTCTGACACAATGAGACGCGTGCTCATGGGATGATCAATCTCGCTTGCTGTGGCGTAGGAACTCCCCTCTGGTTTTAACGTGTTCGCCGCAGCAGCTGAGAAACAACGTGAGCAAGCAGAGCAGGACAATGGAAACAATACCAAACAACGTCGAGTTGAGGCTGCAGGGGCTCGCCCTGTTCGACAGTGTCAAGTAGAGAAAGTACGAGCTCAAGCTCTGGCTGAAGACGCGTCAGTCTTTGATTATGACGCAGTGTATGATGACATGAAGACTGCTCGAGAGCGCGAAGCTTGTACACGAGCAGCGAAGCGAGAACTTGAAAAGAAAAAACCAAAGTACATTAGTACACTGTTGCAACAAGCAAAGATTCGGGAGGTGGAGCACGATCGAATTCGTGAACGACGACTGCTCAATGAGCGAAAAGCTGATGATGCGATGTTTGGAGACAAGGAAAAGCTCGTGTCCGCATCGTACAAAAGGAAACTGCAGGAAATGCAGCAATGGGATGCAGAGGATGCACGACTTGCTGCTCTAGAGGAACAAGAGGATGTGACAAAGCAAGGCGAGCGCGCAATGGCTGGCTTTTACGCCAATCTTAACAAGAATATCGCAATGGGTGGCACGACAGCTAACGCGCGCAGCGCTTACACAACAAAAGAAACACAAAATAGACACTTATCGACTGATCAAGATAAAGCTGGGCAAGATCACCCAGCAAAGACTCTTGACAACGCTGTGACCAAGAACAGAAGCACTCAGACTCTTGACGACGCTGTGGCCAAGAACAGAAGCACTCAGAATCTTGACGACGCTGTGGCCAAGAACAGAAGCACACAGACTCTTGACAAAGATTGGTCTTCTCCTCGCAATAGTTTGCCCGTTGTTGAGCCCAACGTTTCATCGCCGCGTAAAGACCAGCACATGGACGTGAACCCCAGCAAGGAGGACGCTATTGCCGCAGCTAAAGCGCGATATTTAGCACGTAAAAGTCAGCGCAAACAAGCGCCAAAAGCAACAAGTGGCTAAAAAGAATCTGTTTTTCATGATTACTAGTACTTTTTTCTAGGTACACGCGGGCTAAAATAAATATCAACGCATTTGTTGAGCTTCTCAATGCACAGTCTGGCTTAAATGTTGCAGTCCTAGTAGTGACGTTGCTGCAAGCATCTCTAGGTCTTGAAGCTGAAGGAGGGTACTCTCTTCGCCGGAGCTACTGCTTCCTTTCGTGCGCTTGGAAACTGAAAGGCCCTTTCGACGCTTGCTTTCATCGACGAACGTATCGACAGCGGCCTTCGAAGGTACAAGACTTTCTCCAATGGTCGACCACGAGCGCTTGCGAGGCGAACTCGATGGACTGGACAGTGGAGAAGACGCTACCAGCTGGTGGAGATTGGCGGGTACATCCAGCTTATTGCCACGCGGACCGCCACGTCCTGTGGACAAGAAGTTCTTTACTTCAACTCCTGACTGGCGTAAAACAGGTTGCCACAACCGCTTGCGGGCGTTCGTGAACCAATTAGAGAGCTGTTTTACTTCAATACCAGCCTCATTGGCTAGTTCTTCTTTCTCTTCCTCGCTTGGGTATGGATGGGCAAAATGTTCGGGCGAAAACATCCAAGCTTTTAGCACGTTCTTAGCCTCCGGGTGAAGCGTTCCACGACGCGTTCCTTTCTTGCGTCTCTGGGTCGACATTTTTTCGAGTGCAGGCTGTTCCGTTTCTTCTTCGTCAGCACTGCTCGTGACGGCCGTGGTCTTGTCCAACTCGTACGAGCTAGTCGAGAAAGATGGCAGTCGCAGCTCACGGCTGGCGGCGCGTTGTGCTGAAATGGCAAACTGTAGACCAGGAAGCGAATTCTTGGCCAAGTTGGGCGACGAAACAGGCGCCGCCTTGCCCGTTTGCACCGGCGACGCTAACGCAGGATCGTCGCTCGAATCAGTCTTATCCTCGAGCAACTTCTGAGACGAGTTCGAGGTGGCAAGCAGACGCGCGGCTACTACACGTCCATGGCTCGGTAGCTTCATTGTGAAAGTTCCTTACACTTCGATTAAGATTCGCTTGTGAGTGGCGCGGCAGGTTAGAGAGTGAGCGCTAGAGATCTTAGCACGCGTTAAAAGGTTGAATATGGACGACACAAAAAGGCGACAAAGCCAATCAGTGCGCAGTGTGCGACGCGGCGTTCGTGTGAGGGACGGGGAACAGATGTCGCCACTCCTCGCGTCGTCTAGTGGTAGGCTCCTGGTAATGCAGAAGCCGATGATTGCGATCGACAGGGAGGGATGACTTGGTACCCTGAGTCGTGCAGTCGTAGATACTTTTTCCTCTTTTTGATATGGATGAGGTTTGATGCACTAGGACTTCAATTGATTGTGGCTCGGCTGAGCAGGCTGCTGCGGATTTCAAAGTGATAGGTCTCTCTGCCTTTGAGCATCAGGGGGTCGGTTTCTTTCCTGACGCCAGTTCTGAAAGGCGAGGCGACCACCTGGGCAGATCTGCACGTCTCTTAGCGATGCCGCGACAAGGTTGACCCTGTTGACCCGGTTTTATTCGTAACGGCTGCAACTGGGTATATTTTATTCTCCAAGCACCCAATTTTTCAACGTTGCAGCGAAAAAGCATCGGCTTGTGATATCAGGGGAACGGTGATGGTCATCAAAATGCGATCGAGAGAAATATCTGGCACCTCAAACTGTTTCTCAGCGAGAGCGCAGGGGGGGATTTGTCATCGCGTATGACACCACGTAAAGACGGCAATCTTTCAATACTACGTTGACAAGCTGTCATCGCACTGGCCTCACTACGGGGTTGTTGCCAATCGGATCATACAGATCATACTGCCCATTTGTCATGTACGATACGCCCCTCCACGCAGAAACGGAGGAATCGTGAAAGGGCGTCAACGACTAGCTCTCAACGATGATCCTATTGACGGGCGACAACCATATGGGTGGATGAGAGAAATGGAATAGATTAGTCTTCAACCAACTTTGATAGGCAGATTTGTTGGTAGAGAGCTGGCTAAGTCGTGGTATGCAATGGGTGTGACCACAGCCACAGCAGTGACACCAAAAGCGAGCTCAAGGTGCGTGTGACATGTCCAGATGGTATCCTACCATTGTTCTTTCTCGACAAACACGCGGCGCTTTGCACTGCAGCGTTACTGATTAGTTCCCTTAACTTGACTACGAAGCAGTTCCATCGTTTCAAGACAAATTTCAAAAGGTTCGGCTTCAATGATACTGCGTGTAAGATTACGTAGCGGAGCCCACTTCTTTCGCTGTCACATACATATCTATGTTCCCTTACTCGTCTGTTGTATGTATCCACATACTGGCCTGCGTGATTCATATAGGTCTGCCGTCTCAGCAATATTGCATCATATCACATCAAACCCAATCCGGCCGTGGTCGAGTGGTTCACTACTCACTGCGGGACCTGAAGGTCCCGGGTTTGATCCCGGGCCAAACCAAGTTGGTTGGTTACAGAAAGTATAATGTGACGAAACCACCATATCACATTAAACCTAAGCATATATTATGCGCTACAAATATGCTTTGCGAAAATCAGGTCGAAATTAGCGATCGGAAATCTCAGCACAGATGAAAAACTTGTTGGTCAGAAAAGGGGCTGATAAATTGCATTTTCATATAGAAACACATGTGGCAAGCTTGTAACGACGAGCGTGTCTTTTTGTAGGGAACTTAGTTCAAGTTGTCGCCTAAGAAAAATGCCAAATTTACATACCTGTATTTGGTCTGGTCATTTACAGTAAATGACAAGTATAGCAAGCTATGTAGGGTAATTAATACTTACTCAAGAATCAGGGTGAAAAAATATTATGGCCGACCCTTATCGCGGAAACGTTTCTGGAGTCTATACCCAGAGGCAACACTGCGGCTACGTAACGTGTGTCACAAACTTACAGCATGCACACCGTTAGACGTTTCGGGACGGCACAGCACATGAGTGGAGATTTGCGCAAGGCCTAGCAGAAAAAACGATTATTGCCAGACGTTTCGAGAAATTTCAGACATGCATAAGTTAATGATTCAACTGCAGGTCGAATGAGTTTGATTGTTTGTTTAACAGGAAGGACCAGCTTCATGAAGCACTTAGGAGCGCAAGGAGTCTCTAGGAGAGCATATTGACGGGGGCGACGGCAAGGCGTGCGAGACGAAGTATCGTTGGCAAATGATGGCTCAATGATGGCTCAAGTCAAGGCCCTTAGTCATAGTCCGATAAGGAAGGAATCATTTTATTAGACCACATTGATGCGGGAGGGCCACTCGATCAAGCATCTTAGCGCGGGAGATTAAAATTGCGGCAGATTGCTGTCCCAAAGCATTACACAAGGTAATAAATACACGTGTCATATGTCGATCAATTATACTAGTGGAACGTTATATATAAGGGGACGGCAACAGCGCCATTAACTTGGACTCTGTACGTGGATGTATTATTAGAACCGGGATCCAACCGTCTACAACTTAAGGTATTAGGGGGAAGCATACTGGGCATACGTTCGAGAACATGCCAGCACAAAGTAAGGGACCCCGATGGAAAAGTGAAAATAAGTGTCTATGTGGCCCACGTGTGAGAACTGATGGGACCGGGTCGATACGATGCCTTTGGGACCTTTCGTTCTGTTTTGAGATAGACAATTTACAGAAAATGCGCAAGGACATTACGGTTATGAAGATCAAGAGGAGCGGAAAAAAGTGATGGAATGCGAGACAATCTGGATGTTGTGCGCCTTTACTTTTAGCCATAGCATAATCGTAGTGCAATGCGTTTAAATCACTTAATCAAAGTATACCTCCATTTGAATATGCGTAATCGATCAATCCAGCACTTGTGCCACAATAATCAGACCGTAACCACACGTATCCACTCAATCGAGACTTGATCCTCCACGTGATAAAGCGTGCCCCTCTCTACTACTACTCTACCAGCCAAAGTAACTTTGCGCGCAAAGAAAACGGGCGCGTAGTTAACGTTAATTAACTTGTAAGAAGAAAATGTAAAAGTGATATATTTAGACTAGACTAAATTATAGTCCGTCACAAAAAATGCAATTTGTGTACACCTATTTTCGACTTCTGTGCGTCGATGCTAAATCCTTGGAAAGCCGCAATACCGCGACTTAACTTCGCTTTCCAACACTGGAAATAAAGTGGTTGAAAAATGAATTGAGTGGCTGATAGAGGCGACTCAAGGTCGGTCCGATTGGAGAAGGTGAATTCGACCAATCGCGCGACAGGAGATGAAGCTATGAAGTTTTAAATAAGTCTGGTGATGGTCTGGTATACATATAGGATAAAGATTCTAATTACTTCATGTCAGTGTGTGCTTGTTTCACCCTTGCGGTACGTTGTACCTTGTACTTGGAACGGAGGGTTAACTATATCTTCTCCCCTTAAATTTACCCGGAGACGAGACGCGCGTAAGCGTATTTTTGCTCTCCGGAAGCCTCCCAACGGGATTTGTTCAGTGAACGTGCACTCAAGTGCATATCGCCCGTTTTTCGATTACGTTATCTATTGGAAAAGTTGTATGGAGACGATATTGGTTTTTCTGTGGACGGTCGTAGGTATAAGTTGAGCTTACGTTTCTTTCGTTTTTCTCTCACGCTCTGGTTTGACCCGTTACTTCTTAGCCGCCATGTCCTTCGTCTTCGCCAGAAAAACGCGAACGTAATTTGTCTTGTGATCCAAAAAAATCACCATATACTGTGGTGGAGTCAAGTTCAAAATCGAATACATTTGTATCGACAACCTGACCACCACCATCGTGCCCAGCCTTCCAACTTACGGGGGGGGGGGGTACCCCGCGGACCTCCATTCGAAATCTGGTCCGATCGTCCGCTGCTGGCAGACGACCGGTCATCATCCAAAGACACTTGGTCCGATTCCCTTAAGTTCATCACACCTTGTGTACCCGATGGAATGGGCTAGTTACACACTCGGTGGATCGGGATCGTAGATCGATCTGATTCGGTCTTGAATATGAGACCGTGCTGGCTAGGTGTACCTAGGGCGGAACTCTTCACCCCAGGTACGTACAGACCAGAAACACTTCCAAAAGATAAATTCCAATAGGTCGATCGTCCAAACGATCTAGACCTGACCAATACGAAATAATAGAGGGTAGACCAATCAACCGGTCTAGCCCCTGACCAATATGAGAGAAGACCAAAACCGGTCTAAACTCCAACCAATGTTACAATAAGCCAACATGTCCACGTAAAGACCCAATATGCCCGTGAAACTCCACAAACGATATCTCCACGTAAAGACCAATCCAGTGAATAGCACGTTCCAAACGTACTTGAGCACCGAGGCCGAGTACATGGCTCTGTACTCCGCGACGCAGGAAGCGATATGGCTGCGTCTGCTTCTCAACGAACTTGGCTGCGCATCGGGAATGGCATATTAACTTCTCTGAACTTGGAGAGAACCGATCACCTGTAACATCATCAGTGCTTCAGAAAACTAGATGAGTATGCTAGAAACGTAGTACAAGACGACCAAATGTGTTCCCACACCGGGACTCGAACCCCGGTTTGCTGGGTGATCCCGTCGAGGGACTTCCGGTTGCCAAAGTGCGCGTGCGGCGCGTCCAGACCGGGTATAATAGGCGAGAGGGGATATATTCAACCCTCTGTCCCCAAACACTCCGCGGCGGGCGGAGGCGACTAGTGTACGTGCAAAGAAAAACGGCGACCCCTTGCTGTGGTATAGACCAAGACCAAAGGACTTCTACTTAGAAAAATCCTGCAACCAAAAGACTCTTACTTTTTTAGGCAAATCCACAACTAACCAATAATACTACCTCCCTATGGTCCCTAATGTACCCACACAAAATTTTGTAAAATACCCAATGTCAGGTGACTCACCCAAGACCTGCGTTCTTGATACTCCTTGAATCTGATAGGCTAAAAAGCCCCCTTGTTTAGACCAATCGGAAACTCGACCAACTGCCTTGACCAAAAGTGACCAAAAGTGTGGTACACTTCTCCACAATACCGGTTTCCAATCCTGTCTCTGGGTGCGATCGGCCCTTTCAGGTCCGAGCAGATCACACCCCCACTATCCTGTGGTGGAGTCAAGTTCAAAATCGAACACCGTAGTGTCGAGAGCCTGACCACCATCGTGCCCGGCCAACTTACGGGGGGGGTACCCCGCGAACCTTCGCTTACGATCCGATCTGATCGTCCGCTGCTAGCAGACGACCGATCATCAGCATAGGACGCCTGGTCCGATTCGTTTGCCACCTCACCTTGTGTACCCGATGGAATGGACTGGTAACACACTCGGTGGATCGGTGCTGTAAATCGATTTGTGGTCTAAATGTGGGAGACCGTGCTGGGTAGTGTACCCTGGGCGGAACTCTTCACCCTGGGTACGGATAGATCAGTTAACCCCAAGTAAATATACTTAAAAGGGAAGATCGCTCAATCGACCGTAGAGCCCAACCAATATGAGAATAAAAGTCCAACACTCCAATATAGAGATCCAATAAGAACGTGATATACTCCACGAACGATATCTCCACGAAATAATCCATTAACTTGATAACACGTTCCAAACGTGTGCAACTTGCGCTTGAAAAGCCGACCAATGTGTACTCCCGTCGAGGGACTTCCGGCGGGCCAAGTGCGCCTGTAACGCGTCCCAGCCGGGTATAATAAGCTGGAGGGGATTGCTCGACCCTTTGCTTCTAAACACTTTGCGGCGTGCAGAGGCGACTGATGTACAAAGCGACGAAACGACTTCTCGTTGAGCGTTAAGGGCTGAAAATTTACGACTAAGTAAAAACTATCCCCTATGGTCCCCAATATGTACAAAACATAAAAATATGTAAGTGCACGCCATATCATGTGACTCACCAAAATCCGTGTTCTTGACAACTCTCGCACACTATTAGCCCAAAAGCCTCCTTGATTTCCACCAATACGATTGCCGACAAGCCGATCGGTGTGTTGCTGACGCAAAGCGACCAAAATTCTTGAGTCCGCTTCACCACAGCCGCGCCTGAGTCTGTTCGTAGCCGCGAAACGGTAACTACCCGATCTCACCAGATCCTAGATCTTCGAAGAAGCGGGCTTCACCGATGGACCGATCTTCGAGTACACCTTCGCCAGTTACTTGCCTTGTACACCTGATCGTCTTGTAACCACTCTTAACGTTCGTTTCTGCAGGTGCCCTGCGTTCCTCATCGCCCCATATCGATTCACCGACCAGATCGGCCTGATCTGATAGCCCTCACGATACTCTAGAGTCCGACACACCGGACGAGCATCAGATCGAGGTCGATCAGCTCCAGAAAACAGTCAGGGAGCTCCAGTCACAGTTGGCCGTCAAGGATTCATCGCTCCTGCAACTTCGGAAGGAGGTAGACACTTTGATTCCCATATCCACATAATTGCAGGAGGTGACCGTCGAAAACGCCCAACTCCGGGCCCAGATCGCCCAACAAACAACGCGAGGTAAGCTGATCGGTCTGCTTTCCGTCTTGGGTCTTGTCTAACCTTCCTTTGCGCGCAGATCAGTTGTCCACCGACATCACCAATACGCTCGACACTTTATTCGCGTCTGATCGGCAGTCGCATGACAATTGCGATCAGCTCCGACCGATCTTGGACGGGCTGATGGTCGCACGGAATGATCTGGCACGCTCGGAGGCCTACAGGTCACACCTCCTGGAACAGCTCGCGGTGGTTAACTGGCAGAAATTAGAGGATCAGTCCGATGGGACTTTACTCCGCACCCAACATGGTGACCTGGAGAGGCAGTGTAACAGGGTTACATAGGAGTCACATCTAGTAGGTGGTGTATGTGATTACACTACGGTTGGGGTCAGTATTGACCGGTTCGAAAGGTTTGAACCACTGGTTATTTTAATTAATCAGGGCAGGAGCCCTTGGGGGTGGCGTGTCAGCCTCCACGTGTCGGTACACAGGTGGTGTACACTACATTTTAGCTAGGTACGAATTTGGTATGTTCTACTTAGTATTACATATAGTTTACATTAGTTTAAATTAATTTAGGCTAATTATATATTAAATATATTCAGTTTACATTTTCACTCAACGACTACAGATGCACGACCTCGACCGGTCGCGCGTGTAGTGAGTACCGTAGCTTAAGGGGAGCCCTCCCCTTAGCTACACACTTAGTAAGGTAGCCTTGCCGTTAAGGCAGTAGCGAAGCTACAGTAAACCAACCCGGGAATCTTGGCCCCGAGTAGGAGAGCTCTCTCCTACTAAGCCCTTTATAAGGGCGTACCGGCTAAGTAGCGGTGAACGCCGCTTTAAGGAAATGTCTTCCTCTGTGCGCTAGCCACACCGTGCGTATACGCACCGGCTACATCTGGTAGCACTTTTAGTCAATCCAACACCTGTGTTGGTAGACTAAGATATCCTCTGCAAAGGATCAATCAGGACGATTGGGATAGGTTGACCCTCGTCCAGCAGGAAGCCTTTAACAGGCTGTTATCCTTACTAGGTGACGAGTGTATGCAGCTTCTAGTGGAGCAGAGCCTTGAGGCCGAAAGATAAAGGCAAGTGGCAATGCCCTCATCGCCCATGAGGCGAGTTTAGGTGGAAGTCGTTTTACGGGGGTGCGCCCCCCATTATCGTTTAAGATAAAGGAGTTCACCGGAGAGAAGGGTGACAACCTTTACGTGTGGTTGCGAGAGGTCGAAACGGCCTTCGCCACAGCGAATGGGATCGCTGATCACCTGCAAGTGGGACTTGCGTTGACCCACCTTACGGGCAAAGCCCGTACATGGGCGTTTACGTGTCCGGATTTGGTCACGAACGTGTTCCCTACCTGGGAGGTCCTTAAGCAGACGCTTATGGACATGTATGCAACGCCTGATCTGGTTTTCCAGAATCAGCTGGCGTTTCTAAGGTACCGTCAGGGCGCTAGGGACGTGGAAACATATATCCAAAAACTTAAGACCCTGTTGGCAGGGATGTACGCGAAAGCGTATTCGGACGATGTGTCCCCCATCCCCGTCTTTATGGGAGGCCTAAGAGAAGGGCCAGCACGTTCGGAGCTCTTCCGATGCCGACCCCAATCCCTGGGGGAGGCGTTCAAGATGGCGTTTAACGCCGAAAGGAACTTTCGTTCCTCTAAGGTGGGTCCCGAGCCCATGGACCTTAGTCATGTCGAAGAGGAAGAGAAACCTTCCGCTAAGAGTCACTCCGACTCCTTTTCGCAGAGCTTCGAAGCGGAGCTCCTTGCAATGTTGCAGCGGCATGGGCCGCTGAGATGCTTCCTGGGTGGGAGCACGAATCATCTGCGGAACAGATGTCTGCGGAACCCCAGCGAGATACTCGCTTTAAGGGGCCAAGGGTTGGGAAAAAGCCTTTGCCCAAGCCGTCGGGAAACGACGACTCCCAGTAGGTGCGGGGCGCCCTACTGGGGGATCCCTCAGTGCTGTTAAGCCCCAGGGTAGGGGACGACAGCACAAAGCCCCGAGGGAAACGGTGCTTTATAGCACCGAGTTGGTGTACCATCCAGGTTTCCTGGTAGTCCTTGCGGACGTGAAAGGCTTTGATAAGCCTTGGAGAGTCTTGATAGACTCTGGAGCGTCTGACAATTATGTCAGACGGGCTTCTGTGGAGAAGAGTCGGCTGTATGCCGAGGCCCTAGAGGCACGTTCTCGTGACGTTGCAACGGTCCGTCTTGCGACGGGCGTACAGGTTTCTGTACCCAAGGTCTCGATTGACCTTAAGCTGAAGCTTGCAGACTTCGACAGTTTAGAACGTTGCCTAGTCCTGGATTTGGACTCGAGGTACAACCTCATTCTGGGAATGAAATGGCTGGAACGCCACGAGCCATGGATAGACGGGAAGTCTAAGTCCATTGGCTCAACGCACGCGCGATCGGGTGAAGCATTGGCGATTCATGAACCCACCTTTGCTCGTCCGCAAAAGCGATTCTGGCGTGAGATGCCAGAGATTAGGATTTCTGAAATGATCATTCCCAATGACGTTAAGAAAGAGTTCCTTAACGAGGGGGGTTCGGCGGTTAACCCCCATGCCGTTAAAAGCGAGACTGGTGAGTTGCCAGTGGCAGAGGTGGATTCCTCTGAGGCGACTCCAGTGGTAGGGGTAGAGACCCCTGTGGTTAAGCTTGAGGCGCTTCCAAGCGAAGATACCCGTACTTCGTCTCTTTCGCACGTCGGAAATGATTCCGACCAGGCCGTTATAGGCGAGACTGGCGAGTCGCCATTGGTAGAGGTGGATTCCTCTGAGGCGACTCCAGTGGGAGGGGTAGAGACCCCTGTGGTTAAGCGCGAGGCGCTTCCAAGCGAATAGACCCGTAGTTCGTCTCTTTCTCACGTCGGAAATGATTCCGACTACGCCGTTGTAGATGATACCGGCGAGTCACCGGTGGTAGAGGTAGAGACATCTGTGGATAGGCGCGAGGCGCTTCCAATAGATGGGGCAATTGACTCCCCCCACCTGGGTCCCGGGATGAGTCCCGAGGCCAGTAGTCATAAGTCCTATAGGATGCTGAATAGTGTGACAGGTGTTGTCACAGAAGGCGTAAGCCTTGAACGGTTGCCTGGGATAGGCGAACTGTTGTTGTTGGAGGAGATGTCCTTCAACGAGTTGAAACTGCTTTGAAAGCAGATGAAATCGACGAGGTTGTCGTATTACGTCCGGAAGAGGGGTTGAACTTCTCATCCACGATGGACGAGTCAGTTTGTTGAAAACCAAACAGGCATTGAATGCCCGAAGTGGTCTCAAGATCCTTGCCGATCCTGAGGACCCTTACCATTCATTACTTAAGGAATTCGGAGATTTCATTAGTGACAACCCGCCGATGGGGTTACCACCGGATCGGGGAGTCCGACATGAAATTGATTTGGTTCCTGGAACCAAATACTGCGTCACTAGGCAGTGGCCTCTCCCCAAGGAACAATGCGACGTCATCGACGCATTCTTCAAGGGGAAAGAAGAGGCAGGGATGGTACGGGAGAGTAAGTCTCTCCACTCATCTCCCACTTTTTGTGTTCTTAAACCGAACGGAAAGTGGCGCATTGTGCATGCGTACAACAAGCTGGATGCAGCTACTTACCCATGCAAACTCCGATTCCTCGGAAGGATGTCCTCCAGAACAATATGGCGGGCTGTACTGTGTACAGTGCCTTAGATCTGGTGGACGGGTATTATCAGGTGCTCATGCGAGCGTCCGATATTCCGCTTACAGCGGTCAGCACGCCTTGTGGCATGCTGTGGGAGTGGCTTGTTATGCCACAAGTGCTTTCGAATGCACCAGCGACTTTTAATCGCTTGGTGACTCAACTCTTCCGCCCTCATAGAAAGCACGCTCAGACGTACTTCGACGATATATTCGTTCATAGTCGCTCGGAAGGCGACTCGTATGATGTTCAGACGCACCTTATACACCTTCGAGCTGTGCTCAAATGTATGCGAGAGCATAAGTTATATGCAAACGCATCCAAATGTATTTTTGGTGCTGAGGAAAATTCCTTTCCTCGGATGCTTCATCGGTAAGGATGGAGTGCGGGCGGATCCCGCGAAGGTGAAAGCCATTGTGGAGTGGCCTTCGCCTGTAAATCTTAGAGATTTACGTAAGTGGCTTGGATAAGCCAACTATCTTAACAAGTACAGCGAGAACTACGCTGAAATGGCGAAGCCATTGACGGGCCTTCTTAAGAAGGATGTTGACTGGTGTTGGGAAACCAAACACCAAAACGCTTTTGAAGCGGTAAAGGGGAGCTTGTTAAAAGATCCCGTTCTTGCCATCCCAGATTCTGGGAAACCATTTAGTGTCGTCTGCGACGCCTCCGATTTCGCAATCGGATGTGCTTTGTTACAAGCAGACGATGCAGGAAGGGAACGCGTGGTTGCGTTTGAGTCGAGGCAGCTTAAAGCTGCGGAACGGAATTATCCCGTTCATGACAAGGAGCTACTTGCAATGAAGTATGCTCTTGTCAAATTTAGGGTTCCCCTACTCTGCTCTAAGCCGTTCGTGGTTTCTACTGACCACGCGTCCTTACGGACAGCGACAAAGTCGCCACATCTCTCGCAACGGATGGCCCGTTGGATCTCCTTCTTTGCGGAGTACAACTTTGAGGTTAAGTATAAACCTGGCAAGCAGAACGTGCTTGCCGACTCGTTGTCGCGTCGTCCCGATTACGATCTCGCTCACGCGACATTCGTCACCACGTCTGTGGTGGATCTCATACGCCAGGAGTATTAGAAAGACCCACAATGTACGGCGCTTATCAGCGCGTTGGGTGAAAAGGGTCTTGGATCGTCTGAGCCAACCCTGTCAAGTCGAGCTAAAGCTCGTTTACACCGTTACAGATACTGTGACGGTCTGCTATTTTATAGCACGAGCGCGGAGGACACTCCGCGGGTGGTAGTTCCTCATAATGAGGAACTGAAGTATAGAGTCCTCTTTGAGGCACATGACGCCCCTACCGGGGTTCATTTAGGTCGGGATAAGACCTACAGCGCTTTAAGCGTTTTGTATTGGTGGCCCAACGTGTATAAGTGGGTCGGTGCGTATATACGCAACTGTGAGACGTGTCAGAGGGTCAAATCCTCTTCAAGTTCAGCTGCGCCTTTGGCGAGCTTGTCGGTTCCAACGGAGTGTTGGAAATCCATTAGTATGGATTTTAGCTTCGGTTTTCCGAAGGAGAAGGCCGGGAACACCGGCATATTGGTCTTTGTAGACCGTTTGAGCACGATGGCTTACCTGTCGGTAGTTCCAGAGTCCATAGATGGACAAGGAAGAGCAAAATTGTTCCTATACCGTGTCTTTCGATAGCATGGTCTATCCGATCCCGTTGTGTCGGATCGGTATCCCCGTTTTACGGGACAGTTCTGGGGAGCGTTGTTTAAGGTGCTAGGCACCAATATCCTCATGTCCACTGCGGACCATCCGCAGACGGACGGTCAGACGGAACGCGTTAACCGCGTTGTAGAGGATATTCTCCGAAGTTTATGTCCGGATTCTCCAAAGAGTTGGAGTGAGATGCTTCCGATGATTGAATTTGCTATAAACAATTCGGTACATGCATCTACGGGGTTTAATTCGTTTTACGTGAACGGATTAGTAAATCCGAGGGTTCCGTTAACGCCACGTGTGTGTGGCCCAGGGCTTGAGGGGGGAGGATTCCCCGATGTCAGCCCTTTATCTGTGCGAAAGCACATCGATAAGTTTTTATCGACGCGCCTTAGTGTCTTACGACACGTCTGCGATGCCATGGCGGAAAGCCAAGACAAGCAGAAGGATCAAGCTGACCGAAAGGGGCGGCGTAACGCAAAGGTATACAAAGTAGGAGAAAGTGTTTTATTAAACGCTAAAAATCTTCCTACACATGCAGTTTCCAACGTGTTGCGCAATAAACTGCGCCCCAGGTTTGTGGGGCCTTTTAAGGTACTATCCCGAAAGGGCTATCGTATACCTTGAACATCCCGAAGGTGATGCGTACGCGTCTAACTTTCTATGTGGGTATGCTTAAGCCATACCAGAACCCGAAGCCGGCCCCCCTCCTGGAGGAGGTTGGAAAGGCGGATATCCCTAAGAGCCGTAACACACGGCAGAGCGGAGGAAGCCCGAGAGGGCTAAAATGCGACCACGAAGCTCCGCAACGGCCGTCTCGAGAGAGGCAAGCCGCCTCTCGAAACAATCAGTGGCATCCCACTCATCGCGGAGTTCCTCGTGGATATCATGGGTGCGATGGCTGTGTCGATCACAGCGCTCGCGAATCTCACGTCGAAATTGCGCGACCTCCTCCTTCAATGCTCGATGCGGAGGGTACTCCACACTATTATGTGGAGCGTCCGACGGCGCGACGCCATCATCGGGGTCAAACCAAGTATCTGGTGAAGTGGAAGGGTTATCCACACTCACAGAGTTCGTGGTAGTTCGAGAATCCCCTACGGCAGGATTGCCGCGACGTCGTTGACGCTTTCGAGCGGGAGAATCCCGCTGCAGGTCAACGACCAAAGGGGCACGAGAAGCCCCTTCACTCCCAGTAATTGGGAGTTTGCCGGAGGCAGATGTGGCGCTCACACTGTCCCTCTGGCACCATGGTGGAGACAGTGGCGCTGGCGTAGCGCGTTCGATATGGAGCACGTAATAGCTCTATCGCTTTGTCTCTGGCGAATGCCAGGCACAACGACCTCTCCACCCAAATGTCACGATGGGAAAAGCTGTTGTGCAGCTCATTGAAGCTGGGGAGAAGCTTCTCCCCTTCCGCCCAAGCGCGGAACTTCTTCTCCGCATCATCAACACTCTCTCCCGGAGAAAGAACGATAGGAACCTCGCGGAGGTTCTCAACAGGGGCACCCTGTGACTGCCTGTCGAGGCGTTCTCGGTATGAGACGCTAGTGAACTGTTTTTTCGTAAGAAGTTGTTGCCGGAGTTTCTCACGGCTGTTCAGCCGCGGGAGAAGGGGTATAGGATGCTAAACCATTCCTTACCACACGCCTAGCCCACTTTGGAAGGTCACGAGGACCGTGTGGCAGAATCTCGCGTATCAAGACTCTACCGATTCAGTGCATGACGATCAAGAAAGCGTCGACCAAGGTCATTGGTCGAGAAAAAGTAGTACTCTATTCCTCAGAGAATTTTAGTACGCCCTGCGGACTCTGCCACAAAATCTGTGGCATTAGTACCCGGAAGACCGCATAAGGTACAAGAAGTGCAAGAAAAGTGCAACCAGGAGTCGAGTCTGAAAGATCCGACCCTTGGTCACGGAGTTGAACGACCTGTTACAAGAGGTGAGCCTGGTCAAGATATGCGTGAACATCCCGTCTCAACCGATACAGGTGAATTCGATGTGATTCCTACCGATGACCAAGTGTGCTACCATGAAGGCGGAGATTTGTTCGTGGAAGAGCTGGAGAAACAGCTTTCCACGCTGCCTGAAGTGTCCGCAAGTTCCAAAGAAGTGACCAAGGATGATTTGCAAGTTGGTGACCCACTGATCAACACAGCAGAAGAAATTGACCAGCTTCGCGACATAATTTGGGCAAAGAAACATCTGTTGATCGGGAAAGGAAATGCGTTGCCCCCTGCTGCACGTGGAGTTGTTTGTGATATTGACGAAGGCAATGCGCGCCCAATCGCCCAAAAGTGTCGGAAGGTTGCTCCACAATTTCGCGAGAAATTATCGGCCTTGATCAAGGGGTTATTAGCCACGAAGATCATCCAGCCATCTACATCACCCTGGGCATCACCTATAGTGATCATAGTGAAGAAGAACGGGGTTGATATTCGGTTATGTATCGATTATCGCGCGGTGAATCAACTCACAAGTTTGATGGTATTCCACATGCCTCTGATCTCTGATTTGCTCGAGGATTTGGATACAGCATTGTGGTTTTGCTCTTTGGATATGGCGAGTGGTTCTTGGGTCGTGTCTATGACCGACCGAGCGGCAGATTTCGGCGTTTGTCACTCCGTTCGGATTATTTGAGTGGAATCGGATGCCCTTCGGTCTAAAGAACTCTCCGCAGATCTACCAGCGGTTAATCGACAATGCGTGATATGGATATCTCAAGTTTAAGGACGGGGCCGATGAGTCATCGGATGTGTTCACTACGGGAGAGCCTGACCAAGCACGAGGCCCGTCTGTGTTGCAGCGACGGTCATATATCGATGGCATTTTGATCCCGGCACCTACATGGACAACCCTGTATGACAATGTGCGACACCTGTTGGAGAAGTGCGATCAGTGGAACGTGTCGATTAGCGTGGCTAAATCGTACTGGGGGCGAAGTGAAGTGCCTTATTTGGGACATCACGTCTCTAGCCATGGTTTGGAAACAAATCCGAAGAATTTGGATGATCTGATTTGATTTGCCTTTTCCCGGCACTTTGCCTGCTATGCAATCGTTTTTGGGGAGTCTGAATTATCACCGTTGATTTATTGAAGACTTCGCGATCTACACCGCTGTGCTCTATGCATTACGAGAGCCAGATTATCAAGAGTTAAAGAGCCGGGCATTGATCAACGAGAGTACGGTGTATGAGGACGATCGATTAACAAGGGCGCAACTGGAATTCAGCATGCTGAAAGCGAAGATTGCGTCCGCCCCAACTCTGCACCATTTCGACCAATCCAAGACGCCGGTGATTGTGGTGTATGCCAGTAAGTGGGCGGTGTCTGCCTCTCTGGTGCAAGAGCATGACCAAGTGTATTGCCCCGTTGCTTTTGCTATCCGGACACTAAAGAGCGGTGAGATGAATTACAGCCCCGTTGAAAAGGAAGTGTTGGCCCTTCTGCGAATTCTAGACGTCTACTTTACGATGCTGGTCGGAAAGGCGATCGTTGTCCTGTCACGTTTATCCACGTTGAAGTGGTTGTTAACGTCCAACGGGCTGGATGGACGACTGCGGAAATGGGCTGAAATTTTGTCACAGTGGGACTTGGAGATCAAGAAACGTGTACATGGAGAAGAGGAGGTACTAGGGGCGCCAGCTGCAAGTATCACCTCTCGCACTGAAATTGATGAAGACCTGATTGCAATCGCACCGAAAAAGGAGCCTCGACAGACGACTGAAGTACCACCTCCCACGGTAGAGAAAGGCGAAGAGCTGTATATGATCAGTTTTGATGCATCTGCTATCGTTAAGCGATGTGTTGGCGCGTTCGGTGCTGTCGTGTGGAAGTTGCCGGAGTGGAAGATCATGATCGCGGTTGCGGACCATGCACCCAACATCACGGTGAATGAAGCCGAGTACCATGGATTGCTGCTAAGTTTGGATCTACTGTCGCAATATCCCAAAGGAAGGATAATCGTGCGTGAAGACTCGAATTTGGTGATTAGACAAATGAGCGGTGAATTAGAGTGTAAAGCTCCGCGGTTGCAAGTATTGCAACAGCGCGCGTTGAAACTCCTGTGCGAATGACCTAACCATGACCTGCTGTATGTTAAACGGGAGTGGAACAGGAGTGCCGATCACATCACCACATTGCCATGAGGGATGGAGCACGATGTGTAATTGATGACGGAAAACAGCTGGAAGAATTGGTCGATCTTAACAGACTGCCAGAGGTGATTACTTGGAAAGAAGATCCCACTGTTCCAAAAGTACTGGTGACGACGCGGTCACGTAACCCTCGTCAAACGCTATTGTCTACGTGGCCCAAAGTGTCCTTAAAAGGGATAAGGGCGGAACGTGTTAAAAAGGCGCAAGACGAAGAAAAGTGGATCTGTGATTTGCGGTGTTACTTGAATGGTAACGTGTCACAACTGAGCTCAGACGAGGTGAAAGAGTGCACGAAAATTGCCGATTATTATGATGTCGATGACCAAGGGTTGTTGATCTACTGCGGAAATATTGTTAAGGGAAAAGCCAGCTGTGATCAAGATGATCTAGATGAACGACGCTCCTCGATTAAGCTGGTATTACCTGAAACCCTACATGCAGATGTCCTCCACCATTATCATGTGAGTTCGGAGGGAGGAGACCAGGGTATAGGGCGAACATATCAGTGGATCAGACGTTACTTTCATTGGCGTGGTCTACTTCGCAGCGTGCAAAGATTCGTTGGGCAATGCGTGGATTGTGACACTAGAAAGGGTCAACCTACGATCAAAGGGATGTCGCCTGGAAACATTGAGGCTACGTACCCGTTCCAAGTGATAGCCATGGATCATATCCCGTCGCTACCTTGTTCAACTGATGGGCATACGGAATTGTTGATATGGACTGATCTGTTCAAGGGTATAGTAATTGCGAAGGATGGATTGTCTCGTACGGCTCAGAAAGTCGCTGAAAATTACGAAGAATGTGTATTCCGAAGATTTGGAGCTAGTGAGGTGATTAGACATGAAAGAGAACCCGGTTTTATGTCCGAGGTGTTTCGTGCGTTCAACAAGATCGTGGGACAGCGACAAAGTGCCACTATGGCATACCGTCCACAGGCGAACGGCAAAGCGGAGAGAACGGTGCAGACGATTACACGAGCGATTAAAATGTATGTATCAGATGTCGGTCAGAAGAATTTGAGTTAGTATGCAGGGCGGCTGATATTCGCGCTGAATTAGACCCCAGATCGCATTCGTGGAGAAACACCGTTTTATTTGGCGTATGGGTGTGATCCACGATAATCGTTGGAATCAACGTTGCAACTGGGTGGAATTCGGCGTAAATACCGAAATGCGCGTCGATGGAGATACAGGCTGCAGAAAGACTACCTGTAGCCGGTGCGTATACGCACGGTGCGGCTAGCGCACAGAGGAAGAATATTCCTTAAAGCGGTAGCTACCGCTACTTAGCCGATACGCCCTTGAAAAGGGCTTAATAGGAGAGTTCTCCTACTCGGGGCCAAGATTCCCGGGTTAGTTTACTAATTATCCTTAACGGCTGTATTTCCTTTACGGGATGTAAGTAAAGGGAGGGCTCCCTCTTACCTACGACACTCACTGCGCGCGCGACCGGTCGAGGTCGCGCGTCCGCTAAATAGAGTGAAATGTAAACTGAATATATTTAATATAAAATTAGCCTAAATTAATTTAAACTAATATAAACTATATGTAATACTAAGTAGAATATTCCTAATTCGTACCTAGCTAAAATGTAGTGTACACACTTGTGTACTGACACGTGGATGGCTGACACACCACCACACCAAGGGCCCATGCCCTGATTGGTTAAAATAACCAAAGGTTCGAAACCTTTCAACCCGGCCAATACTGACCTTAACCGTGGTGTAATCATGTACACCAACTTTCAGTGTTACCCGAATGTAACCCCGTTACATCCTCCCCCATCAAGACTATTGCTTACGCAATAATCAAAATCTTGTTGGAGAACTCCAACGCCAGTACCTCTGGCTGTCCACTTTACACCTTCAGCGGTGCTATGGACGCAAACTATTCCGACAGCTCGGAATCGAACGCCCTTGGGGAGCTCTCCCCAACGGCTGGCCATGTTGATAGCGCCGAACGGCGCTATCATTCATCCAACCCATTCCCTACACGTGGGGAAAACGCGCTAACTCGTGCGCCACCGTTACCCGCTAGGGGTGATACCTCCAGGTCGCCACAGGCAACCACCACCAATGAACCGTCCTTGGTTCAAGAGGCCCGACGTGCCGGACGGGCACGGAAGGGACCTCGCGACCCTCAAAAGAGGGCTAAGAACGCGGTCAAGAGGGGTTTAGCCTCCTATACCCCTGGACCAGCGGCTATACTGCCGCGTGAAATTGCGCATCGGAACCAACTCCGGGCCCGACTACTAACACCCAAATATTATTCCGTTAAGTCCTACCGGACGCGCCTCGGGAAACAGGCACGCGGTGTCCTTGTGGTGAAGTGTACCCCAAATTTGGTCACTTTTGGTCAAGGCAGTTGGTCGAATTTCGGATTGGTCTAAACAAGGGGGGCTTTTCAGCTTATCAAATTCAAGGAGTATCAAGAACGCTGGTCTTGGGTGAGTCACCTGACTTTGGGTATGTTACATAATTTTGTGTCGGTACATTAGGGACTATAGGGAGGTAGTATTATTGGTTAGTTGTGGATTTGCCTAAAAAAGTAGAAGTCTTTTTGTAGCAGGATTTTTCTAAGTAGAAGTCCTTTGGTCTTGGTCTATACTACAGCAAGGGGTCGCCGTTTTTTCTTTGCACGTACACTAGTCGCCTCGACCGCCGAGGAGTGTTTGGGGGCAGAGGTTGAATTATCCCCTCTCGCCTATTATACCCGGTCTGGACGCGCCGCACGCCCACTTTGGCCACCGGAAGTCCCTCGACGGGAGTACGATTTTCCAGCTTTGACACTTTAACTCAAGTACGTTTGGAACGTGCTATTCACTGGATTGGTCTTTACGTGGAGATATCGTTTGTGGAGTCTCACGGTCATATTGGGTTTTCACGTGGCCATATTGGCTTATTTTAACATTGGTTGGAGTTTAGACCGGTTTTTGGTCTTCTCTCATATTGGTCAGGGGCTAGACCGGTTGATTGGTCTACCCTCTATTATTTTGTATTGGTCAGGTCTAGATCGTTTGGACGATCGACCTATTGGAATCTATCTTTCGGAAGTGTTTCTGGTCTGTACGTACCTGGGGTGAAGAGTTCCGCCCTAGGTACACCTAGCCAGCACGGTCTCATATTCAAGACCGAATCAGATCGATCTACGATCCCGATCCACCGAGTGTGTAACTAGCCCATTCCATCGGGTACACAAGGTGAGATGAACTTAGGTGAATCGGACCAAGTGTCTCTGGATGATGACCGGTCGTCTGCCAGCAGCGGACGATCGGACCAGATTTCGAATGGACGTCCGCGGGGTACACCCCCCCCCGTAAGTTGGAAGGCTGGGCACGATGGTGGTGGTCAGGTTGTCGATACAAATGTATTCGATTTCGAACTTGACTCCACCACAATGGTGCGCGTGCCCGGATCACTTGGTTTAGGTGATCGTGGATATCACCGCGAGGTGTCATCAAAGATTGAATTTGAAGATTTGAATTTGGAATCGTTCTGGAGAGGGCGTAAGGAAAGGCTATCACCTTACGTCTTCGTTCTCGATAAAGACGGCGATGTCCGGTCTGGCTTGGTGGAGGACCAGATCGGGATTAATATTTTTTTTCCTCCCCAAAAGGCTCCCACCGGAGCCGATCGGGACTATAACAAGTCCTGTTATAGTCCCGGAAAGGATCAGGACCTTGGTCCTGATCCTATGTATGTGCATAAAAAAGTTGATGGAAAATTAAAAGACGAAAAATACTTGGAGGCTGATCAGAACGATCAGACCAACCTCCCCAAGGTCCCCAAGATTCCCAAGAAAGGGTTGGGAATGCCGGCCGACGAAGACGACCTCGAAGAAAATTCGCAGGTCGGAGATGGAGGCATCACTGAAGAAGACCTAAACAAGATGTATTACATTTTTGAGCTGAAACGATTTGTTCGCTTTGACGTGGTCTTTTGGGTGTTGAACGTCCAGATCCCCTATCATCTTGAGTTGGAGACTGGTGTCGAGCGGATGACCATGGGGGTGGACCATGCCCATCCGGAACAAAAAAAGGACGTGCGGCAGCAACGGGATGCTTGCCAGTCGGGGCTCCAGCGACCCCCACAGGCCTCAGTTCCGAACAAGGAGGGTAACAACACGTTGCCCATGACTCCAGCTAACGTCCAAGCCATGTTTGAGACGATGGCGGAGCGTTTCATGGAAGACCGGGTTAGACCACCTCTGCGTCCACATGTCCAAGACCGGTCTACCCAGCAAAGTGCCAATGTTTGCCGAGATGTGGATATGGAATCGGTAACATCTGTGGACAAGCCCACTCGAAGTGATAAGCAAGTCGGCAAAGGGAAGCGCAATCCGCAACCAGCCAGACCGCGTAGACCAAGCAAGACAAGTGACTATGACATGGAGTCGGTCGGCGGTCTTGACGACCACTGTGGGTCAGACGGTACGGGCGCTGGCAAGCCACGCAAGGCCAACCTAGCCTCCACTATTGCTTACGACTTTGGATCTGCTGCGATTCCGCGCATCCGTATGGCCGCGACGACCGACCTCAAGGACTTCACTGGCAAGGATGCTGATGAAGACCAGGCCCGGTCTTGGTTCGGTCGGGTCAACTCTGCGTTCCTGCGAGACCAGACCCCGAAAAGTGAAAGGTGTCTGATTCTCCGGGATTTGTTGAAAGGACCGGCTGCCAACTGGATCCAACAGTTAGGTCGGGATGTCCGGTCTGACTGGGACCAGCTATGTGCAGGGTTAGAAGGGCAATATTGTAACTCCGGATTTTTGAGTGCCCGCAAGTATCACCATATGCAGAAGCGGAGCGACGAGACACCGATCGAGTATTTGCATCGTTTGAACGTGTCTGCACTTCGTGCCGGCATAACAATTAAAGAGAATAACCCGCCGAACGGTGCTGCTCTGGAACATGTGGGTAACTACATTAGTACCCTGGACGATCAAGAACTGGCGGACCAGCTTACTCTGCTGCGTCTTAGGGACGCGGGTGAAGTTGAACAGACTCTACGGACGCTACAGCAGTCGCGTAGCATGAGGGCGAAGAGTGCTGGTGGATCAGGTCGCTACCGATCCAAGAACCAGACCCAGACCGATCCGGTCAAGAGGCCCTGGACCAGACCGACCCGAGCGGTCAAGGCGATCTTAGCCGAAGACAGCACGGGATCGGAAGGGTAAAGTGGAAGTAAATCCAGCCAGGAGTCATCGGATGAAGACCAGTATCGTTACGTCTGTGTTGCGGGACCTGCCCCGAAGACCAAGTCGAAGTCCGAACAGGTAGACCGGAAGGGAAGGAACGGAAGCAAGTCCGATCCAGACCGACCTCGTCAGAAATGCTCCCACTGTGGGTCGAGCAAACATGATGGTACAAACTGCTGGAAGAAGATGGTGTGCAAGAAGTGCGAGAGACGCGGCCACCCGACGGACCAATGCCTCTTCGTATGCAAGTCATGTGGAGAGATCCACGAGGCCGGCCACTGCAAGATTGAAGAATTTTTTAACATGATACGCAAGTGGTACGTGCCGGACAAGCACGCGGGGATGCTGCCGCCGGACGCGGAAAAGATGTTAAACTAGAACGCTCGCCAGGTTGGAATCTGGATCGAGCCGAGCGTTCTACGGTTCACATCTATGCATATGTCGGCAAGGAGGATAAGACCGACAATACACGTTCTATTCCAAATTGCGTCGACCCAGACCATCCGGTCTACAGTCTGAAGACTGATGAGTATTCCCGGAACAAGGTGAGTATGCAGTTGGACTTGCTGCCTGGAGAATCCCGCGGATACTGGAAGTATCACGCGCCTGATAAATGGTTCAAGCAGGCGAAAGCCTATGGCAAGATTAATAACCAGAAAGCGACGATGTTGTTCGACTCTGGAGCTGAAGTCTCGATAATCGACTCCGCCTTTGCTCGTAAGGTCGGATGTCGTATATACGATACCCAGAGACAAGAATGCGTCGGGATCGGCGAAAACTCTTATATGACCGAAGGAAGAACGCGTGTGAAAATTACTTTGTCAGGATCGCTGGTCTACTTTTTCAGCGCTTGGGTTGGCAAGTTGTCTGGTCAGGACGCTTTACTAGGTATGTATTTCATGGTCCCAGCTGGTATTCGCCTAGACCTGTCACATGGAGTGCTTAAACTCCCGGATGAGGTCCAGGTCCAGTTGGCTGGTCGAAGACCTCTGTATGGTTCGTATACCGATCTGGTCCGGTGGGACCAAGACCTCACTATCCCAGTCGGTCGGTCTGCCGATACCCCGGTCGAGAAAGGTTTTCGTTTGAGGAAGTTATGGTTGACCAGGGGCGATCGGTGGGTCCCGACCTTCGTAAAGAGTGCTGGTCGACGTGATTTTGTACGTGTTACCAATTTCGGTGACAAGCCGCTGACACTGGACAATAACACTATTGTCGGTATGTGGTTAGCAGAAGGGAAGGTACCAAGGAAGATGGGGTTCGTCTCGATTGGATAGAGGCGGTATGTCGAGTGGCAAAACCTGGCGTACCAATCGACCACCGATCTTATCAGCGATGATGGGTCGGTGGAAGAGTATACCTCACCTTTAGTGGAAAGACCAAGTTATGTCACCCCAAAAAAGATTTTGGTCCGAAGAAATGAGCCGCAGTCACCAGGAGCAGTGGACCATCAAGTAGACGAGCCAAGGTTAGTCAACGTGGTGTCAGCACAAGACCAGGCGACAGCGGAACAAGAAACGGAAGAAGGGGAACATGAAATTGCTAGGTCGGACCATGACGGTATTCCTAATCATACCGATATCAGTGAAGGACAGCCCGTCGATCAAGACCAGGGGCGTTCAGCCGGTCCAGATGGTCTAGGTGATATCGCCCCAGAAGATGAACAAGTCTGTATACATGAAGGCGGGGAACAGTACATTCAGGAGCTGGAAAGCCAAATGGCAGTCCTCCCTGAAGTGTCTGCCGACTCGCCCGAAGTTACAACGGATGATTTACAAGTGGGTGATCAAGACCTTAACAGTCCAGACCAGATCGAGCAGTTGAACAATATCATATGGAAGAAAAGACATCTACTGATCGGAAAGAGCAACGCCTTACCACCTGCAGCCCGTGGTGCGATTTGCGATATTGACGTTGGAGATGCCAAGCCGATTGCTCAGCGATGTCGACGCGTGGCGCCACAGTACCGTGAAAAGCTTTCTGATATCATTAAAAGACTGTTGGGCACCAAAATTATTAGACCGTCGACCTCGCCATGGGCCTCGCCGATCGTAATTCTTATCAAGAAGAACGGCGTTGACATTAGACTGTGCATCGACTATCGGCTGGTGAATCGGTTGACTAAACTCATGGTTTACCCGATGCCGCTGATTAATGGTCTGTTGGAAGACCTCGACAAGACCTTGTGGTATTGTTCGCTATATATGGCAAGTGGATTTTGGGTGGTCTCGATGACTGATCGAGCCCGTGAGATTTCCGCATTTGTGACGCCGTTTGGTCTTTTCGAGTGGAATCGTATGCCGTTCGGTCTGAAGAACGCACCCCAGATCTATCAAAGGTTGATAGACAACGCACTGGACGGACACTTCAAAATCAAGACCGATCGGGACCCTGCCGAAAGTAATGATGTGTTTAGAGAGGGTGAAACCGATCGGGAAAGAGGACCGTCCGTTCTAGGGAGGCGGTACATCGACAACATTCTGATACCTGCCTCGTCATGGAACGATCTGTGCGAGAAGGTTGAACGATTGTTGGAGACATGCGACCGCTCGAACCTATCTATCAGCGCCATAAAAAGTTTTTGGGGTATGTCCAAGGTCGCCTATTTAGGCCATATGGTCTCGAACAATGGTCTAGAGGCTAATCCCAAGGACCTGGATTCGCTGAGTAACCTCCCGTTCCCCATATCGCTGAAGGCAATGCAGTCCTTCCTAGGAAGCTTGAATTATTATAGCCGATTCATTGGAGACTTTACTATCTACGCGGCTGTGCTGTACGAGCTCCGGGAAGTTGACTATCATATGTTGCGCGAAGGAGATCGGGCAACTTTACAGGAGGGCGCCGACTCTGGTCTTGCTGCAGTTTGCCCGCAAGTGGAGGCCGAATATCATATGAAGCGTGCACAGTTTTCCTTTGGTATGTTGAAGGTTAAGATGGCGACGGCACCGATTCTCAATCATTTCGCTCCCGAAAAAGTGCCGACCATTATTGTATATGCCAGTAAGTGGGCTATCTCGGCCACTTTAGTGCAAGATCACGATGGTGTGTATCATCCAGTCACGTTTACGAGCAGGACGCTAAAACCTAATGAAGTGAACTATGGAATTGTCGAGAAAGAAGTTCTGGCGTTGCTACGAATTCTGGATGTGTGTTACAACCTGCTGGTCGGCCGACCTATAAAGGTCCTGTCAAGACGGTCTACTTTGGCCTGGCTATTATCAGCCAATGGGATGGACGGACGTCTAGGCAGATGGTCGGCGGTCTTGTCGCAGTGGACCCTCGAGGTCGTTAAGTGCACCAGGGGCGAGGAAGAGATATTGGGCACATTAGCTGCCAGTATCACCCCTCGGTCTGAAGTGGACGAGGCATTGATAGCGATTGCCCCGAGGAAGCAACCTCGGCAGTCAGTTTCGAGACCGCCACCGACCGTCGACCATGATGAAGAGCTCTTGGTCTTAAGTTTTGACTGATCGGCAAGCGTGAAGAAGAAGGTCGGCGCCTATAGTGCCATAGTGTGGAAGTTGCCACAATGGTCTATAGTTGCAGCCGCTTCTGATTTCACGCCGGATATTACGGTTAACGAGGAGGAGTACCGAGATCTACTTCTATGTCTGGACCTTCTGTCGTCGCAAGAGAAGGGGCGAGTAATCATATGTGGTGACTCCAACCTAGTGATCAGGCAGGTCACCGGAGAGATAGACTGCAAGGCCCCACGACTAAGGACGCTAAATGATCGGGTAATGAAGATTTTGAAAGACCATCCCAACCACGAGCTGTTGCACGTGAAACGGGACTGGAACAGAAGTTCCGACTACCCCTCGACCAAGGCCATGTAAGACCATACCGGGGCTACGATCACTGAGGAGGCCGTTCTTGATGAATTGATGAATATAAACAGGCTCCCAGAGGTGATCGGACCCAAGAACGCTCCGGACCAGGTGCTTGTGATGGTCGCGACTAGACCGAAAGCTCGGAAGTCCCACCAACCGTTCCCGAAGGAACGGTTGAGTGAATCTGTTGTGCAACTACTAAGGTCAGAACGGATCCTCAAGGCGCAGGACGAAGAAGAATGGATTGTGAATTTGAAGACCTACCTGCGTGGTGAACTGTCCAAGTTGACGAACGATCAAACGAAAAAGTGCATCAAGATCGCGGATAGCTACGAAGTGGATGATAATGGATTATTGTATTACTGCCGCGATGCCGACCAAGGCAGTGCAGACCGAGACCGACTGGCGAAATTAGTGATCCCCGAGTTGCTGCAGCCGGATGTCCTTCATCACTATCACGTGAGTCTAGAAGAGGGACATCAGGGCATAGGCAGGACCTATCACAAGATCAGGTCCCACTTCCACTGGAGAGGTCTTTTCCGCAGTGTGAAGAAATATGTGGGCTGTTGAACGGATTGCGAGACCGGAAAGGGTAGACCGGTAATCAAGGGGCGATCGCCAGGAAATATCGAAACTACCTACCCTTTCCAGGTCAGATCGATGGACCACATACCGTCACTGCCTAGATCGACGCGCGGCAACACTGAGCTGCTGATCTGGGTAGACCTGTTCACTGGTCTAGTTATTGCGAAGGCAAGTGCATCTCGGTCTGCGGAGAAGATCGCCCAGAGCTACGAAGAATGTGTATTCCGAAGATTCGGCGCCAGCGAGGTCATCAGGCACGATCGGGAACCCGGTTTTATGGCCGAGGTGTTCCGGTCGTTCAATAACATGCTGGGCCAGAAACAGAGTGCGACGATGGCATATCGTCCGCAAGCAAATGGATCGGCGGAACGCATGGTGCAGACCATAACGAGGGCGATCAAGATGTACGTTGCTGAACCAGACCAGCGAGATTGGGACGTGTATGCAGAAAGGCTGGTGTTTGCACTCAACTCGTCGACCAATCGGGTCCGAGGAGAAACGCCTTTTTATCTGACATATGGATGGGACCCTCGGTCGACACTGGAAGATGCGATACCTATCGGTTGCACCCGGACCCGCGATCGCGATGCTTGACGCTGGCGCATGCAGGTCCAGAAACACTACCAGCATTCAAAAGAAGTCGTCAACGAAAAGCTGCGTCAGGCTACACAAGACCGGGCAGACCGGACCAATGACCAGGTCCGACCCCACGGTATAGAACCAGGGGCGAGGGTATGGCTATACCTAGACCGAGTGAAAGAGGGCTATGCGAAGAAGCTGGCTCACATGTGGCACGGCCCTTTCCGTGTTGCCGAGCTCATCCGTGAGAACGCTGCCCGTCTAGTAACAACTGGTACAGATTACAAGGTCTTCCCGATCATGATGTGTCCAAGTTGAAGCTGGTCCGAGAATTTCCTGATCGTACCAAAACTCCCTGTCTGGTAGACGAAGAAAATCGATTTGATTTCGATGAAGCGATACTGCCGGAGGACAGTTGGAAACGAACATTAGAGGAAGACGAGTTTGAAGTGGAGAAGGTCTTAGATGTTCGGTCGACCAAGAAGACCAGGTTCGGTCGGACTCACCGAGAGTACCTGGTGCGATGGAAGGACCATGATGAATCAACTTGGGTCGACGAGCTCGATTTGAATTGTGGGCTCTTCTACGAGAGTTCGAAAGAGAACGAGTCAGTCGTAATCGCTTCGCAGTGATGCAGACTCATGAAGACCAAGACCAAGACACGCAGTAGCATCGGTCGGTCTAGACCGGTGTGAAGATGTGGAAGGTCCGGAGTTGATGTGAAATTGTGATGAACTGTGACGAATTGGAGTAGCGGAATGACGAATGTGATGAATATTTTTCGTGATGGGGGTGGAACTGTTTACGATAACGTGTTCGGTGCAACTATGGAGAGGGTGGTAAAATTAGTTCAAGTGATTTGACGATCGGACATATGAAAAAGAAATGATGACATGTATTACGAGTTATCTGGTCGACTACCTGCGACTTCACTTGATATCGCCCCACAGACGGCCGATGACCATCGACGGATGATTTTCCACTTGATCCTGAAACTGGTTACGCCAGGGGTCCTTCCGGTCAAGCTGGACCAAAGCATCCTTGAGGTCCGCGACCGGCTCAGCGCAATCAAGACCGGGGTACCATATTCCGTCGTCGGCCAGCAGTCTGGTCTTCTCAACGCGACGCCTCGGCATGTGAGGAACACCGGGTACAAGAACACGTCGACTTCACACTCGTGGGATCGCATCCCGTCCAAAATGTACTGGCACAGGGATTTCCAAGCCTCGCCCGCTCGAATTCGACGTCGCTTGCGCTTGCTCTGGAACGTCGCCAGGCCCGGATCTTGTCGCACCCGGTCGGGGGAAGCATCAAGTAGTGAGACGCTTCCCAAATTGCTTGGCCGTGGATCCTGTTGAAATTCTTCACCCGGCCTAGCAAAGTGCCGATCCACGGAGTCAAGTGGAACACAAGTCCTATCTTGAGGTGTTCGAAAATTTTCCATGGTTCATCGCCGTATAGGCGGGAGATCTGCGCCGACGTAATCAAGTCCGCCCTCCATGCAGAAGCGGCAGGGGTTTTCTTGGCCGGTGGAAAAAGCCAGGGGTCCGGGCGAGAGAAAAACCGGGCCAGAAGCTGCTTGGTCAGGGAGACCGGCGCAAACAGCCGATTTGCCCCGACGACCACGGCCAAGTGACTTCAAACGTCCGGGGCGGAAGGGAGCTGGTATCAACCGCCATGTTCTTCAATAAGGCGTACTTGTGAAGACCGGATGTCCCGGGGAGAACCGAAGGCGCCGGCGTCGCGGATTTCGATACTGGTGCAGCGTCACTTGGCATACCGGTATTCTACTCTGACCCCACTGTCGACGCCACTTGGACGAAACTGTCACGCAAATTCATTCGTGACTTGGACTGGATGGGGATCATGAACTCGGAATCGTCGGACCCTTCGCTGGAGTTCTCCTCATACGAGACCCCTGTGTGATGGATGCGACTTTCAGTACGGCGCGAGGGCGCTCGACTTTCCGAGGGGCTGTAGATGCCGTCCATGTCCGAGTCCGAGTCCATGAGAAGCGCCTGTGTCTTGGCTTGCTTATGGGACACTGCACGCTTCCCTCCGATTCCGGGTCCGCGCGCAGTGCCCCGCGTCCTCGAGCTACTCGGCGCGTCCGCCAGCTTCTTTGGATTTTGATGTAATTTCGGGATGCTGAATATCAGCCAATGAGCGACGTCGGTCTTGGTCCTGCTTCAAGCGGTCCTGGTCTTTCCCCGAGGCGACTAAGGTTGCCGATGCGGACCAATCTACGCTTGAGAAAGCAGTCGAACACGGAGGTAGCAAGTTCATCAAGAGCTGGCGGCTCTGGTCTAGTGCCACCTGACGACGACCCGACTCTTGCGTCCAAGCGTCGGACCTGTCTTGACAGGACCGGACCTCCCCGGTCTGGTCGTGAATCGCAATTTGCAACTCGGCAATGCTTCGCGCGAGGTCGTCGCCTTGCATGCGCAGTGACGTCGCGTCAAACTGTCCGTCCAGCTACTGCCGGCGAACAAGTGCAAGTTGATCCCGGAGATGGGACTGATGAGCCTCCAGACGGGACATTTCATGACGCGCGCTTACCAGCTCCTCTACAATTGGTCGAAGCTGGTCAACATGATCGTCGGACTGCCTATCGGCATCAAGCAAGGCACCTATTGCCTTGACGACGCTGGGAGGGATGAGAGCTGAAGGCAAACGAGGGCCAAGACAAGTACAAGACGAAGACCAAAGATGCGCACCTCGTGTTGCCTGGTGGGACACCTGGGTCCTGAGACGCATGTTTTCTGCAAGCATATCCTGCATCTGCGTGTCGGCTTCAGCCTGACGCCCTTCCGATGTTTGAAGTGCACGAGAGTTACGTGGGCTGTCAGACCGAGCCGACCAGACAGGCGAAGCAAGGTGGGGCGACTCGGCGCATAGAGTTTCTGCAAGAACAACAAGAACAAGCGTCAAAATGAAGCATAAGAAGATCAAGTGCAGTAAAGGCAGTACCTGACGCAGGTGTCGAAGATGTTTGGTCCATGGGGAAGAAGTGTGAGTGACCAAGGTCCAGTTGGTCGTGTGATGGGTGAGTCAGACCGTTATCGTTGTGCAACACGGTCGGACTCAGGGGCGGCTGTGGTGAAGTGTACCACAAATTTGGTCACTTTTGGTCAAGGCAGTTGGTCGAGTTTCCGATTGGTCTAAACAAGGGGGGCTTTTTAGCCTATCAGATTCAAGGAGTATCAAGAACGCAGGTCTTGGGTGAGTCACCTGACATTGGGTATTTTACATAATTTTGTGTGGGTACATTAGGGACCATAGGGAGGTAGTATTATTGGTTAGTTGCGGATTTTCCAAGTAAAAGTCTTTTGGTCTAGGAATAAGTGGCAAAAACCTCTTCTGGTCTTGGTCTACACCGCAGCAAGGGGTCGCCGTTATTCTTTTCACGTACACTAGTCGCCTCCGCCCGCCGCGGAGTGTTGGGGAAGAGGGTTGAATTATCCCCTCTCGCCTATTATACTCGGCCTGGACGCGCCGCACGTGCACTTTGGCCACCGGAAGTCCCTCGACGGGAGTAAGATTTGGCGATATCGACACTTTGACTCAAGTACGTTTGGAACGTGCTATTCACTGGATTGGTCTTTACGTGGAGATATCGTTTGTTGAGTTTCACGGGCATATTGGGTCTTTATGTGGACATATTGGCTTATTGTAACATTGGTTGGAGTTTAGACCGGTTTTTGGTCTTCTATCATATTGGTCAGGGGCTAGACCGGTTGATTGCTCTACCCTCTATTATTTCGTATTGATCAGGTCTAGATCGTTTGGACGATCGACCTATTGGAATTTATCTTTTGGAAGTGTTTCTGGTCTTTACGTACCTGGGGTGAAGAGTTCCGCCCTAGGTACACTTAGCCAGCACGGTCTCATATTCAAGACCGAATCAAATCGATCTGCGATCCCGATCCACCCAGTGTGTAACTAGCCCACTCCAATGGGTACATAAGGTGAGATGGTCTTAAGTGAATCGGGACAAGTGTCTCTGGATGATGACTGGTCGTCTGCCAGCAGCGGACGATCGGACCAGATTTCGAATGGAGGTCCGCGGGGTACCCCCCCCCGTAACGGGGTTACATTCTGGTAACACTGAGTGTTGGTGTACATGAGTACACCACGGTTGAGGCAAGTATTGGCCGGGTTGAAAGGTTTCGAACCTTTGGTTATTTTAACCAATCAGGTCATGGGCCCTTGGGGTGGTGTGTCAGCCATCCACGTGTCAGTACACAGGTGTGTACACTACATTTTAGCTAGGTACGAATTAGGAATATTCTACTTAGTGTTACATATAGTTTATATTAGTTTAAATTAATTTAGGCTAATTCAATATTAAATATATTCAGTTTTACTTTCAATCCTTAGTACAGACGCACGACCTCGGCCGGTCGTGCGTGTAGTGAGTGCCGTAGCGTAAGGGGAGCCCTCCCCTTAGCTATACCCTTTGTAAGGGAGCGTTGCCGTTAAGGCACTAGTACAGGCTAGAGTAAACTAACCCGGGAATCTTGGCCCCGAGTAGGAGAACTCTCTCCTACAAAGCCCTTAATAAGGGCGTATCGGCTAATTAGCGGCGAACGCCGCTTTAAGGAAAGCCTTCCTCTGTGCGCTAGCCGCACCGTGCGTATACGCACCGGCTGCACCCCCAGTATGTTGGAACTCTGGGCACGATGGTGGTGGCCAGGTTGTCGATACAAATGTATTCGATTCGAACTTGACTCCACCACATCCCCGTGGATATTATCCGCGAGATTCCCCTTGTTCTCCTGAGGGACGAAAGCATCGAAGACTCAGAACAGTCGTTCCGCGCCTGGGCGGAAAGGGAGAAACACCTCCCCAGTTTCGATGCGCTGTACAACAGCTTTTCCGAACACGACGTTCGGGTAGAGAGAGCGCTACGCTTGGCCTATGCTCAGGCCAAAGCGCAAGGGCAATTGCCTGCCTCCTATTATACGCGCTCTGATCTCGATGTGGTGCCGGAGAGCAATGCAAGCACAGCATCTGCCTCCGACAAACTCCCAGCTATTGGGAGTGAAGGGGCTTCTTCAGCCCCTTTGGTCGTTGACTCTCAGTGGGATTCTCCCGCTCGAAAGCGTCAACGACGTCACGGCAATCCTGCCGCAGGGTAGTCTCGTACTACCACGAGTTCTGGGAATGTGGATAACCTTTCCACTTCACCAGGTACTGGGTCTCACCCTGTTGATGGCGTCGTGCCATCAGGCGTTCCACATGATAATGTGGAGTACCCTCCGTATCGAGCACTGGAGGAGGGGGTCGCGCTATTGCGGCGTGACTTCCACGAGCGCTGTGATCGGCACAGCCTTCGCATCCAAGATGCTCAGGAGGAACTCCACAACGAGGGGAGTGCGAATGAACGCATCGAGGAGCGGCTTGCCTCTCTCGAGACTCTCGTTGCAGAGCTATAGGGTCGTATTTCAACCCTGTCGGAGATGTTCCGACCTGTCGTGCCTTTCGGCTATCCAACTTATCACCCTCCTCCAAGAGGGGACCCGCATCTGGGTTCTGGTATGGCTTAAGCATACCCACATAGAAGGTTGGATGCGTACGCATCGCCTTCGGGATGTCTAAGGTATACGACAAGCCCTTTCGGGCTAATACCTTAAAGGGTCCCACAAACCTGGGGAGCAGTTTATTCCTCAACACGTTGGAAACTGCATGTGTAGGAAGATTTTTAGCGTTTAATAAAACACTTTCTCCTACTTTGTACACCTTTTAGTTACGCCGCCCCTTGCATTCATCCTGCTCCTTCTGCTTGTCTTGGCTTTCCGCCATGACACCGCAGACGTATCGTAAGACACTAAGGCGCGTCGATAAAAACTTATCGATGTGCTTTCGCACAATACAGGACTGACATCAGGGAATCCTCCCCCCTCAAGCCCTGGGCCACACACACGTGGCGTCAACGGAACCCTCGTATTCACTAATCCGTTCACGTAAAACGGGGTAAACCGCTTAGATGCATGGACCGAATTGTTTATAGCAAATTCGACCATCGGAAGCATCTCACTCCAACCCTTTGGAGAATCCGGACATAAACTCCGGAGAATATCCTCAACAACGCGATTAACGCGTTCCGTCTGACCGTCCGTCTGCGGATGATCCGCAGTGGACATGAGGAGCTTGGTGCCTAGCACCTTAAACAACTCTCCCCAAAATTGTCCCGTAAAACGGGGGTCCCGATCCGACACAACAGAATCGGGTAGACCATGTTGTCGAAAGACACGTTCTAGAAATACTTTCGCTGTCCTTGTCCATCAATGGACTCTGAAACTGCCGCCAGGTGAGCCATCTTGCTCAAACGGTGTACAAAAACCAATATGCCGGTGTTCCCGGCCTTATCCTTCGGAAAACCGAAGGTAAAATCCATGCTAATGGATTTCCAACACTCCGTTGGAACCGAAAATCTCGCCAAAGGCGCAGCTGAACTTGCAGAGGGTTTAACCCTCTGACACGTCTCACAGGTGCGTATATACGCACCGACCGACTTATACATATTGGGCCACCAATACAAAGCGCTTAAAGCGCTGTAGGTCTTATCCCGACCTAAATGACCCCCGGTAGAGGCGTCATGTGCCTCAAAGAGGACTCTATACTTCAGTTCCTCATTATGAGGAACTACCACCCGCGGAGTGTCCTCCGCGCTCGTGCTATAAAATAGCAGACCGTCACAATACCTGTAACGGTGTAAACGAGCTTTAGCTCGACTTGACAGGGTTGGCTCAGACGAGCCAAGACCCTTTTCACCCAACGCGCTGATAAGCGCCGTACATTGTGGGTCTTTCTCATACGCCTGGGGTATGAGATCTACCACAGACGTGGTGACGAATGTCGCGTGAGCGATCTCGTAATCGGGACGACGCGACAACGCGTCTGCAAGCACGTTTTGCTTGCCAGGTTTATACTTAACCTCAAAGTTGTACTCCGCGAAGAAGGAGATCCAACGGGCCATCCGTTGCGAGAGATGAGGCGACTTTGTCGCTGTCCGTAAGGACGCGTGGTCAGTAGAAACCACGAACGGCTTAGAGCAGAGTAGGGGAACCCTAAATTTGACAAGAGCATACTTCATTGCAAGTAGCTCCTTGTCATGAACGGGATAATTCCGTTCCGCAGCTTTAAGCTGCCTCGACTCAAACGCAACCACGCGTTCCCTTCCTGCATCGTCTGCTTGTAACAAAGCACATCCGATTGCGAAATCGGAGGCGTCGCAGACGACACTAAATGGTTTCCCAGAATCTGGGATGGCAAGAACGGGATCTTTTAACAAGCTCCCCTTTACCGCTTCAAAAGCGTTTTGGTGTTTGGTTTCCCAACACCAGTCAACATCCTTCTTAAGAAGGCCCGTCAATGGCTTCGCCATTTCAGCGTAGTTCTCGCTGTACTTGTTAAGATAGTTGGCTTATCCAAGCCACTTACGTAAATCTCTAAGATTTACAGGCGAAGGCCACTCCACAATGGCTTTCACCTTCGCGGGATCCGCCCGCACTCCATCCTTACCGATGAAGCATCCGAGGAAAGGGATTTCCTCAGCACCAAAGATACATTTGGATGCGTTTGCATATAACTTATGCTCTCGCATACATTTAAGCACAGATCGAAGATGCATCATATGCGTCTGAACATCAGACGAGTCGCCTTCCGCACAACTATGAACGAATATATCGTCGAAGTACGTGTGAGCGTACTTTCTATGAGGGCGGAAGAGTTGAGTCACCAAGCAATTGAAAGTCGCTGGCGCATTTGAAAGCACCTGTGGCATAACAAGCCACTCCCATAGCATGGCGCTAGACGTGCTCACCGCTGTAAGCGGAATATAGGACGCTCTCATGAGCACCTGATAATACCCGTCCACCAGGTCTAAGGCACTATATACAGTACAGCCTGCCATATTGTTCTGGAGGACATCCTCCGAGGAATCGGAGTCTGCATGGGTACAATAGCTGAATTCAGCTTGTTTTACGCATGCACAATGCACCACTTTCCGTTCGGTTTAAGAACACAAAAAGTGGGAGATGAGTGGAGAGACTTACTCTCCCGTACCATCCCTGCCTCTTCTTTCCCCTTGAAGAATGCGTCGATGACGTCGCATTGTTCCTTGGGGAGAGGCCACTGCCTAGTGACGCAGTATTTGGTTCCAGGAACCAAATCAATTTCATGTCGGACTCCCCGATCCGGTGGTAACCCCATCGGCGGGTTGTCACTAATGACATCTCCAAATTCCTTTAGTAAGGAATGGTAAGGGTCCTCAGGATCCTCGAGGATCTTGAGGCCGCTTCGGGCATTTAATGCCTGTTTGGTTTTCACCAAAACTGACTCGTCCATCGTGGATGAGGAGTTAAACTCCTCTTCCGGACGTAATACGACAACCTCGTCGATTTCATCTGCTTTCAAAGCAGCTTCAAATTCGTTGAAGGACATCTCATCCAACGACAACATTTCACCTACCCCAGGCAACCGTTCCAGGCTTACGCCCTCTGTGACAACACCTGTCACACTATTCAGCATCCTGTGGGACTGCTGACTACTGACCTCGGGATTCTTCCCGAGACCCAGATGGGGGGAGTCAATTTCCCCATCTATTGGAAGCGCCACGCGCCTATCCACAGAGGTATCTACCTCTACCACCGGTGACTCGCCGGTCTCACCTATTACGGCGTAATCGGAATCATTTCCGACGTGCGAAAGAGACGAAATTCGGGTCTCTTCGCTTGGAAGCGCCTCGCGCTTAACCACAGGGGTCTCTACCCCTACCACTGTAGTCGCAACTTGTTCTCCGGACACGGCGTGGTCGGAATCAATTCCGACCTGTAGAAGAGACGAACTACGGGTCTCTTCTCTAAGCGCCTCGCGCTTACCCTCAGAGGATTCCACCTCTAGCACTGGCGACTCACCATTCTTGCCTATATGGGCGCGGGGATCAGCCGCCGAATCCCCCTCGATAAGGAACTCTTCCTTAACGCCATTGGGAATGATCATTTCAGACATCCCAATCTCTGGCATCTCACGCCAGAATCGCTTTTGCGATCGATCAAAGGTGGGTTCATGACTCGCCAATGCTTCACCCGACCGCGGGTGCGTTGAGCCAATGGACTTAGACTTCCAGTCTATCCATGGCTCGTGGCGTTCCAGCCACTTCATGCCCAGAATGAGGTCATACATCGAGTCCAAATCCAGGACTAGGCAACGTTCTAAGCTGTCGAAGTTGGCAAACTTCAGCTTAAGGTCAATCGAGACCTTGGGTACAGAAACCTGTACGCCTGTCGCAAGACGTACCGTGACAACGTCACGAGAACGTGCCTCTAGGGCCTCGTCATACAGCCGACTCTTTTCCACAAAAGATCGTCTGACATAATTGTCAGACGCTCCAGAGTCTATCAAGACTCTCCAAGGCTTATCAAAGCCTTTCACGTCCGCAAGGACTACCAGCAAACATGGCTGGTACACCAACTCGGTGCTAGAAAGGACCGTTTCCCTCGGGGCGTTGTGATGTCGACCCATACCCTGGGGTTTAACAGCACTGAGGGATCCCCCGTAGGGCGCCCCGCACCTACTGGGAGCCGTCGTTTCTCGACGGCTTGTTACAAGGGCTTTTTCCCCACGCTTGGATCCTTGTAGCGAGTGTCTCGCTGGGGATTTTTCGGAAATCGATTCCTCAGATGATCCGTGCTCCCACACAGGAAGCATCTCAGCGGCCCACGCCGCTGCAACATGGCTAAGAGCTCTGCCTCTAAGATCTGTGGAGAAGAGTCAGAGTGACTCCTAGCGGGAGGTTTCTCCTCCGCTTCGACCTGGCTCAGGTCCATGGGTTCAGGACCCACCTTAGAGGAACGAAAGTTCCTCTCGGCGTTGAACGCCATCTTGAATGCCACCTCCAGGGATTCGGGTCGGCATCGGAACAATTCCGAACGTGCTGGCCCTTCTCGCAGGCCTCATGAAGACGTGGATGGACACATCGTCCGAATACGCTTTCGCGTACATCCCTGCCAACAGGGTCTTAAGCTCCGGGATATAAATCTCCAGGTCCTTAGTGCCTTGACGGCACCTAAGGAGCGCCAGTTTATTCTGGAAAACCAGATCAGGAGTTGCGTACATGTCCATGAGCTTCTGCTTAAGGACCTTCCATGTTGGAACACGTCCGTGACTGATTCCGAGCATGTAAACGCCCATGTACGGTCTTTGCCCGTAAGATGGGTCAATGCAAGTCCCACTTGCAAGTGATTAGCGGTCATGTTCTCTGTGTCGAAGGCCGTTTCGACCTCTCGCAACCAAACATAAAGGTTGTCACCCTTCTCTCCGGTGAACTCCTTTATCTTAAACGATAATGGAGGGCGCACCCCCGTGGAATGACCTCCACCGCAACTCGCCTCATGAGCGATGAGGGCATTCACCCTTGCCTTTACGGCCTCAAGGCCCTGCTCCACTAGGAGCTTCATGCCTTCTTCCCCCGTTAAGGGTAACAGCCTTTTAAAGGCTTCCTGCTGGACGAGGGTTAACCTATCCCAATCGTCCTGATTCATCCTTTGCAGAGGATGCCTTAGCCTACCAACACATGCGTTGGATTGACTACAAGTGCTACCAGATGTATCCGGTGCGTATACGCACGGTGCGGCTAGCGCACAGAGAAAGACTATTCCTTAAAGCGGTAGCTACCGCTACTTAGACGATACGCCCTTGAAAAGGGCTTAGTAGGAGAGTTCTCCTACTCGGGGCCAAGATTCCCGGGTTAGTTTACTAATTATCCTTAACGGCTGTATTTCATTTACGGGATGTAAGTAAAGGGAGGGCTCCCTCTTACCTACGACACTCACTGCGCGCGCGACCGGTCGAGGTCGCGCGTCCGCTAAATAGAGTGAAATGTAAACTGAATATATTTAATATGTAATTAGCCTAAATTAATTTAAACTAATATAAACTATATGTAATACTAAGTAGAATATTCCTGATTCGTACCTAGCTAAAATGTAGTGTACACACCTGTGTACTGACACGTGGATGGCTGACACACCACCACACCAAGGACCCATGCCCTGATTGGTTAAAATAACCAAAGGTTCGAAACCTTTCAACCCGGCCAATACTGACCTCAACCGTGGTGTACTCATGTACACCAATACTCAGGTGTTACCAGAATGTAACCCCGTTACACTACCCCTACGCCCGGGATCAGGTGAGCACCCGGTTGCACCAAGCAGTAGACGGTCGAGCGGAAAAGCATAATGATCAAGTGACTCCCGCACAAGATTGAATCGGGGTCTAGGGTTTGGTTATACCTCGATCGCGTGAAAGAAGGGTTCGCTAAGAATCTGGCGCATATGTGGCGGACCCTTCAGAGTCGATGAGGTGATCGGTGACCATGCTGCAAGGTTGATTACGGCCGACACCGACTATCGCATATTTCCAGTCGTACACCTATCCAAATTGAACCTGGTCAAATAATTTCCAGATCGACCTACTACTGTGCTAACAGCTGGGATAGAGGATCGTTTTGATTTCGATGAAGCTTTACTAACCGAGGACAGCTGGGAGAGGACCCTAGAGCCGGACGAATTGGAAGTTTATCGCATCACCAATGTCCGATCTGGTCGAAAGATCAGATACGGCAGAACTTTGCGTGAATATCAAGTATATTGGAAAGGTCATGAGGAACCGCCATGGGTAGACGAGGCCGATCTGAATTGTGATGCTCTAATCAAGGACTTCGAACGAAAGATGCTTACCAAACATCGGTTTGATGTAATGCAGGTGGATGAAGAGTCCCACAAATACGTGACCGATTAATTGACTGTGGAATTACGATTGAAGAACTTGTGATTGGAGGAAAAGCTATTGACGAGACTTGCGATTAATAGAAAGCTAATGATTGACTTGAAGTGGTGAGCTTATGGTGGGTACTGCGCAATATGGTGGTGGAGTAATGGCAGATGAGACAATGGAAGAGCGATTTATGTGGATATTCTGAAAAATGATGAAGCAACAATTGGAATTACTATTATCAAGAATGTTTATCGATTGAAGAAGAAAAGATGATCAACGAGCTAGCTCGATCCGTAAAAGTTGCGACGAAGGCGGGTAATCTGGTTGCCAGGGTGATTGTCAGTGGAAAGACGATACTGGAGTCGCCAAGGCTCAACGACGTCCACCTCGCACAACACATCCTGCAAGGTCGAAGGCGGTGGGTCCGATAGGTACCCTGGGTACCAGATGCCGTCGTCAGCTGGAGCGTATCTCAAGGGTCGATTACGGGCGCAGTGTGAAATCGCCGGATCCAAGAAGATGTCGAGATCGCACACCCCGTTGGTCATGCCTTTCAGGACGAACTCCACGAACTTCTTCCATGATGCCCCGGCGCGGCTTCCACGTTGGCGTCGACCCTCATAAAATTCTTGAAAAAAGGCGTCGCGTTCTCGGAGGCCCTGATCTACGTGGAGGTAATGAGTGGACTCCCAGATCGCCTGCGCATGATGGTCCAGGAACGCCTGGTACCGCGCCTCGAAGTCAGCAAACAAGCCGACCGAGCGGAACGAGATGGGTGACATTATGTGCTTGGAACAATCCCATGGGCGTCGCGAGTACAATAATTCCACTGCCGATTGGGTAATCAGGTGACTGCACCATTCATCGGGCGCAGGGGCGTCCGTGACGGTGGGGAACAACCATACCACGGGACGTGTCAAGTACTCGAATATCACTTGTACTGAGACGCTACCCAGATTGAAGCCGCTGAGTTGCTCCGAGGTCCACGGCAAGATGTCATCGTCAGTCGCATCATCCGGCAACGATATCAGCGACTTGTAGTCACCCTTCCGAGGGAAGGGAAATTCGGCAGAGTCTAGATCATGCGGACCTTTGCTTCCAACTCGCTGATCGTGGGGCTGGACGGAATTTGCGCGCCAAGAAAAGCAGAAGAACCACCTTGGACACCATCCGGCCGACCAGGCGGACAAATATCATGTGGCGTCCCGCTCTTATCGGGAATAGTGGAGGCTAGACGTGGCTGCTTGGACCGGGAGGTGGATTGTGAGCGCCGAGCGCGTCCTTTGGTATCATTTGGCTGACCAGGCGGACAAATATCGTGTGACAGCTCCCTCTTTTCGGGAATAGCGGGGGCCAGACGTATCCGCTTGGACCGGGATACGGATTGTGAGCGTCTAGCGCGTTTTTTGAGTGATGGATAAAAGAACTTGTAGACGGACCGTCTGAAGGAGTAGTAGACGGGCTGGCAACCAGGTTAATCCCCGCACTAGTGGAACCGGCGCTCCGAGTGCAGGTGTAATGCTACACCAGTCAACATGGTCTGGATGGTCGGAGAGTTGCGTACGCAGCTGCTCCGCCTCATCCTGAACGCGTCGCAACTCGTGGCGCAGTGCGTCGCGCTCCGCAGATGCGTGGTTGAGACGGTGCCGCGCCTTCGAAAGTTCTCCTTTCAACTTTGAATTCTGAATGCGCAGTCTCCCCAGCTCAGACATGTCGGCCGACACCGTGTCAAGGCGTGCAGATAACTCGTCGGCCCGAGCATGGGCAGCAACGAGGTCATTCATCTTTATGAGATTGGTCTCATTCTCCGTCCGGATACGATCACGTTGGATTTTTCACTTGCGAGCCTTGGATGAGAGATTGGCCAGCTGCTCGGACAAGCGTTTGTTCTCCGATAGAACGTGGTCGCGTTCGCGTTGCACCGTGATCAGGCGCTGACTGAGTCGGTCGAGCGTTGCGTGATCCTGGGATGCCTCAAGACGCGAGATTTCTTGAGCCTGATGATCGACGGTCTCTTCGTGGACTGATAGTAGATACCGGTCCCGGGAATGGACACCTTCGAGATCACGTATCTGACCTTGATGTTAGGCAAGGGTCTCTTCGGATGTCTTCAGTCGGGATTGAAGTCGCGCAGGGGTGCGGCTCGCTCACGGAACTACGCGATCTGCTGTTCGTGATTGGCGAGCTACGCGCGACGCGTTCATGCCGCTTCTGTTGCAGGCGGGCAGAGTCTTCAAGCACGGAGAGCGAGCCGGTCAACACGACGATCTCTTCTTGCTGCTTTCTAATCGTCTCCTGCCGCGCGAATCGTCTCCTGCAGCGCGTGTATGGTCTCTTGCTGCGCGTAGGCCTGGTTGACCACCGAGATCAAGCTGTCGGCCGTGGAACGATCGAGTGATCAGCTGCTACCTGGGGTCATCTGCACGATCAACCTCGTGGAAGAAATGCAAAAATGAATGATCACGAGGGCTTGAAAGGGGATGCTACGGTTGAATGTGTGGCAACACTCTGCTGACCTGCGACTCGCTCAAAGGTGACAGGGCAGATTGATGGGTGCGGACTGCACTACCCATGACGTCATGATTGATTGATGCCGACCATGATCGAGGCTGTCATGACTAATGGATGGCAACGTGACAACGGTATGATAGACCCCCGCCCCAACCGCTGTCCGGCTGGGACGAAGGTCAGGGGCGGCTGTGGTAAAGCGTACCATTAAATTGGTACGTTATTATGGGCATAATTGTGTACACCACTATGGGTGTAGCTGGGGTAGAATGTACCACAAATTTTGTCGGTACAATAGTCGGTAGAACAGCTGATACGATAGTGGGCACCACAGTTGGTACCACAGTTGGTACCTCAGTCAGTAAAACTGTTGAAACAACGGTGGCGGACATGGATGAGGCGTGGATGGGACGTCTAAGACGATGCGACAACCGGCACAGTTACCTAACGGTAACCTGAAGGTAAGCGAAGGAATCAGGTCGAATGGTCGACAAAATGCGTAGGAATGGGTAGTTCTGATTGGCTGATATTAGGTTTTTGGTAGATATTAGGATATAATCAGTAATACAGTTCTCCTTTTGCGTACGATCGGGCAGATCGTTTACAGGGACGGCAACTTAGGGGGTCCCTTCTTCTAGTAAATACCTCTACATCCCGGGCCGGAGCACTGAGTGCATTTTTGGCCCACCGGTTGGCGTAGAGTGTGAGAACTCATCGCAACTCCGCCCGCTGTGTCAGCGGCTCTTCTTTTTAAAGGTTTTTTGGTCTCGGGAACGTGATCGAGCAGTGCTCTCACCTCTTCCCCTATTGGTACACGTTTGGCCCCTGGTAGTTCGGATGCTTTAAGCGCCCCATGGGAACTACTAGGCGGATTTTTAGTGTAAACCGTCGATCAGCCCGTCGCTGAACGACCCTCCTCTTAACTTAAGCGTAGAATACATAGTATATTGGGTATTCTATTAGCGTATCAAGTTTAAGAGGCTCGGCGATCAGGTGGTGAAGATTTCCGCTGCCTGATCAAGTACCCTTTCGCCGATCGCCACCATGATCGACTATCTGCAACCCGCAACCTGATATCAACTGTTTGTAACTCGCGTCAACTCGTAAGGAATCATTAGACCGATCAAGCGGTTCTGATCAACCGTGATCAATCCTGACCACATCTGATCAGCTCATCGGTCGATTCGCAGTGAATTACACTAATCTTGCATCAAGGAATTGCAGTGTGGCATCCCCGCTACCTGGAGAGCGACCCACGCCCAAGCCGTCGGGTACACAAGGTGAGCAAGACACAAGCCCAGTCCCACAGGACAACCGGAGGACCCCCTTCGTCATTCGGCTGTCCGGGCGCCGTGGTAACGCCTGATCAAGCTTCACAAACTTTGATCAGCAGCTCCACCACACACCAATCCACGTCCTTCTTAATAAGGTCAGTTAATGGCTTCGCCATCCCAGCGTAGTTCTCGCTGTATTGTGGATATAATTGTCTAATCCAAGCCACTTCCGTAAATCTCTAAGTTTTACAGGCGAAGGCCACTCCACAATGGCTTTCACCTTCGCGGGATCCGCTCGCACTCCATCCTTACCGATGAAGCATCCGAGGAAAGGGATTTCCTCAGCACCAAAAATACATTCGGATGCTTTTGCATGTAACTTACGCTCCCGCATACATTCGAGCACCGCTCGAAGATGTATTAGGTGCGTCTGAACATCAGACGAGTCGCCTTCCGCGCGACTATGGACGAATATATCGTCGAAGTACGTCTGAGCGTACTTTCTATGAGGGCGGAAGAGTTGAGTCACCAAGCGATTGAAAGTCGCTGGTGCATTTGAAAGCCCTTGTGGCATAACAAGCCACTCCCATAGCATGGCGCTAGGCGTGCTCACCGCTGTAAGCGGAATATCGGACGCTCGCATGAGCACCTGATAATACCCGTCCACCAGATCTAAGGCGCTGTAAACAGTACAGCCCGCCATATTGTTCTGGAGGACATCCTTCCGAGGAATCGGAGTCTGCATGGGTACAGTAGCTGCATTCCGCTTATTGTACGCATGCACAATGCGCCACTTTCCGTTCGGTTTACGAACACAAAAAGTGGGAGATGAATGGGGAGACTGGCTCTCCCGTACCATCCCTGCCTCTTCTTTCCCCTTGAAGAATGCGTCGATGACGACGCATTGTTCCTTGGGGAGAGGCCACTGCCTAGTGACGCAGTATTTGGTTCCAGGAACCTAATCAATTTCATGTCGAACTCCCCGATCCGGTGGTAATCCCATCGGCGGGTTTTCACTAATGACATCTCCGAATTTCTTAAGTAAGGAATGGTAAGGGTCCTCAGGATCCGCAAGGATCTTGTGACCACTTCGGGCATTTAATGCCTGTTTGGTTTTCACCAAAACTGACTCGTCCATCGTGGATGAGGAGTTCAACTTCTCTTCCGGACGCAACACGACGATCTCGTCGATTTCACCTGCTCTCAAAGCAGTTCCAAACTCGTTGAAGGACATCTCCTCCAACGACAACAGGTCGCGTACCCAGGCAACCGTTCAAGTCTTACGCCTTCCGTTACAACACCTGTCACACTGTTCAGCATCCGATAGTACTTCTGACTACTGGTCTCGGGACTCGTCCCGGGACCCAGATGGGGGGAGTCATTTGCCCCATCTATCGGAAGCGCATCGCGCCTATCCACAGAGGTCGTCACCTCTACCACCGGTGACTCGTCGGTCTCACCTATTACGGCGTGGTCGGAATCGATTCCGACATGCGGAAGAGACAAACTACCGGTCTCTTCGCTTGGAAGCGCCTCGCGCTTAACCACAGGGGTATCTACACCTACCACTGGAGTTACCACAGGTAACTCACCAGCGTCGCCGTTCACGGCGTGGGGATTAACCGCCGAATCCCCCTCGTTAAGGAACTCTTCCTTAACGCCATTGGGAATGATCATTTCAGACATCCCAATCTCTGGCATCTCACGCCAGAATCGCTTTTGCGATCGATCAAAGGTGGGTTCATGACTCGCCAATGCTTCACCCGACCGCGGGTGCGTTGAGCCAACGGACTTTGACTTCCACTCTATCCATGGCTCGTGGCGTTCCAGCCACTTCATGCCCAGAATGAGGTCATACCTCGAGACCAAATCCAGGACTAGGCAACGTTCTGAGCTATCGAAGTCTGCAAACTTCAGCTTAAGGTCAGTCGAGACCTTGGGTACAGAAACATGTACGCCCGTCGCTAGAGGACCGTGACAACGTCACGAGAACGTGCCTCTAGGGCCTCGGCATACAGCCGACTCTTCTCCACATAAGCCCGTCTGACATAATTTTCAGCCGCTCCAGAGTCTATCAAGACTCTCCAAGGCTTATCAAAGCCATTCACGTCCGCAAGGAAGACCAGAAAACCTCGCTGGTACACCAACTCGGTGCTAGGAAGCACCTTTTCCCTCGGGGCTTTGTGCTGTAGGCCTCTACCCTGGGTTTTAACAGCACTGCGGGATACCCCAGTAGGGAGCCCCGCACCTACTGGGAGCCGTCGTTTCCCGACGGCTTGGGCGAGGGCCTTTTTCCCGCTCTCGGCCCCTTATAGCGAGAGTCTCGCTGGGAATGTTTTGGACATCTGTGCCGCAGATGATCCGTGCTTCCACACATGAAGCATCTTAGCGGCTTATGCCGCTGCAGAATTCCAAGGTTCTCCGCTTCGAAGCCCTGCGTGAAGGAGTCAGAGTGACTCTTAGCGGGAGGTTTCTCCTCCGCTTCGACCTGACTCAGGTCCATGGGTTCGGGACCCACCTTAGAGGAACGAAAGTTCCTTTCGGCGTTAAACGCCATCTTAAACGCCTCCCCCAGGGATTGGGGTCGGCATCGGAAGAGCTCCGAACGTGCTGGCCCTTCTTTCAGGCCGCCCATGAATACGGGAATGGACACATCGTCCGAATACGCTTTCGCGTACATCCCTGCCAACAGGGTCTTAAGTTCTTGGATGTATGTTTCCAAGTCCCTAGTGCCCTGACGGCACCTCAGAAACGCAAGCTGATTCTGTAAAACCAGATCAGGCGTAGCATACATGTCCATAAGATTTTGCTTAAGGACTTCCCATGTCGGGAACACGTTTGTGACCGAATCCGGACACGTAAACGCCCATGTACGGGATTTACCCGTAAGATGGGTCAGTGCAAGTCCCACTTGAAAGTGGTCCTCGATCACATTCGTTGTGGCGAAGGCCGTTTCGACCTCGTGAAGCCACACATAAAGGTTATCAACTTTTTCACAGGTGAATTCCTTTATGTTAAAGGACAACGGAGGGCGCACCCCCGTGGACGTGGAATGACTTCCACGAAAATTCGCCTCATGGGCGATGAGGGCGTTAACCCTTTCCTTTACGGCATCAAGGCCCTGCTCCACTTGGAGCTGCATGCCTTCGTCACCCAGTATTGATAACAGCCTGTTAAAGGCTTCCTGCTGGACGAGAGTTAGCCTACCCCAATCGTCCTGATTCATCCTTTGCAGAGGCGTCACCAACACAGGTGTTGAATTGACTACGAGTGCTACCAGATGTAGCAGGTGCGTAAACGCACGGTGCGGCTGGCGCACAGAGGAAGACTTTCCTTAAGCGGCGATACGCCGCTACTTAGCCGATACGCCCTTATATGAGGGCTTAGTAAGAGATCGCTCTCTCACTCGGGGTCAAGTTTCCCTGAGTTTACTTGTTAGCAAACACTAAAGCCTTGTTACAAGGCTTCCCTTATAAAGGGAGAAGCTAAGGGAGGTACTCCCTTTGGCTTTAACACTTACTGCGCGCGCGACCGGTCTGGGTCGTGCGCCTAGCAGTATTAAAGTATTTTGTAAACTGATTTATATTTAATATGTAATTAGCCTAAATTAATTAAACTAATGTAAACTATATGCAATACTAACTACATATAGTTTACATTATTTTAATTAGTAGAACTTACTCAATTCGTACCTAGCCGAAATGTAATGTACACCACCTGTGTATCAACACGTGGCAGGCTGCCACGCTTTCACTAAGGGCTATCGCCCTGATTGGTTAAAGCAACCAATAGGTCCAAACCTTTCGGACCGGTCAATACTTGTGTGGCGAAGCGGACCCAAGAATTTTGGTCGTTTTGCGTCAGCAGCACACCGATCGGCTTGTCGGCAATCGGATTGGTGGAAATCAAGGAGGCTTTTGGGCCAATCGTATGCGGGAGTTGTCAAGAACACGGATTTTGGAGAGTTACATGATATGGCGTGCACTTACATATTTTTATGTTTTACATATTGGGGACCATAGGGGATAGTTTTACTTAGTCGTTAATTTGCAAAGTCGTTAACTTTTATCCTTTAACACTCAACGAGAAGTCGTTTCGTCGCTTTGTACATCAGTCGCCTCTGCACGCCGCAGAGTGTTTGGAATCAGAGGGTCGAGCAATCCCCTCCAGCTTATTATACCCGGCTGGGACGCGTTACAGGCGCACTTGGCCCGCCGGAAGTCCCTCGACGGGAGTACACATTGGTCAGCTTTTCAAGCGCAAGCTGCACACGTTTGGAACGTGTTATCAAGTTAATGGATTATTTCGTGGAGATATCGTTCGTGGAGTGTATCGCGTTCTAATTGGATCTCTATATTGGAGTATTGGACTTTTATTCTCGTATTGGTTGGGCTCTACGATTGATTGAGCGATCTGCCCTTTTAAGTTTTTTTACTTGGAGTATAACTGGTCTATCCGTACCCAGGGTGAAGAGTTCCGCCCAGGGTACACTACCCAGCACGGGCTCCCACATTTAGGCCACTAATCGATTTACAGCACCGATCCACCGAGTGTATTACCAGCCCATTCCATCGGGTACACAAGGTAAGATGACAATCGAATCGTACCAGGCGTCCTATGCTGATGATCGGTCGTCTGCTAGCAGCGGACGATCAGATCGGATCGTAAGCAAAGGTTCGCGGGGTACCCCCCCCCGTAAGTTGGACGGCCGGGCACGATGGTGGTCAGGTTCTCGACACTACGGTGTTCGATTTTGAACTGGACTCCACCACAATTGTGCGCGTGCCCGGATCACTTGGTGATTGTTTATATCACCGAGATGATATCTCGCGAAGAATCGACTATAATGAATTAAATGTGGAATCGTTCTGGAGAGGACATATGGAACGTATATCGCCTTATGTTGTCGTTGTCGACAAAGATGGAGATGTCCGATCTGGCCGGGTGTAGGACCAGATCGGGATTAATAAGTTTTTTCCTCCGCATAAGGCTCCCACTGGAGCCGATCGGGACTATAGCAAGTCTTGCTATAGTTCCGGAAAGGATCAGGACTTTTGTCCTGATCCTATGCATTTAAAAGGACGTTTTGATGAAAAGAAAATTAAAAATGAAAACTACTTGGAGGATGATCGGAACTATTCGATCCATGTTCCCAAGGTACCCAAGCAGATGCTCAGAATGCCGTCCGAGGAAGACGACTTAGAAGAAAAGTCGCAGGTCGGGGATGGGGTTATCAAGGAAAAAGACCTGACCAGAATGTATTACATCCACGGGTTAAAGCGATTTACTCGTGAAGATCAGTTAATGCGGATCTTAAACCCCCAGATCCCCGATCGCCTTCTCGGACCCACCACCGAGCTGATCGAGAGCGATCGGCCGTTGCTATTGGTGAAGAACCTGCTGGCAATGTTGGCTGAGGTCGGCATGAAAGTGCGAAACCTCTCCAGCGTACAAAAACTGTTCGATCTGGATACTTGGAGGCTGGAGATGTCGATGTCGACCATCCATGACCATTTGGTGCCGTTGGTGGGGGCGGTTCGCCGCCCAACTCCCACCGTGGCATTGAAGGCCGCTGAAGTCACGGCAGCATACCATGATGTGTGCTCCGACGATAAGTCGTTGTGCCAGTCTCTACCTGCCTCTAATGGCTCATCGGAGTTGGAGGTCGGTGTTGAGCGGATGACCATGGGGGAGGACCATACCCCCATCGGAGCATAAAAAGGACGTGCGGCAGCAAGGGGGCGCATGCCAGTCGGGGCCTCAGGAGCCCCCACAGGCTTCAGTACCTCCAAAAGAGGATACCAACACGTTGCCCATGACCCAAGCTAACGTCCAAGCCATGTTTGAGGCAATGCTGGAGCGTTTCATGGGACACCGATACCGATCGCCTCCGCGCCCGCATGCCCAGGACCGATTTGCCCGGCAAAATGTCAATACTTGCCGGGATGTCTATATGGAGTCAGTGGCATCAACGGACAAGGCTATCCGAGGTGGCAAAATATCTGGCAGAGGAAGACGCAAGCCGCAGCCAGCCCGACCGCGCCGATCAAGCAAGAATAGCGATTACGGCATGGAGTCGATCGGCGATCCGGATGACCACTATGGGTCAGACGGTGCAGGGGCGGGCAGAACGCGCAAGGCTAACTAGCCTCCACGACCGCTTTTGATTTCGGATCTACTGCGATCCCACGCATTCGCATGGCTGAGACCACGGATCTCAAGGACTTTACTGGCAAGGATGCCGACGAGGAGAAAGCCATGTCGTGGTTTGGTCGGGTCAAGTCTGCTTTCTTACGGGATCAGACACCAAAAAAGGAACGGTGTCTGATCTTCAGGGATCTGCTGAAAGGACCGGCTGCGAAATGTATCCAACAGTTGGGTCGGGATGTTCGATCTGTCTGGGGTCTGCTATGTTCAGAATTTGAGGGGCAGTACTGCAACTCTGGATTCTCTACCGCCCGCAAATACCACCTTATGCAGAAGCGGGGCGATGAAACGCCGATCGAGTACTTGCACCGCTCGAACGTAGCTGCCATTCGCGCCAGGATAGTGATCAAGGAAGGCAACCCGCCGACCGGTGCCGCTATCGAGCACGTGGGTCACTAAATCAGTACCCTTGATGACCAAGAGCTGGCAGATCAGCTCACTCTGCTGCGCCTCAAAGATGTGGGGGATGTGGAGCAGACGTTGCGGACGCTGCAACACTCACGCAGCATGAGGGCGAAGGTCGCCGTTGGATCGGGTCGCTACAGATCGAAGACACAGACCGATCCGATGAAGAGGCCCCTGACCAGATCGGCCCGTGCTGTTAAGGCGATCGTGCCTGAAGACAGCACTGGATCGGAAGAGGAAAGTAGCGGCCTGTCCAGTCGGTAGTCAGACGAAGACCAGTATCGCCACGTTTTCGTCACGGAACCTGCCCCAAGAACCAGATCGACGCCTAACCAGGCAAATCGGAAGGGCAGGAGTGGGAACAAGTCCGATCCGGACCGACCTCGCAAGAAGTGTTCTCACTGCGGGTCAAGCAAGAATGACAGTGGGAACTGCTGGAAGAAATTGATATTCAAGAAGTGCGAAAGACGCGCTCACCCAACCGATCACTGCCTCTTCGTGTGCAAGTCATGTGGAGAGATCCACGAGGCCGGCCAGTGCAAGATCGAAGAGTTCTTCAATCTGATGCGCAAGTGGTATGTGCCGGTTAAGCACGCGGGGATGCTCCCACCGGACGTGGAAAAGATGTTAAACTAGAACGCTCGCCAGGTTGGAATCTGGATCGAGCCGAGCGATCTACGTTTGGCATCTATGCATATGTCGGCAAGGAGAATAAAACCGACAATACATGTTCTGTTCTCATTTGCGTCGATCGGGATCATCCGGTCTACAATCTCACGACCGATGAATATTCCCAATCGAAGGTGGTCATGCAGTTGGATCTGCTGCCTGGGGAGTCTCGCGGATACTGGAAGTATCAAGCGCCCGACAAATGGTTCAAGCAGGCGAAAGCCTGTGGTAATATAAACAACCAGAAGGCGACGATGTTGTTCGACTCTGGGGCCGAAGTATCGATTATCGACTCCGCCTTTGCTCGTAAGGTTGGATGTCGTATAGACGACACCCAGAGACAAAAATGCGTCGGAATCGGTGAAAGTTCTTAAATGACCGAAGGAAAGACGCTTGTGAAGATCACGCTATCGGGTTCGTTGGTCTACTTCTTCAGCGTTTGGGTTGGCAAGCTGGCCGGTCAGGATGCCCTTTTAGGTATGGATTTCATGGTGCCGGCGGTTATTCGCCTTGATCTATCTCATGGAGTGCTTACACTCCCGGATGAGGTCCAGATCCAGTTATCTGGCCGGCGGCCCCTATACGGATCGCACACCGATCTGGTCAGGTGGAAACAAGACGTCACCATTCCAGTCGGCCAATCCGCTGATACCCCGGTCGACAAAGGTTTTCGGTCAAGGAAGTTATGGGTGACCAGGGGCGATCGGTGGGTGCCGACCTTTGTGAAGAGCGCCGGCCGATTTGATTTTGTCCGAGTCACTAATATCGGTGACAAGCCGCTTAAGATCGACAACAATACTATTGTTGGCATGAGTCTAATGGAAGGTAAGGTGCCAAGAAAGGCGGGGTTCGTCTCGAACGGATCGAGACGGTATGTTTAGTGGCAGAACTTGGCATACCAAGCGACCACCGATCTGATCAGCGATGATGGACCGGTGGAAGAAGATACCTCACCTATGGTGGAACGACCCAGCTATGTAACCTCAAAGAAGATGTTAATTCGAAGAAAGGAACCGCAGTCTCCGGAAACGGTGGACCATCAAGTAGATGAGCCAAGGTTCGTCAACATGGTGGCGTCACAAGAACAGACGACAGCGGAGCCGAAAATAGAAAAAGGGGAACATGGGATGGCTGGGGCGGACCACGATGGCGCGCCTAAGCAGATCGATGTCGTGAAGAGCAGCCCGCCGATCGGGAACAGCAGTATGAAACCGATCAGGACGCTTTAGGTGATGTTGCCTCAGAAGACGATCAAGTTTGTATACATGAGGGCGGGGATCAATACATTCAGGAGCTGGAGAGCCAGATGGCAGTCCTCCCTGAAGTGTCTGCCGATCCGCCCGAAGTCACCTGAGACGATCTTCAAGTGGGTGATCGGGATGTCAACAGTCCCGACCAGATCGATCAGCTTAAGAAGATCATCCGGAAAAAGAAGCACCTGCTGATCGGGAAAGGCAATGCCCTACCCCCGCTGCTCGCGGAGCGATCTGTGACATCTATGTTGGTGATGCCAAGCCGATCGCCCAACGATGCCGACGTGTGGCGCCACAGTACCGTGAAAATTGTCTGATCTTATTAAAGGACTGTTGGCCACCAAGATCATTAAGCCGTCGACCTCGCCGTGGGCCTCGCCGATCGTGATTGTGATCAAGAAGAACGGCGTCGACATCAGGTTGTGCATCGATTATCGGTTGGTAAATCGGTTGACCAAGCTTATGGTGTACCCGATGACGCTGATCAGCGATCTGCTAGAAGATCTCGACAAGACACTATGATATTGCTCACTGGATATGGCAAGTGGATTTTGGGTGGTTTCGATGACCGATCGGGCTCGCGAGATTTTCGCGTTTGTTGCGCCGTTTGGTCTTTTCGAGTGGAACCGTATGCCGTTCGGTTTGAAGAACGCGCCCCAAATCTACCAGAGGCTGATCGACAACGCACTTTATGGACACTTCAAGATCAGTACCGATCGGGACCCCACCGAAAACCATGATGTATTTACAGAGGGTGAACCCGATCGGGAAAGTAGACCGTCCGTTCTGGGGAGGCGATCATACATCGACGACATACTGATCCCTGCCTCGTCATGGAGCGATCTGTGCGAGAAGTTTGAACGGTTGTTGGAGACGTGCGATCGCTGGAACCTGTCGATCTGTGCTGTGAAGAGTTTTTGGGGCATGTCCAGGGTCGCCTATTTGGGTCATATGGTGTCAATCGGTGGGCTGGAGGCTAATCCTAAGGACCTGGAGTCACTGAGCAACCTTCCGTTTACGAGATCTCTGAAGGCAATGCAGTCCTTCCTAGGGAGCCTTAATTACTACAGCCGCGTCATTGAATACTTCGCTGTCTACGCGGCCGTGCTGTACGAGCTCCGGGAAGTCTACTACCATATGTTGCGCGAAGGAGATCGGGAAACTTTACGAGAAGGCTGCGACTCCAATCTGCCTGCAGATTTTCCACCGGTGGAGACAGATGACCACATGATGCGTGCACAGGTTGCTTTCGGTATGTTGAAGGCCAAGATGGCGACGGCACCGATTCTAAGACACTTCGATCCGGAAAAAATACCGATCGTCATTGTGTATGCTAGTAAGTGGGCCATTTCGTCCACTCTATGCAAGATCACGATGGTGTGTACCACCCAGTCACTTTTACGAGCCGGACGTTGAAGCCGAACGAAGTCAACTATGGAATCGTCGAAAAAAAAGTTCTGGCTTTACTACGGATTTTGGATGTGTCCTATAACCTGCTGGTCGGCCGACCTGTAAAGGTCCTATCAAGAAAGTCGACATTGGCCTGGCTGTTATCAGCCAATGGGGTGGACGGTCGGCTCGGCAGATGGTCAGCGATCCTGTCACAGTGGTCCCTCGAGGTAGTCAAGTGCACCAAGGGAGAGGAAGAGATATTGGGCACATTGGCTGCCAGTATCACCCCTCGGTCTGAAGTGGATGAAGCCCTGGTGGGGATTTCCCCAAGGAAGCAACCCCGACAATCAATCTCACGGCCGCCACCAATAGTCGATCGGGATGAGGAACTCCTGGTCTTGAGTTTCGACGGATCTGCTAGCGTGAAGAAGAACGTCGGCTCCTATAGTGCCATACTGTAGAAGTTACCACAGTGGTCTGTAGTAGCAGCCACCGCTGATTTCACGCCTGACATAACGGTCAACGAGGTGGAATATCGGGGACTCCTAAGTCTTGATCTGCTGTCATCACAAAAGAAAGGGCGGATCAACATATGTGGTGAATCCAACCTAGTGATAAGGAAGATCACCGGGGAGATCGACTGTAAGGCGCCACGGCTGAAGTTGCTGAATGATCGGGTGATGAAGGAATTGAAAGACTATCCCAACCAGGAGCTATTGTACGTGAAACGGGACTGGAACAGAAGCGCCCAACACCTCGCGACCCAAGCTATGCGGGACCAGATCGGGCGACGATCACCGAGAAGGCCGTTCTGGATGAATTGATGAATATAAACAGGCTCCCCGAGGTGATCAAGCCCAAGGACAGCCCTGATCTGGTGCATGTGATGGCGGCGACTAGATCGTGAACTGAGAAGTCTCGCCGAAAACAAGGAAAGACTGAGCGAGTACGTTGTACAACAGCTAAGGGCGGAACGGATCCTCAAGGAGAAGAACTAAGAAGAGTTGATCGTCAACTTGAAGGCCTATCTGCGCGGTGAACTGTCCAGGTTAACGAATGATCAAGCGAAAGAGTGTACCAAGATCGCGGACAGTTACGATGTGGATGACAATGGATTGCTATATTACTGCCGTGACGTTGACCAAGACAGTGCCGATCGAGATCGACTAGCGAAATTGGTCATCCCTGAGTTGCTACAGCCGGATGTCCTCCATCACTACCATGTGAGTCTAGAAGGGGGCCATCAAGGCATAGGCAGGACATACCACAAGATCAGGGCCTACTTTCACTGGAGAGGACTTTTTTGGAGCGTGCAGAAATATGTGGGCTGTTGCACAGATTGCGAGACCGGAAAGGGCAGACCGATAATCAAGAGGCGATCGCCCTGGAATATCGAGGCTACTTACCCTTTCCAGGTGATAGTAATGGATCACATACCGTCGCTGCCCAGATCGACGCGCGACAACACTGAGCTGCTGATCTGGATCGATCTATTCACTGGTATGGTGATCGCAAAGGCTAGTGTATCCCGATCTGCGGAGCAGATCGCCCAGAGCTACGAGGAATGCGTGTTCAGAAGGTTCGGCGCCAGCGAAGTTTTTATACACGATCGGGAACCCGGTTTTATGTCTGAGGTGTTCCGATCGTTCAATAACAGGCTAGGACAGAAGCAGAGCGCGACGATGGCATATCGCCCGCAAGCGAACGGATCGGCGGAACGCATGGTGCAGACAATAAAAAGGGCGATCAAGATGTATGTGGCCGATCCGGACCAACGTGACTGGGTCGAGTATGCAGAGAGACTGGTATTCGCACTCAACTCTTCAACCGATCGGGTCCGAGGAGAAACGCCTTTTTATCTGGCGTATGGATGGGACCCTCGATCGACACTTGAAGCGGCGATACCGATCGGCTGCACTCGGACCCGCGATCGCGATGCCCGTCGTTGGCGTATGCGGGTCCAGAAGCATTATCAGCATGCGAAAGAAGTCGTCAATGAAAAGTTGCGTCAGGCCACGCAAGATCGAGCAGATCGGAATAACGATCAGGTCCGCCCTCATGGTATTGAACCAGGGGAGAGGGTATGGCTATACCTCGATCGGGTCAAGGAAGGCTATGCGAAGAAGTTGGCTCATATGTGGCACGGTCCTTTCCGTGTAGCAGAGCTTATCGGTGAGCACGCTTCCCGTCTAATCACGATCGGCACAGATTACAAAGTTTTCCGATCGTGCACGTGTCCAAAATGAAGCTGGTCAGAGAGTTCCCCGATCGACCTAAAATGCCCTGTATGGTGGAAGAAGCAGAGAGATTCGATTTTGATGAAGCTCTGCTGCCGGAAGACAGTTGAGAAAGGCCATTGGAAGAGGAAGAATTCGAGGTGGAAAAGGTGCTAGATGTCCGATCGGTCAAGAAGACACGTTTCGGTCGCACCCACCGAGAATATCTGGTCCGCTGGAAGGATCATGGCGAAGCAACTTGGATCGACGAACTTGACCTAAATTGTGGAGCTCTGCTACGAGAGTTTGAGCGAGAACGAGTCAGTCGGAATCGCTTTGCAGTGATGCAGACTCATGAGGATGAAGATCAAGACACAAAGTAGCACCGATCAGTATATCGATCGGTGTGAATATGTGTAAGGTCGGAATTATTGTGAATTTATGATGAACTGTGATGAACCGGAGTAGTGGAGTGACGAACGTGGTGATAATTTTCGCGATGTGGATGGAACTGTGTGCGATAACGTGTTGGTGCAAGTTTGTAGAAAGTGACGAGATTTGATTAAGGGATCAGATGATCAGGAATTTGAAGAAAATGATAACATGTATTATGGATTATCTGGTCAGCTATCTGACACATCAAGAGTCACAATCACCCCACAAACGACCGATAGTAAATGCCGGATGGTCTTCGATCTGGTCCCGATGTTGAATACGCCAGGGCTCCTGTAGATCGATCTGGATCCAGGAGTCCTTCAGGTCTACGACTGGCCCGTCGCACCGAAGACCGGGATTCCAGATGCCGTCTTCAGTCAGCGCCCGGGGGTTCTCAACGCGACGCTTGGCCTTGTGAAGAAACACCGGATACAAAAAGATGTCGATGTCGCATTCGCGGGCCAGCATCCCTTCCAGAATAAACTGGCATAGGATCAGCCAGGCCTCGCCCTCCCGACTCCGACGCTGTTTCTGACGCTTCCGATACAATATCAGGTCTGGGTCACGTAACTTTCGACCCGCGGGAAGGAGGAGATAATGGGTAGACTCCCAGATCGTTTGGCAGTGAGTTGTGTTAAAATCCCGAAGTTGACCCAGAAGCAAATCATCCAAGGAGTCGACGCGAACATGGAGTCCAACTTGGCGCTGAGCAACACTTCCCATGGTCGATCTGAATACAGACGGGCGATTTGCGGTCCTGTGACCAGATCCGCACACCAAGCAGACGGGTCAGGGTTTTTCAGAGCTGGAGGGAAAAGCCAGAAATCTGGTCGGGACATCGACCGGGCTATATCTTGCTTGGTCAGGGCTGATTGGTGCAAGCTACCGATCTGCCCCGGTGACCACGGTAAAGTGGCATCCGAAGTCAGCGATGGGAGAGGTCGATCTTGGTCAACAACCCTTTCAATCGGGCGCGATTGCGCAGCCCAGATGTGCCGGGCTGGAACGAATGTACCGATACGGTTGACTCGCGCGTCGATGCAGCACCATCACCCTTGGAGCTGATCGCCTTATTATCCCCCGATGCAGGCTTCGCAGGAACGGAACCTCGGCGTTGATTGGATCGGGACTTGGGTAAAGCAGTGATCAAGAACTCGGAATCGCTCGTTCCGCCCCCCGAGTCCTCTCCGGAGGAGACCTCTATACGCTTGGTGTGAGCGGCGCGGGGGCGCAGGGCGCACGAGATTTGATGATGATAGGTGTGTCACCCGCGTCCGATCTGGGGCTTGGGAGATGCACCAGCTTCTTGGCTTTCTTTTGGGGCACCGCTCGCTTCTCCTCGAGTTCGGAGTCGCGCGCTATGCCCTGCGCCCTTGAGCCCTTCGACGCGTCCTTACGCTTCTTGGAAGTTTTCGGAATTTCGGGGGGCCTACTTTTGGCCAATGAGTGGCGTGAGGTCCGATCTTGATGCAGATCGACCAGAACGGCCGATGCAGACCAGTCAGCGCTAGAGCATGCAGCCGGACGCCGGTGCAACAAGTCAGTCAACTGTTGGTACCACCTATTTACGGCCGCCCAGCGACGATCTGAATCCTGGTTCCAGGCATCCGATCGGCTCTGGAAGGACTCGACCTTCCCGATCTGCTCCCTGACCACGACCTGCAACTAGACGATCTTCCTCTACAGGTCACCATGTTGGGTGAGGAGTAAAGTCCGATCGGACTGGTTCTCCAACCTCTGCCGGTTGACCACCGCAAGCTGTTCCAGGAGGTGCGACCTCCTCCAAGCGAGACAGATCGTGCTGTGCGCCGATCAGCCCGTCCAAGATCGGTCGGAGCTGATCTCAGTGATCATGCGACTGCCGGTCAGCCGTAAATAAGGCGTCGAACGTTTTGGCGATGTCGTCGGGCAACCGACCTACATGCAAAGGAGGGTCAGAGCATACCCAAGATGAAAACAGACCGATAGGCTTACCTCGCGTTGCTTGCTGGGCGATCTGGGCCCGGAGATGTGCGTTTTCAGCGGTCACCCACTGCAACTTCGTGGACATGGGGATCAACATATCCACCTCCTTCCGCAGTTGCAGGAGTGAAGAATCCCTGATGTCCAACTGGTACTGAAGCTCCCGGACCGTTTTCCCGAGCTGATCGGCCTCGATCTGATGCCTGTCCGGTATGTCGGACCCTGGAGTTCTGTAAGGGCTGTCAGATCGGGCCGATCTGGTCAGCGAACCGATATGGGGCGATGAGGAACGCAGGGCACCTGTAACAAAGAATGTCAAGAGAGGTTACAAGACGATCGGGTGTACAAGGCAAGTACCTGGCGAAGGTGGACTCGGAGATCCGTCCATTGGTGAGGTCCGCTTCTGTGAAGATCTGGAATATGATGAGATCGGGCCGCTACCGTTGCGCGGCTGCGACCAGACTCAGGGGCGGCTGTGGCGAAGGGACCCAATAATTTTGGTCGTTTGCGTCAGCAGCACACCGATCGGCTTGTCGGCAATCGGATTGGTGGAAATCAAGGAGGCTTCTGGGCCAATCGTGTGCGGGAGTTGTCAAGAACACGGATTTTGGAGAGTTACATGATACGGCGTGCAATTACATATTTTTATGTTTTGTACATATTGGGGACCATAGGGGATAGTTTTACTTAGTCGTTAATTTGCAAAGTCGTTAACTTTTATCCTTTAACACTCAACGAGAAGTCGTTTCGTCGCTTTGTACATCAGTCGCCTCTGCACGTCGCAGAGTGTTTGGAATCAGAGGGTCGAGCAATCCCCTCCAGCTTATTATACCCGGCCGGGACGCGTTACAGGCGCACTTGGCCCTCCGGAATTCCCTCGACGGGAGTACACATTGGTCAGCTTTTCAAGCGCAAGTTGCACACGTTTGGAACGTGTTATCAAGTTAATGGATTATTTCGTGGAGATATCGTTCGTGGAGTGTATCACGTTCTAATTGGATCTCTATATTGGAGTATTGGACTTTTATTCTCGTATTGGTTGGGCTCTACGATCGATTGAGCGATCTTCCTTTTTAAGTATATTTACTTGGGGTTAACTGATCTATCCAGGGTGAAGAGTTCCACCCAGGGTACACTACCCAGCACGGTCTCCCACATTTAGACCACAAATCGATTTACAGCACCGATACACCGAGTGTGTTACCAGCCCATTCCATCGGGTACACAAGGTGAGTTGACAATCGAATCGTACCAGGCGTCCTATGCTGATGATCGGTCGTCTGCTAGCAGCGGACGATCAGATCGGATCGTAAGCAAAGGTTCGCGGGATACCCCCGCGTATGTTGGACGGACGGGCACGATGGTGGTCATGTTGTCGACACTACGTTGTTCGATTTTGAACTTGACTCCACCACACTTGACCTCAACCGTTGTGTACTCTCGTACACCAACGTAACTCAATGTAGCCCTGTTACACCCTACCCCAGAAGTGGATCACTACGTATTGAACCTCACAAGTCCATATCGCGCGACGGTCCACCGAGTGTGTAGCCACCCAATCCAATGAGTACACAAGGTGAGAGCGTAAAAGAAAATCGGACCAGGTGTCCTACAGCACTGGTCGATCATCCGATCGGAGTGTAGGCGAAGGTTCGCGGGGTGCCCCCCCCGTAAGTTGGTAGGCTGGGCACGATTGTAGCCGGTGCGTATACGCACGGTGCGGCTAGGCACAGAGGAAGACTTTTCCTTAAAGCGGAGTTCACCGCTACTTAGCCGATACGCCCTTATAAAGGGCTTGTAGGAGAGAGCTCTCCTACTCGGGGCCAAGATTCCCGGGTTGGTTTACTGTAGATTCGCTACTGCCTTAACGGCAAGGCTCCCTTACTAAGGGTGTAGCTAAGGATAGGGCTCCCCTTACGCTACGGCACTCACTACACGCACGACCGGTCGAGGTCGTGCGTCTGTAAGATAGAGTGAAATGTAAACTGAATATATTTTATATAATTAGCCTAAATTAATTTAAACTAATGTAAACTATATGTAATACTAAGTAGAACATACCAAATTCGTACCTAGCTAAAATGTAGTGTACACCACCTGTGTACCGACACGTAGATGGCTGACACGCCACCCCAAGGGATCCTGACCTGATTGGTTAAAATAACCAGTGGTTCAAACCTTTCGAACCAGTCAATACTGACCCCAACCGTAGTGTAATCACATACATCACCTACTAGATGTGACTCGAATGTAACCCTGTTACATCCTCCCCCATCAAGACTATTGCTTACGCAATAAACAAAATTTTGTTGGAGAACTCCAACGCCAGTACTTCTGGCTACCCATGGACACCTTCAGTGGTGCTATGGAGTCTCCTCTAGAGGAGGTAGATTATTCCGAGTAGTAGGAGGTGGATGCCCTTGGGGATATCTCCCCAACGGTTGACCGCTCCGACTACGCCGAACGGCGATTTCGGCAGCCTAATCCGTTCCACACGCGTGGGGAAATGCACTAACTAGTGCGCCACCCCTGCCAATGTTGGATGATACATCCGGATCGCCGAAGGCGATCATCACTAATGAGCTGGACGCAGCTCATGATAGCCAGCTTGCCGCACAGGCACTAAGGGCTGCGTTACGCGCCCCCAAACGCCTTCCAAGGGCGGCATATAATTTTGACGGTCCTCGTGACCTTACAAAGTGGGCTAGGCATGTGGTAAGGAATGGTTTAGCATCCTATACCCCTTCCCCCGCGGCTGAACAGCCGTATATATACGAAAGCCGTGAGAAACTTCGGCAACAACTGCTTACGCAAAAGCAGTTCACTAGCGTCTCATACCGAGAACGCCTCTACAGTCAGGCACAGGGTGCTCCTGTTCAGAACCTCCGCGAGGTTCCTATCGTCCTTTCTTCGGGAGAGAGTGTTGATGATGCGGAGAAGAAGTTCCGCGCTTGGGCGGAAGGGGAGAAGCTTCTCCCCAGCTTCAATGAGCTGCACGACAGCTATTCCCGTCGTGACATTTGGGTGGAGAGGGAGTTGCGCCTGGCATTTGCCAGAGCCAAAGCGATGGGGCTATTACTGCTCCCTATCGCACGCGCTACGCCAGCGTCCCTGTCTCCACCATGGTTCCAGAGGACAGTGTGAGCGTCACATCTGCCCCCGGCGAGCTCCCACTTACGGAGTGAAGGGGCTTCCCATGACCCTCTGGTCGTTGACCTACAGCGGGATTATCCCGCTCGAAAGCGTCAACGACGTCGCGGCAATTCTGCCGTAGGGGAGTCTCGAACTCCCACGAACTCTGTGGGTGTGGATAACCTTTCCACTTCACCATATATTGGGTTTGACCCCGATGATGACGTCGCGCCATCAGCCGCTCCACATGAAAGTGTGGAGTACCCTCCGCATCAAGCATTGGAGGAGGAGGTCGCGCAATTGCGACGTGAGATACGCGAGCGCTGTGATCGACACAGCCATCGCATCCATGATATCCACGA
>CM047585.1:18754791-18769774 GCA_026184515.1 Peronosclerospora sorghi
GACACGTCTCACAGTTGCGTATATACGCACCGACCCACTTATACATGCTGGGCCATCAATAAAAAGCGCTTATAGCGCCGTAGGTCTTATCCCGACCTAAATGACCCCCGGTAGGGGCTTCATGATCCTCAAAGAGGACTCTACACTTCAGTTCCTCATCATGAGGAACTACCACCCGCGGAGTGTCCTCCGCGCTCGTGCTATAAAATAGCAGACCGTCACAATACCTGTAACGGTGTAAACGAGCTTTAGCTCGACTTGACAGGGTTGGCTCAGACGAGCCAAGACCCTTTCCACCCAACGCGCTGATAAGCGCCGTACATTGTGGGTCTTTCTCATACGCCTGGCGTATGAGATCCACCACCGACGAGGTGACGAATGTCGCGTGAGCGAGCTCGTAATCGGGACGACGCGACAACGCGTCTGCAATCACGTTCTGCTTGCCAGGTTTATACTTAACCTCAAAGTTGTACTCCGCAAAGAAGGAGAGCCAACGGGCCATCCGTTGCGTGAGATGAGGCGACTTTGTCGCTGTCCGTAAGGACGCGTGGTCAGTATACACCACGAACGGCTTTGAGTCGAGTAGGTGAACCCTAAATTTGACAAGAGCATACTTCATTGCAAGTAGCTCCTTGTCATGAACGGGATAATTCCGTTCCGCAGCTTTAAGGTGCCTCGACTCAAACGCAATTACGCGTTCCCTTCCTGCATTGTCTGCTTATAACAAAACACATCCGATTGCGAAATCGGAGGCGTCGCAGACGACACTCAATGGTTTCCCAGAATCTGGGAGAGCAAGAACGGGAGCTTTTAACAAGCTCCCCTTTTAACCGCTTCAAAAGCGTTTTGGTGTTTGGTTTTCAAAAAAAACACCAATCAACATCCTTCTTAAGAAGATCGGTCAATGGCTTCGCCATTTCAGCGTAGTTCTCGCTGTACTTGTGGAGATAATTGGCTAATCCAAGACACTTCCGTAAATCTCTAAGATTTACAGGCGAACGCCACTCCACAATGGCTTTCACCTTCGCGGGATCCGCCCGCACTCCATCCTTACCGATGAAGCATCCGAGGAAAGGAATTTCCTCAGCACCAAAGATACACTTGGATGCGTTTGAATATAACTTATGCTCTCGCATACATTCGAGCACAGCTCGAAGGTGTATCAGATGCGTCTGAACATCAGACGAGTCGCCTTCCGCACGACTATGGACGAATATATCGTCGAAGTACATCTGAGCGTACTTTCTATGAGGGCGGAAGAGTTGAGTCACCAAGCGATTGAAAGTCGCTGGTGCATTCGAAAGCACTTGAGGCATAACAAGCCACTCCTACAGCATGCCACTAGGCGTGCTGACCGCTGTAAGCGGAATATCGGACGCTCGCATGAGCACCTGATAATACCTGTCCACCAGATCTAAGGCACTGTATACAGTACAGCCCGCCATATTGTTCTGGAGGACATCCTTCCGAGGAATCGGAGTCTGCATGGGTACAGTAGCTGCATTCAGCTTGTTGTACGCATGCACAATGCGCCACTTTCCGTTCGGTTTACGAACACAAAAAGTGGGAGAGGAGTGGGGAGACTTGCTCTCCCGCGCCATCCCTGCCTCTTCTTTCCCCTTGAAGAATGCGTTGATGACGTCGCATTGTTCCTTGGGGAGAGGCCACTGCCTCGTGAAGCAGTATTTGGTTCCAGGAACCAAATCAATTTCATGTCGGACTCCCCGATCCTGTGGTAACCCCATCGGCGGGTTGTCACTAATGACATCTCCAAATTCCTTTAGTAAGGAATGGTAAGGGTCCTCAGGATCCGCGAGGGTCTTGAGACCACTTCGGGCATTCAATGCCTCTTTGGTTTTCACCAAAACTGACTCGTCCATCATGGATGAGGAGTTCAACCCCTCTTCCGGACGCAACACGATGACCTCGTCGATTTCACCTGCTCTCAAAGCAGTTACAAACTCGTTGAAGGACATCTCCTCCAACGACAACAGTTCGCCTACCCCAGGCAACCGTTCCAGGCTTACGCCTTCTGTGACAACACCTGTCACACTATTCAGCATCCTGTTGGACTGCTGACTACTGGCCTCGAGACTCATCCCGACACCCAGATGGGGAGAGTCAATTGCCCCATCGATTGGAAGCGCCACGCGCCTATCCACAGAGGTCTCTACCTCTACCACCGGTGACTCGCCGGTCTCACCTATAACGGCGTAGTCGGAATCATTTCCGACGTGCGGAAGAGACAAAATTCGGGTCTCTTCGCTTGGAAGCGCCTCGCGATTAACCACAGGGGTCTCTACCCCTACCACTGGAGTCGCAACTTGTTCGCCGGACACGGCGTGGTCGGAATCAGTTCCAAACTTCAGAAGAGACGAACTTCGGGTCTCTTCTCTAAGCGCCTCGCGCTTAACCTCAGAGGAATCCACCTCTATCAGTGGCGACTCACCAGTCTCGCCTATATCGGCGCGGGGATTAACCGTCGAATTCCCCTCGTCAAGGAACTCTTCCTTAACCTCATTGGAACTGATCATTTCAGACATCCCAATCTCTGGAATCTCACGCCAGAATCGCTTTTGCGATCGGGCAAAGGTGGGTTCATGACTCGCCAATGCTTCACCCGACCGCGGGTGCGTTGAGCCAATGGGCTTAGACTTCCAGTCTATCCATGGCTCGTGGCGTTCCATCCACTTCATGCCCAGAATTAGGTCATACCTCGAGTCCAAATCCAGGACTAGGCAACGTTTTAAGCTGTCGAAGTCTTCAAACTTCAGCTTAAGGTCAATAGAGACCTTGGGTACAGAAACCTGTACGCCCGTCGCAAGACGGACCGTGACAACATCACGAGAACGTGCCTCTAGGGCCTCGGCATACAGCCGACTCTTCTCCACAGAAGCTCGTCTGACATAATTGTCAGACGCTCCAGAGTCTATCAAGACTCTCCAAGGCTTATCAAAGCCTTTCACGTCCGCAAGGACTACCAGCAAACCTGGCTGGTACACCAACTCGGTGCTAGAAAGCACCGCTTCCCTCGGAGCTTTGTGCTGTCGTCCCCTATCCTGGGGCTTAACAGCACTGAGGGGTCCCCCAGTAGGGCGCCCCGCACCTACTGTGAGCCGTCGTTTCCCGACGGCTTGTACAAGGGCTTTTTCCCCACCCTTGGTCCCTTGTAGCGAGTGTCTCGCTGGGGATTTTTCGGACATCTGTTCCTCAGATGATCCGTGCTCCCACACAGGTAGCATCTCAGAGGCCCACGCCACTGCAACATGGCTAAACGCTCTGCCTCGAAGCTCTGTGGAGAAGAGTCAGAGTGACTCTTAGCGGGAGGTTTCTCCTCCGCTTCGACCTGGCTCAGGTCCATGGGTTCACGACCCACCTTAGAGGAACGGAAGTTCCTCTCGGCGTTGAACGCCATCTTGAATGCCTCCTCCAGGGATTCGGGTCGGCATCGGAACGATTCCGAACGTGCTGGCCCTTCTCTCAGGCCTCCCATGAAGACGTGGATGGACACATCGTCCGAATACGCTTTCGCGTACATCCCTGCCAACAGGGTCTTAAGCTCCTGGATATAAATCTCCAGGTCCTTAGTGCCTTGACGGCACCTCAGGAACGCCAGTTGATTCTGTAAAACCAGATCAGGCGTTGCGTACATGTCCATGAGCTTCTGCTTAAGGACCTTCCATGTTGGAACACGTCCGTGACTGATTCCGAGCATGTAAACGCCCATGTACGGTCTTTGCCCGTAAGATGGGTCAATGCAAGTCCCACTTGCAAGTGATTAGCGGTCATGTTCGCTGTGTCGAAGGCCGTTTCGACCTCTCGAAACCAAACATAAAGGTTGTCACCCTTCTCTCCGGTGAACTCCTTTATCTTAAACGATAATGGAGTGCGCACCCCCGTGGAATGACCTCCACCGCAACTCGCCTCATGAGCGATGAGGGCATTTACCCTTGCCTTTACGGCCTCAAGGCCCAGCTCCACTAGGAGCTTCATGCCTTCTTCCCCCGTTAAGGGTAACGGCCTTTTAAAGGCTTCCTGCTGGACGAGGGTAAAACTATCCCAATCGTCCTGATTCATCCTTTGCAGAGGATGCCTAGTCTACCAACACAGGTGTTGGATTGACTACTAGTGCTACCAGATGTATCCGGTGCGTATACGCACGGTGCGGCTAGCGCACAGAGGAAGACTCTTCCTTAAAGCGGTAGCTACCGCTACTTAGCCGATACGCCCTTGCAAAGGCCTTAGTAGGAGAGTTATCCTACTCGGGGCCAAGATTCCCGGGTTGGTTTACTACTTAGCCTTAACGGCTGTATTCCCTTTACGGGATGTAAGTAAGGGAGGGCTCCCTCTCACCTACGACACTCACTGCGCGCGCGACCGGTCGAGGTCGCACGTCCGCAAAATAGAGTGAAATGTAAGCTGAATATATTTAATATGTAATTAGCCTAAGTTAATTTAAACTAATATAAACTATAGGTAATACTAAGTAGAATATTCCTAATTCGTACCTAGCTAAAATGTAGTGTACACACCTGTGTACTGACACGTGGATGGCTGACACACCACCACACCAAGGGCCCCTGCCCTGATTGGTTAAAATAACCAAAGGTTCAAAACCTTTCAAACCGGTCAATACTGACCTCAACCGTAGTGTACTCGTGTACACCAACATTATATGTAACTCGAATGTAAGCCCGTTACAGTACCCCTTCGCTGATCACCACCAAGATCATCGATCAGCAACCTTCGATCTGTGATCAGCTGTTCGCAACACGGGCAAACTCATGTTGGATCAGCTTCATCGATCAGGAACTTGAGATCATTGACTATTGGCCCTGATCACCCCCTGATCGCACCTGATCGACACCTGATCAACACCTGATCGACACCCGTCGATCTACTACGAGTTCATCCCCATCTGGCATCGGAACTTCGCTGATCTACGTCCCAGTCATCTGAAGAGCGACCCACGCCCAAGCCGTCGGGTAATCAAGGTGGTCAAGACACAAGACCAGTCACACAAGAAAACCGGAGGATCCCCTTCGTTAGTCGGCAGTCCGGGCGCTGTGGGAACGCCTGATCAAGCTTAAAAAACTCTAATCAGCCGCTCCACCACAGTATAAAGTTCCCCTTCTAGCGGAAGAAACCCTTCTCAATGTTTCCTATGACGAAGAGGGAAACCCCGAGGAAGATTACACTAGGCGTCCCCTCCTTGAATTAGGCGTCTCTTTAGTTTCGTTTTGTCCAATTTGATATGAATGGGTTGATTGGCCTCTCGTTTCCTGTCTAAATATATGATTCCTCCGGATCCACAACCAACGAGAAAAATCTGAGTATCAAGGTCTTTTGTAGAGATCTGCGTGAGAAAATTCAGAGATTGATCAACCCAGATCTGCGGACTGACTGTGCCACAATCCGCGGTCGCTCCAGATATATCGCGCGGTCGGGTTAGACAGCCTCGCTTAAAGCCTCGCACGTTTTGTGTAAGTCAGGTATAGTAGCTCTACCACTACCAACAATTAGACTCGGGAGACTTGCGATGATACTCCGATTACGAAGCAAATGGCTCTTTCCATACGACCTTAAGTAAGTAAAAATAACCCCAACATGATAGCCATAGTAACGTAACGAATAACTCCTATGCCTCTCGTGTGCTGCTTTGATATCTCCTACCCTATCTAGTTTGCCAAGCGTCCGGAGCTCCCGTTTCCATTACGAATATACAGGACGTTGACCCACCGCTTCTACACTACGCTCTGGGTATTGTGTGTGAGCACTGCTTATAAAATGGACTGTATTAATTTAATTCCAATTTCCTCACAATGCGACTTAAGGTCCAAAAGCTTTCCTGCATACTGAATTTTATACTGCGATGATTTGAGTCAATATTGGTTGGTTGGTGCTCGTGACCAAACCAAACACGCTCGGTCGCTTGGCCAATACTTCTCCACTAGCTTCCAACGTCATAGCAAAGATGGTGCGTCACGTGTCTAATTCAAGCGTACAGCTGTGTCTATTGGGTCTAACGCTTGTCTAATACTCGGAATATCAGGCCGGCGACAAGAGCAATAATGTCATGCGTGAAATCAAGGTCGACAAGCTCGTGATCAACTGTTGTGTCGGCGAGTCGGGCGATAAGCTCACCCGTGCTGCTCGTGTGCTGGAACAGCTCACTGGCCAGAAGCCCGTGTACTCGAAGGGTAAGCTTTTGACACGAGTGTAAAAAGCAAAGAACTGCCTTAACGGGCTACTTACCCGGGCCACGCTCGATTGAGACAGTGTGTCTACCACCTCTACGGCCTTTCCGGGTGTCAGAGACATTTGTCTCTGGTTCATCCCCGATTGCGCGCGTCACGAGTACAACGAGCTTCGTTAGAGGCAATGGTTAACGACACGCACACATCCAGGATCTTGGATGTTGGTGTGTTTTCTTTTTACTCATCCCAAACGGATGGGGAAAGAAACGTACTCGCTCGTTCGTTCGTTGCGTACACGTTGTAGACCCCTTTTCTAGTCAAACAGGGGCTCAAAGTGTGTGGAATCTGGTAGCACGGGGACGACAAAGTTCACGAAAGTGATGTACGAACGAACTAATTTTCATTGTGTTACTGTATGGCACAGCTCGCTACACGGTGCGCACATTTGGCATCCGTCGAAATGAAAAAATTTCATGCCACGTGACGGTTCGCGGGGAGCTCGCTCAAGAAATTTTGGACCGGGGCCTCAAGGTCAAAGAGTATGAGCTGTTGCGCAAGAACTTTTCCGACACGGGGAACTTTGGTTTCGGTATCCAAGAGCACATTGACCTCGGCATCAAGTACGATCCCTCCACGGGGATTTACGGCATGGACTTTTACGTCGTGCTCCAGCGTCCGGGTGCACGTGTCGCTCGTCGTAAGATTCAGCAGTCGCGCATTGGCCACTCGCACCGTCTCACGAAGGATGATGCCATCAATTGGTTCAAGACCAAGTACGAAGGCATTGTGCTCGATGCGTCTCGCAAATAAGAGCGTCGGATCGAGCGTTTAGTCTAAGCATATTCTTGACGTAGAACCCGTCGACGGCCTATTGAAATGGAGTTGTTTACACAAATAATAGTGTCTCGATTCTGTGTCCATGGCCCGAGATTAAGGTCTTCCACACCATGTACGTGGTGCCATTTCATACTATATACAAAGACCACACTATTTAGGTCGTATGCGCCCTGTCTTGACAAACTTGGCGCAGAAGAAGCCCATGGTATCTAGATGCGGATTTGCTGCATCGAAGCGTTGCACAAGCGAGGCTTCGTGTTCCGTCAGGCCCTGACCGGGAAGGCCACGGTCGCCAAGGTGACCTGGCCCTTGCGACACCAGCTTCATGGGGTACGTTCGTAGCACGTGATGCACCATGCGCTCGTTTTCGTCGGGGTGAATCGTACACGTCGAGTACACGAGCGTCCCCCCAGGCTTCAGCAGTACGGCGGCAACCCACAAGAAGTTGCGCTGCATTTTCGTGTACTGTGCGAGTGTCTCGACAGTCTCCGTGTGCCGCAAGCGCGGACGCAAGCCCAGCGCGGAGCACGGCGGATCCAGTAAGATGCGGTCAAACGTGTCGGGAAAAAAGCCTTGTTCCTGCAGCAAGTGGGTTCGAGTACGATTCGTTTTCCGTGCACGATAGAGCACTTGAGAAACACTAGTGTACTCGTTCCCCTGTGCGAGCGCGAGCGCCGTGTCGACTTGACTTTTGGGTACCACGGCATGAGCCGAGTCCATCATAAGCGGTACAACACACGTGAGCTCAAGCTCTTCACACAATCTACGCAGAGCCAGCGCTTTCCGTTTCGATCGATCGCATGCAACTACGATGCCTCTGTTTTGCATCAAGGTAGCAATGTGGCTAGTTTTTCCACCCGGTGCTGCACACATGTCAAGAATCACATCGCTCTCTTGCGGATCAAGAACGTGAGCAACCACGGCACTTGGCAAGTTTTGAACATAGATAGCGCCCGGTAGCACGCCATTCATTGGCGGTGCATCGGGACAAACTCGGACGAGATGCGTCACTGCCAGTCCATTCGCGGCACGAAAAATCTCGGTCCTCGCCATCTTCGTAACTCCCCGTGCAATCAGTAGCTTGCGTCCATCATGGGAGGCAAATTCACTACCGCGCGTGTGCTTATGGTCCAAGTCGACGAAGACGTTGACCGTGTCGTCAGCGTTGATGCCGCTGCTGGCGCTCATGATGCCGCGAGCAAAAATGTCGCTACCCCGTAGCACTGCTTCGCCACAGAGTCTGTCTACCACAATGCTTTTATGTTCTGGATTAAACTCGACTTGGTCTTGCTCACTCCTGGACGACGGAATCATCACGACGTCCGGTAACGAGGCATGGGGAAATGCTTGGATTGGTTGGCGACTTGCATCGAGCTTTACTAATTGAGCGTTGAAGCCTTCCAAATGAGGTTCCAGCGCTCGCAAGGCTTCGTCGCGTGATATCTTTAACGTGTTTACCCTTACAGTTGTACAAGCGGGCCTACAATCATTGCAAAAGGAAGCGTGACTACAAACACATGCCGCAAGATTTTCGAATGAAGGTAACTGCATACGGTCGAGCAAGTGCACGCTTGATATTTGTCCAATGGGGATCGCCGTACACAGTAGCAAGATCCTGATCGACTTCGTGCGGAAAGGAAACGGAGAAAGCAGTCAACGTCGACGCACCCACTACACCTGCTAGTGCTGCTTCGTCATGTATCATGCTGTGTGGGTGGCTGGATTGGATTGGTTAGCCTAAAATGTATCCATGTTTGTGTACAATACTTTTTGTACTGGAAGATACCGGTATTCGACCACCGCGTCGCTCATTTTTTTTTCAGAAGCCGAGTGGAAATCGCTCTACAACCCGAAGATTGCTATTCCCCATGTTTTATTATCACATACGATTTCTAGGTTCCGGATACAGCGTACCTTTCCGTCGTGCACGATCGTCAGCCTTCGACTGACGAGGGATCAGCGCGCCCATCCCGTTCCCCTCCTTCAGGCAGTCACGCCTCACCCCAGAAGAAAAGTACTACGCATGGGCAGTGTGGGGATTGTACCCACTAAAAACCACATCCCCGCATGATAGGCTCAGATGAGCAACTGAAGCCTAGCACCCATCGAATGTCCTGAGAAAGAAGGCAAGTAGTACACCAACCGCCCAGCCAGGGATCGCACACCTACTGAAGTGGACGCCCGCTTCTTCCGCGGTGGCATTGTACACCTCTCCTACCCGACCGGTCTTCAACTCTGGCGAGTCGCTCATCCTAGCATATATGGCTTGATTCTTTGCCGATACTACAGCATGTTAAAAAATTAACTCAAATTTATTTTCCACTTTGTAAGATTTTAAACTACCTGGTCTGAACACTTTTGACCAGGTAGGATCTTCAGCAGGGGTAGCTACTGCGCTACTCTTGCCACGCCGTGAAGGTTTCAACTGGGTTTGTCGTAAGGCGGACTTTTATTGGGCTAAAATAGGGCCTAATGTTGGACTTTTTATTAGGCCCATAGGGGGCCTAATATTATGACTAATATTAGGACCTAAATTAGGGGCCTGATAGTGGACGCAGATAGTGGATACAGTAGTACATAATTAGGTACCTCTATATGTACCACGGTGGGTACAGTAGTACAAACCGCCGTGGTGTACATAGACAGGATATAGAAGGGACACGGAAGATGTGCTGATTACTTACAGGTACGCGGCGAACACCAGCGAACAAACAAGGAACAAGCGGGAAAATCAGGTCGACTGATGGACGGAAGGCGTTCCGAATGGACGATGCGGATTGGTTGAAAGTAGAAACAGGGTAGAACTAAGGGTTTAATTGCTAATATAGTTCTCCTTTTGCGTACGATCGCGCTGATCGTTTTTTGGGAAGGCACCTTTGCGCCCCCACCTTATTGAAACCTCTACGTCCCGGGCGGGAGCACTAAGTGCGTTTTTGGCGCACCGGTTGGCGTAGAGTGTGAGAACTCACCCCGCAACTCCGCCCGCAGTGTCTGCGGTTCTTCGTTTAAAGGTTTTTGGTTTTGGGAACGTGATCGAGCAGTGCTCTCACCTCTTCCCCGTGAAATTAACGTTTGGCCCCTGGAGTTCGGCTGCTTTAAGCGCCCCAAGGGAACTCTAGGTGGATTTTAATATAAATACCTTTTTCTCATATAGTCTAGGCTAGGAGCGCATTGATTTGGGCGTTCCTTAGCTGTTTGATGGCTTAGAGGCTCCGCGATCAGGAAGTGAAGACTTCCGCTGCCTGATCAAGTACCCCCCCTACCGATCAACACCTGATCGACACTTATTGCGAATCGTGATCGTGATCGCTGATCGCAAATCGCGCCAACTGCTACTTGAACGACTTCCGGTGCTTGATCAAGTCTGATCAAGGTATATTACGACTGGGCAGCAGTTTTTAGCCCCTGATCGAGCCTTTCAGTACCAGATCGCACTTGCAATCAAGACACCTGATCGCATCTGCGATCAAGACAGAATATTGTTGATCGACGGTTATTAACGTCAGCCAAAGCCTGATCAAGCCTGATTACCACTGATCTACATCGTTTCAGCGCCTGATCGCGTCGGACTGCCGCCCGATCGCACTTGCGATCAAGACGGAATATTGCTGATCGTCGGTTATTAGCATCGGCCCAAACTTGATCAAGCCTAATCGCGGCTAATTGACGTGGTTTAAGCACCTGATCGCACGTGATCACGCCTGATCGCATCGGTTGTATCGTCACAAGTTAGTTAATTCAATCTTGCACCAAGAATTCGCTGTGCGCTGTCCCCGCCACCTGAGGAGCGACCCACGCCTAGCCGTCGGGTACACAAGGTGAGCAAGAACACAAGCAGTCGAAGACATCCGGAGGACCCCCTTCGTTAGTCGGTAGTCTGGGCGCCGTGGTACCGCCTGATCAAGTCTCAAAACTTCGACCAGCCGCTCCACCACAATGGTGCGCGTGCCCGGATCTTTGGGCGACGCGGGATATCACCGCGTTTCTACGCAAGATAGCGCGGATGTGAAAGTGAAAACGGAAGCTGAAGCAGAGGTAAAAATCAAGGTAGAAAAGGAGGGGTGGTTGTGACGACGGAAGGCAGTTCGCCGTCGTCATGCCTGAAGAAGAAAGGAAATGCCGATCATCAGGACCTGGGGAGGAATCCAGATGACGTAAAGCAGGAGAAGCCTCAACCACCTCCCGAGGATCCTTCGGGAGCCCATGCGGATCATAACGCAAGTTATGATCCGCCAAAAAATACGTGTATATAATGATCCAGATTGGGATCCGATGGAGAAGTATTACAAGACCGACCAACCGAAGATGTTGATCAAAGCGCCTGGGTCGGAGAGCGACGAAAGCCGATCAAGTACGCCGCCAACGGAAGCCGATCTGGTAAAGACGTTTTACCAAAAGATTTACCGAGAGCACCTGGAAGATTACGTGATGACGAACTCGATCATGAGCCTGCTCGGGGTCACGATCAGCGGGAAGCTGAGTAGACCGGTTAACCAGCCAATCGCGAACGGAAAAGATAAGCTAACGATTGTGCTAAGGCTAATACGCCTGATCAAGCAGGCTGGTCTGATAACAGGCGCCTACGATGCCGAGGAAGTATTCGATCAGGACTCCGAAGATCTGGCAGAGGCCACCCAGCTGTTGTATTCCCTGTTGATACCCATCGTGGGCGAAGCAGAAGATAAAGATTTCCCCAGTTCACCACCACAATCCCCGTTGAAGATTGAGGCAAGTCCGTCAATCAACGTAGCGGGACATTCGGGGTCATCGTGCTACGAATCTGCCCCTCCAGAGGGTGACGATCAGGGAATTGAGTCAAGTAGCGCTGGGAGTATGGAGCACAAGATAACCAGAATGGAAGTTTGCCAAAAGGACAACTCCAAATTGCCGGTTGTCAAGACGGAACCTCAGTCGATCAAGACAGAAAACGATCAAGGGCCGCAGTGGCAGATGTTTTTTTACAAAGTCATGAAGAAGTTTCTAGCTGAAGAGAGCAGTAAGTGGGCACCTGGAGTCGTTGGCGCCAAAATCCACCAGACAAATCAAGGAAGAGCCGCGTCGATCAAGGATGTCGATATGGAGTCCGTACACTCGTTGAGTGGTCAGCAGTCGAAACCAGATAGGTCGACGACGGTAAAAGATGTGGATATGGAATCCGTGCACTCGTTTCACGATCAACGGTCTCAAATTGACCACGTCGACCCTGATGAACCGATCACACTGCCACGGCAAGCCACAGTGGCATCCGCGTATACTGGGAGACCTGATCAGCAGCCAATTGCCAGAATTCGGATGTCTGCGATCAGCGATTTGAAAGAATTTTCGGGAAAAGAAGGAGATGAAGATCAAGCGAGGAACTGGATCAGTTGTCTCAAGTCAGCATTTATGCGCGATCAAGCTTCTGATCCTGAAAAGTTTCTAATACTGGTCGATTGACTGAAGGGACCAGCGCGCAACTGGCATCGACAGTTGAGTAGAACCACCCGATCAAGTTGGAAAAGTCACGTGGATGAATTCGAAGTATAATACTATGGAACTGGTCAATCGGTATCCCGCCAGTATTATTATATGAAGCAGCGATCAGACGAAAGTCCTATCAAATATTTGCACCGACTGAATGTGGAGGGACTGCGAGCTAAGTTACCGATCAGAGATGGACCGCCCGAAAATCTGCGCGAACATGTCCAACATTTTCTGGACACTCTGGCCAATCGCGAACTCGCCGATCAGCTGGCTCTCCTATGCTTCGGACTTGGAATAAACGTTGCGGGCATACGCACGCAACAAGCGGTATCAGCCAACAGCGGCAGTATGCACCAGCAGATTCCGCCAAAAATCCGGCGACGATCGAGAACCGGCCGCGACGCGAAAGCCTAGGGGCGTGCGTGCGATCAAGGTAACGTCTTGGAGCGAAGAATCAAGTGCTGATGATAGTGGAAGTGATGGCGATCAGCGCCGCTATATGATTGCTACTATGCGCGATCAACCAGGGGCGCACGATCAGCCTGGCGAGTCACGATCAGGCAAACGAAGCGACTCCAACGCAGTCGATCAAGGGGCGATAAAGAAGTGCAGTCATTGTGGATCGATCAGACACGACAACTTACGTTGCTGGAAGCGCCTGACTTGCCTGAAGTGTGGCAAGAAAGGACACCCCACCGATCAATGCCTGTACGTCTGCCGAGCGTGCGGCGAGATTCACGATGCGGGGAAGTGCCCCATGGAAGAATTTTACAACCGCACCCGCCAGTGGTATAACCCTACCAAGCATGCAGGACTGTTGCGCAAGGAAGCCGAAGATTTGTTAAACTAGGACGCTCGCCAGGTTGGAATCTGGTACGAAACGAGCGTTCTAGTTTGTTTATTTTTGCATTTGTGGATAAGAAGAAGGCTGATCGAGTAGCAACAAGAGATAAGGAAAAACGCGATCAGCTTGATTTACCACGTTTGGTTAATTTCCATATTGATGAGTTTTCTTGAACACCTGTGATCATGGAAGTCGAATTACTTCCAGGCGAATCGCGTGGATATTGGAAATATCACTCGCCAAAGAAATGGTTCAAGCAAACCAAGGCGAGTGGAAAAATCAATAACGAGCGAGCTATGATATTATTTGATTCTGGTGCCGAAGTGTCGATCATCGACTCAACCTTTGCTCGTAAGGTGGGTTGTTGGATTGACACGAGTCAAACACAAGAATGTGTCGGCATTGGAGAAAGTGCATACCGAACAGAAGGACGTGCAAAAATCAAGATCACGCTAGCGGGCTCATTGGTTTATTATTTCCAGGCATGGGTGGGCAAACTTGTTGGTCAAGATGCCATATTGGGTATGGATTTCATGATACCAGCTGGTGTTCGATTAGATATCGCTCATGGCGCACTAAGTTTACCTGACGAAGTGATCATCCCACTGGAGGGACGTCGACAGTTGTATGGGTCGAGCGGTAATTATATGAAGCTCGATCAGTATGAACAGATCCCAGTAGGTCGATCAGCCGAAGTACGAATTTACGATCAGCGATCTCGCAAGTTGTGGATTACTCGTGGAAGAGATTGGGTCCCCACTATCGCTAGGGGCGCGGGCAATTTGAGGTATTTACGTGTTACGAACATCGTCGATCACCCCATCATTGTTCAAGAAGAGACTATTTTAGGTATTTGGATGAACAAAGATGATGTGCCCCGCCGCCCCGGATTTGTTTCGATCGGGTCCAACCGTTACAAAGAGTGGCAAAATCTGGCATATCAAGCCTCCACAGATCTGGTATCTGACGATCAAGAAAGTGTCAATCAGGGTCCATTAGTCGAGAAGAAGGAGTATCCAACTCCTCGAAGTATCTTAGTACGTCCCACGGACACGATCGTCGCATCTGTAGCGTTGGTAACCGAAGGGGCGCAAAAGGTGCAAGGGGTGCAAGAGCGGTGCGATCAGGGGCCGGAAGTGAAAGGTCCGACCCTCAATCATGGAGTTGAACAGCCTGTTTCAAGCGATACACCTACTCAAGATGCGTGTAATCACCCTGTCTCAGTTAGCCCCAGCGAATTCGACGTGACACCTATTGACGATCAGGTTTGTTATCACGAAGGTGGAGATTTGTATCTGGAAGAATTGGAGAAGCAGCTTGATACGTTACCCGAAGTGTCTGCAAGCACCGAAGAAGTAACCAAAGATGATTTGCTAGTCGGAGATCCCACAGTCAACACAGTGGAGGAGATAGATCAACTTCGCGAAATAATTTGGGCGAAAAAACATCTGTTGATCGGGAAGGGAAACGCGCTACCCCCCGCTGCACGAGGAGTTGTTTGTGATATCGATGTGGGTAATGCGCGCCCGATCGCCCAAAAGTGCCGGAAAGTGGCCCCACAATTTCGCGAGAAGTTGTCGGCCCTGATCAAGGGGTTGCTAGCAACTAAGATCATTCAGCCGTCAACGTCACCCTGGGCATC
>CM047585.1:18770174-18853894 GCA_026184515.1 Peronosclerospora sorghi
AGCGCCGCTATATGATTGCTACTATGCGCGATCAACCAGGGGCGCACGATCAGCCTGGCGAGTCACGATCAGGCAAAAGAAGCGACTCCAACGCAGTCGATCAAGGGGCGATAAAGAAGTGCAGTCATTGTGGATCGATCAGACACGACAACTTACGTTGCTGGAAGCGCCTGACTTGCCTGAAGTGTGGCAAGAAAGGACACCCCACCGATCAATGCCTGTACGTCTGCCGAGCGTGCGGCGAGATTCACGATGCGGGGAAGTGCCCCATGGAAGAATTTTACAACCGCACCCGCCAGTGGTATAACCCTACCAAGCATGCAGGACTGTTGCGCAAGGAAGCCGAAGATTTGTTAAACTAGGACGCTCGCCAGGTTGGAATCTGGTACGAAACGAGCGTTCTAGTTTGTTTATTTTTGCATTTGTGGATAAGAAGAAGGCTGATCGAGTAGCAACAAGAGATAAGGAAAAACGCGATCAGCTTGATTTACCACGTTTGGTTAATTTCCATATTGATGAGTTTTCTTGAACACCTGTGATCATGGAAGTCGAATTACTTCCAGGCGAATCGCGTGGATATTGGAAATATCACTCGCCAAAGAAATGGTTCAAGCAAACCAAGGCGAGTGGAAAAATCAATAACGAGCGAGCTATGATATTATTTGATTCTGGTGCCGAAGTGTCGATCATCGACTCAACCTTTGCTCGTAAGGTGGGTTGTTGGATTGACACGAGTCAAACACAAGAATGTGTCGGCATTGGAGAAAGTGCATACCAAACAGAAGGACGTGCAAAAATCAAGATCACGCTAGCGGGCTCATTGGTTCATTATTTCCAGGCATGGGTGGGCAAACTTGTTGGTCAAGATGCCATATTGGGTATGGATTTCATGATACCAGCTGGTGTTCGATTAGATATCGCTCATGGCGCACTAATTTTACCTGACGAAGTGATCATCTCACTGGAGGGACGTCGACAGTTGTATGGGTCGAGCGGTAATTATATGAAGCTCGATCAGTATGAATAGATCCCAGTAGGTAGATCAGACGAAATACGAATTTACGATAAGCGATCTCGCAAGTTGTGGATTACTCGTGGAAGAGATTGGGTCCCCACTATCGCTAGGGGCGCGGGCAATTTGAGGTACTTACGTGTTGCCAACATCGCCGATCACCCCATCATTGTTCAAGAAGAGACTATTTTAGGTATTTGGATGAACAAAGATGATGTGCCCCGCCGCCCCGGATTTGTTTCGATCGGGTCCAACCGTTACAAAGAGTGGCAAAATCTGGCATATCAAGCCTCCACAGATCTGGTATCTGACGATCAAGAAAGTGTCAATCAGGGTCCATTAGTCGAGAAGAAGGAGTATCCAACTCCTCGAAGTATCTTAGTACGTCCCACGGACACGATCGTCGCATCTGTAGCGTTGTTAACCGAAGGGGCGCAAAAGGTGCAAGGGGTGCAAGAGCGGTGCGATCAGGGGCCGGAAGTGAAAGGTCCGACCCTCAATCATGGAGTTGAACAGCCTGTTTCAAGCGATACACCTACTCAAGATGCGTGTAATCACCCTGTCTCAGTTAGCCCCAGCGAATTCGACGTGACACCTATTGACGATCAGGTTTGTTATCACGAAGGTGGAGATTTGTATCTGGAAGAATTGGAGAAGCAGCTTGATACGTTACCCGAAGTGTCTGCAAGCACCGAAGAAGTAACCAAAGATGATTTGCTAGTCGGAGATCCCACAGTCAACACAGTGGAGGAGATAGATCAACTTCGCGAAATAATTTGGGCGAAAGAACATCTGTTGATCGGGAAGGGAAACGCGCTACCCCCCGCTGCACGAGGAGTTGTTTGTGATATTGATGTGGGTAATGCGCGCCCGATCGCCCAAAAGTGCCGGAAAGTGGCCCCACAATTTCGCGAGAAGTTGTCGGCCCTGATCAAGGGGTTGCTAGCAACTAAGATCATTCAGCCGTCAACGTCACCCTGGGCATCACCTATAGTGATCATCGTGAAAAAGAATGGGGTCGATATACGTCTATGCATCGATTATCGCGCGGTGAATTAACTCACGCGTTTGATGGTGTACCCAATGCCCCTGATCACCGATCTACTCGAAGATTTGGATAAAGCGTTGTGGTTTTGCTCTTTGGATATGGCGAGTGGTTTCTGGGTCGTGTCTATGACCGATCGAGCACGTCAAATTTCGGCGTTTGTCACTCCATTTGGATTGTTTGAGTGGAATAGGATGCCCTTTGGCCTCAAGAATGCTCCGCAATTTATCAGCGGTTGATCGACAATGCACTATATGGATATCTTAGGGTCAAAGACGGTGCAGATGAATCAGCTGATGTATTTACAGCAGGAGAACCCGACCAAACGCCGGGCCCGTCTGTGCTGCAACGGCGATCATATATCGATGATATCTTGATCCCAGCACCTACTTGGTCCACCCTATGCGATAAGGTGCGGCACTTGATGGAAAAGTGCGATCAATGGAATTTGTCGATCAGCGTGGCTAAATCGTACTGGGGGCGAAGCGAAGTACCCTATTTAGGACATCACGTCTTTTGCCGCGGGTTAGAAACAAATCCAAAGAACCTGGAAGATCTGATCAATTTGCCTTTCCCTGGCACCTTACGTGCTATGCAATCGTTCTTGGGAAGCCTAAATTACTATCGTCGATTTATTGAAGATTTCGCAATTTATGCCGCCGTGCTTTACGAATTGAGGGAGATAGATTATCAAGAGTTGAAGAAACGATCACATAGTGAGGCGGAATCAAATCACGAGGATGATCGACTAATTAGAGAAAAAGTGGCATTCAGCATGCTGAAGGCGAAGATTGCATCAGCTCCAACCCTGCGACACTTTGACCAGGACAAGACGCCGGTGATCGTGGTTTACGCTAGCAAATGGGCTGTATCCGCCGCTCTAGTACAAGAATAAGATCAAGTGTAACATCCCGTCGCATTCGCTAGCCGAACGTTGAAAAGCGGTGAGCTGAATTACAGCCCCGTCGAAAAGGAAGTTCTGGCGCTTTTACGAATTTTGGATGTTTATTTCACGATGCTGGTCGGAAAGACGATCACCGTTTTATCACGTCTATCTACATTGAAGTGGTTACTAACATCCAATGGGTTGGACGGACGATTAGGTAGATGGGCTGCAATCCTATCACAGTGGGACCTCGAGATCAAGAAATGTGTGCATGGAGAAGAGGAGGTGCTAGGGGCGTTAGCCGCAAGCATCACCCCTCGCACCGAAATTGATGAAGCGTTGGTCGCGATCGCACCGAAAAAGAAACCGCGGCAGATGATCGAAGTACCACCTCCCACGGTTAAAAAAGGTGAAGAACTTTACGTGATGAATTTTGATGGATCGGCAAGTGCCAAGCGACGTGTGGGTGCATTTGGTGCCATTGTGTGGAAGTTACCGGAATGGAAGATTATGATCGCGATCGCCGATCATGCACCGGATATCACGGTGAATGAAGCAGAATACCACGGGCTGCTTTTAAGTCTGGACTTGTTGTCACGATATCCCAAAGGAAGGGTGATCGTGTGTGGGGACTCTAATTTGGTGATCCGGCAAATGCGAGGAGAAATGGAGTGCAAAGCTCCGCGATTACAAGTGCTACAGCAGCGTGCATTTAACCTCCTACGCGAGTGGAGTGATCATGATTTGGTACATGTCAAGAGAGAGTGGAATAGGAGTGCAGATCACATTACCACCATGGCTATGCAGGGTGGAACAAGAGTTGAGATCGAAGATGAGAAACAGCTGGAAGGATTAGTTGATCTCAACCGTCTACCCGAAGTAATCACATGGAACGAAGATCAATCCGCCCCGCAAGTGCTAGTGACGACCCGATCACGTAACCACCGGCAACCACGACCGTCAACATGGACCGATGTACCAGTAGCCGGAATAAGAATGGAACGGGTGAAAAATGCACAGGATGAAGAGAAATGGATCCACGATTTGCGGTGTTATCTGTACGGTGACGTTATCCAATTGAGCGCAGACGAGGTGAAGGAGTGTGCGAAAATTGCTGACAACTATGATGTTGACGAACAAGGATTACTGATTTACTGTGGAAATGCGGCTAAAAGGAAAACCGGGGATGATCAGGATGATCAAGATGATCGCCGATCGTCAATTAAGCTGGTACTACCCGAGACCTTGCACGCAGATGTCCTCCATCACTATCACGTGAGTTTGGAAGGAGGACACCAAGGCATAGGGCGTACATATCAGCGGATCAGACGGTATTTCCATTGGCGTGGTCTATTCCGAAGCGTACAAAGATTTGTCGGGAAATGCGTGGATTGCGAAACAGGGAAGGGCCAGCCTACGATCAAGGGCATGTCGCCGGGAAATATCGAGGCGACGTACCCATTCCAAGTGATAGCCATGGATCATATCCCATCGCTGCCCCGATCAACGGATGGACATACGGAACTGCTGATTTGGACAGATTTGTTCACGGGTATGGTGATCGCGAAAGCTGGATCGTCCCGTACCGCGCAAGCAATCGCCGAAAATTATGAAGAATGCGTCTTTCGACGGTTTGGGGCTAGTGAGGTGATCAGGCATGATCGAGAACCTGGTTTTATGTCGGAAGTATTTCGCGCGTTCAACAAAATCGTGGGACAACGTCAGAGTGCCACTATGGCATATCGACCACAGGCGAACGGCAAGGCGGAAAGGACGGTGCAGAAGATTACGCGAGCGATCAAGATGTATGTGTCGGATATTGGACAAAAAGATTCGAGTTTGTATGCAGAACGCCTGGTATTCGCACTAAACTCAACCCCTGATCGCATCCGCGGGGAAACCCCATTCTATTTAGCGTATGGGTGGGACCCACGATCGTCGTTGTAATCAACGTTACAACTGGGCTGGATTCGACGTAAAGATCGAGACGCTCGTCGGTGGAGATATAAGTTGCAAAAAGACTACCGATATGCCCGCGATCAAGTGAGCACTCGATTGCACCAAGCGATGGTTGATCGGGCTGAGAAACACAACGATCAGGTGACGCCGCACAAGATCGAGGCTGGCTCAAGGGTCTGGTTGTACCTTGATCGGGTGAAAGAAGTGTTCGCGAAGAAACTGGCGCATATGTGGCATGGACCCTTCCGAGTTGAGGAGGTGATCGGCGATCATGCAGCGAGATTGGTCACCGCCGGCACCGATTATCGTATGTTCCCAGTGGTACACCTGTCCAAGTTGAAATTAGTCAAGGAATTTCCTGATCGTCCCACTATTGTGCTAGCAGCTGGAATAGAAGATCGTTTCGACTTCGACGAAGCTTTGCTACCTGAAGATAGTTGGGAAAGGACGCTAGATCCCGATGAGTTTGAAGTTGATCGTATTACCGATGTGCGGTCGGGTCGAAAGACTAGATATGGAAGGACGTTACGAGAATATCAAGTCTACTGGAAGGGGTATTCCGAGTCGGCGTGGGTAGACGATGCAGATTTGAATTGTGATGCCTTGATCAAGGATTTCGAAAGGAAGATGGTGAACAGACATCGTTTCGACGTCATGCAAGTGGATGAAGAGTCCAACTAGCGCGCGATCGACGTACCGATCAGGAATCACGATCGAAAAATCTATGATCGCAGAAATGGTTAATGAAACTCACGATTAATGGAGGTACAATGAACGACTTGTAGTGGTGTGATTACGATGGATGTTGCGAGGTATGGTGATTGGATACGGCAGATGAGCCGACGGACTACCAATTTATATTATGCATTTAAGGACAAAGGACAACAGTGAAATGACATGATCGAAAGAATGTATTGATTGAAGAAAGGTGATCGACCGACTATTCAGACCCATAGACTTACCGCCCGTTGGACCAAGCGCACATTGCGGGAAGTAACCTGATCGCGCTCGTGCTGCAACGTGGATACACGCTGTTCACGTTGCTCCAATTCCTTCGTTTGGTATGCAATTGTGTCGTCAAGCGTTGATCGCAGGTAACGTTCACGGTCGTTGCGACACTCCAGCTCCCGGATCTGGACATCCTGATCGTATATGGTCTGCTCTTGATCGGAGATAGTGCTTTTGGCGTCTTTTAACTGGGTTTCGAGCTTCTTGACCGCAGCGTTGATAAATCGCGCAGCGGCTCCAGTTTTTTAAGGCTTCCCTCGATTTCCTTCTTCCGGTCCGCCGCGTCACGTTGGGTACGAGTGAGTCGCCGACGAAGCATCGCAACCGTGTCTTCACTCATGGCGAGTGAGCCAGACAACAAGGCTACCTGCTCGTTGCTGGCACGGAGAGCCTCTTGCAGATCGCAGGCCTGCTTGATCGCGGCGATCGCCTGATCAGCTGCGGCCTTATCCAAGGCAGGAACGTTGGTGATGTGGGGTGACAAGCTGTCCGTTGAAGATGGCATAGCAGACTGTGAATGCCTGATCGAGACAGCCTGATCGCAGTTGTCACGGTTGGCCACAGTCGAGTGTTAGATCGCAGTGGACAACCCCAACGGTAACCGCCTGATGGAATTGGACCTGATTGATGGGAGAAGGGGCAGATGATGGGTGATGATCGACAGTTGGATGGTGACCTGATCGATGTGCAACGACAAATTCTCTAACGGCAGTATGATTACCAGAATCAACGGCATGATCGACCCTCGCCCCAACCGCTGTACGGCTGGGACGAGACTCAGGGGCGGTTGTCGTAAAGCGGACTTTTTATTAGGCTAAAATAGGGCCTAATGTTGGACATTTCATTAGACCCATATGGGGCCTAATATTATGACTAATATTAGGATCTAAATTAGGGGCCTGATAGTGGACGCAGATAGTGGATACAGTAGTACATAATTAGGTACCGCCATGTGTACCACGGTGGGTAGTAGTACGTACCACCGTGGTGTACATAGACAGGATATAGAAGGGACACGGAAGATGTGCTGATTACTTACAGGTACGCGGCGAACACCGCGAACAAACAAGGAACAAGCGGAAAAATCAGGTCGACTGATGGACGGAAGGCGTTCCGAATGGACGATGCGGATTGGTTGAAAGTAGGAACAGGGTAGATCTAAGGGTTTAATTGCTAATATAGTTCTCCTTTTGCGTACGATCGCGCTGATCGTTTTTTGGGAAGGCACCTTTGGGCCCCCACCTTATTGAAACCTCTACGTCCCGGGCGGGAGCACTAAGTGCGTTTTTGGCCCACCGGTTGGCGTAGAGTGTGAGAACTCACCCCGCAACTCCGCCCGCAGTGTCTGCGGTTCTTCGTTTAAAGGTTTTTGGTTTTGAGGAACGTGATCGAGCAGTGCTCTCACCTCTTCCCCGTGAAATTAACGTTTGGCCCCTAGAGTTCGGCTGCTTTAAGCGCCCCAAGGGAACTCTAGGTTGATTTTAATATAAATACATTTTCCTCATATAGTCTACGCTAGGATCGCATTGATTTGGGCGTTCCTTAGCTGTTTGATGGCTTAGAGGCTCCGCGATCAGGAAGTGAAGACTTTCGCTGCCTGATCAAGTACCCCCCTACCGATCAACACCTGATCGACACTTATTGCGAATCGTGATCGTGATCGCTGATCGCAAATCGCGCCAACTGCTACTTGAACGACTTCCGGTGCTTGATCAAGTCTGATCAAGGTATATTACGACTGGGCAGCAGTTTTTAGCCCCTGATCGAGCCTTTCAGTACCAGATAGCACTTGCAATCAAGACACCTGATCGCATCTGCGATCAAGACAGAATATTGTTGATCGACGGTTATTAACGTCAGCCAAAGCCTGATCAAGCCTGATTACCACTGATCTACATCGTTTCAGCGCCTGATCGCGTCGGACTGCCGCCTGATCGCACTTGCGATCAAGACGGAATATTGCTGATCGTCGATTATTAGCATCGGCCCAAACTTGATCAAGCCTGATCGCGGCTAATTGACGTGGTTTAAGCACCTGATCGCACGTGATCACGCCTGATCGCATCGGTTGTATCGTCACAAGTTAGTTAATTCAATCTTGCACCAAGAATTCGCTGTGAGCTGTCCCCGCCACCTGAGGAGCTACCCACGCCTAGCCGTCGGGTACACAAGGTGAGCAAGAACACAAGCATTCGAAGACATCCGGAGGACCCCCTTCGTTAGTCGGTAGTCCGGGCGCTGTGGTAACGCCTGATCGAACCTCAAAAATTCTGATCGCCGCTCCACCACACGTATATGAAGATAACCAAGTTAGGGAATTGTTCAATTTATTGTGTTTTGAGAAGTGATTATCTGTCCTAACATGTATTATGCATATAAGTTGAAATTTTAGCGATCCTATATCTGTCGTGTACCTTACACTACTTATCTGTACCTAATAAAAGGTACTAAGAGCTACTTTATCTCTTAAAAAGTACGAGTTTAGCATTGCTATAAATGAAGATAATTATATACCTGTTTTTGGTACAAACCTGTATAACGAATATTTTCAACACTCCTCGTCAATGTAAATTCCGTCAATCCCAGCTGTTGCAGGACGATCGTGCACCACAACTCTTCAAACGTCGGGACATCCAGTGACTTGGTCAATCCATCAGCTAGCATTGCGTTGGATCCAACGAACATAGGCTCGATAGTGTTGTCTTGTAACTTGAAATAATAATTTTCACTCGAATGTCAACATGCTTCATCTTAATATTGCCTTCAAGTCCCTTGAAAATCTTGATTGCAGCTTGGTTCTCCAAGAAATTTGCATAGATAGCTACGTCTTGACTCCAATTTTTTCGAGAAATTTCTTGAACAAGTAGTTGCTTTGTCGATGCCGCGTACTATTCCGCTTCCATGGTCAAAGCGATACTCCACCTTGTTTTTTGCAGATCCAGCTTACTAGCATCCCATCAACGAATAATAGTCCACCGTAGTCTACTTCCTTCTTCTTTCGCTCTACGGTAGTGTGCCTAACTGTATGCCATGACCTTGATACCTTCACTTGCATGTTCATATTTCTTCATAGTGTGTTTAAGTGTCTTGGTCCCGTTCAAGTATCTTGCAATCTCTTTAGCTAAGTCACAGTCGATCATCGTAGGTGCATGTAACTTCTCGTAGTTGTCGTTGGAAGGGAAATCAAAGATGAAATATGTGGACACTCGGCTCAAGTTTATTATCTCAAAGTTACAAGATGATGTCATTGCACTTGTCTACGCTTCTGCGAAGTATATGCTTTTTGATGGACATACCAAGGCGTTGTAAGTACCAAGATTCGAGGAGCTACGAAGTCCGATCGGGCTTCACTATTGTGATTAACGAAATTCACAATGAGGAGGAGTGTTGAAAAATATTCATTATTTCGGTTTTTATCATAGCCAGGTATGATTATATTTTCATTTATAGTGATAATCTCGTACTTTTAAGAGATAAGGTACTGTACCTAGAATGAAGAGCGTTTTTTTCAATAGGTGTTGATCCCGTACACATTTTATCCATTGGATTGCAGTTGCAGACCACAAACTCCATTTGATTGCTTTTTTCACACTACACCACATCAATGAGGTCTGAGTCTTCCTTGAATTGATTTGAAGGTAAGCTAAATGGTCGGTCAAGCTCGCTACTTTTTCGTGACGTTCTGTCGTTGCTGATATTTGTATAGCTCTTTTTGTTGGCCGTGGTAGATCAGTCAAGACGAACAAACTCAGCCACCTTACTGCAACTTTGTCTTCCTTTCATGGTGTTTAAGTAGAAAAATGCTAGCGTCAATCAAAATCTCTACAGATATACTCGTTCAAAGCGATGTATCATGTCTGATTTGAAAGGAAACAATGTTGATTGTCAATTGGACTGTGACTCTGATGCTTTGTGATCTATACCGTTAGTTTGCACAAATTTGAGCTGTTCAATTGATTTCAACAAAAAAAGGGAATTAATTTTTGTCATCGCAGTTTCATATGTTGATTATTCGAGACAGACATCCACCTTATTTTATCAATAATTGCTATCAGCCCTCATAGCTGAATGATTTTACAAGTCTTGCAGTTGCTCTCAATACTTCCTCCAGGTGCCAGTTTATGGATGTGATACCACATCTACAAAGTGAGCGGATAGTTGAAAGGAGTATTGATAGCAAATGGATGTGCCTCTAGCTGCATTTAAGTTTTAGTAAACAATGGATTTATTTCCGTTCAAGGACGAGAGAGGGGGTGTTATTTTTCGTCTTTTATTAAGAATATATATATAACTTATCCCAGCAGTCTTGCTCCTAACTATCGTATAAAATATATTCGAGTTTCGAGCCATTTAGCAATGTTGCCGGTGCGTTCACGCACGGTGCGGCTTGCGCACAGAGGAAGACTTTCCTTAAGCGGCGATACGCCGCTACTTATCCGATACGCCCTTATATAAGGGCATAGCGGGAGATTGCATTCTCACTCGGGGCCAAGATTCCCTGAGTTTACGGTTAGTAAACACTAACGCCTTGTTACAAGGCTTCCCTTAGTAGGGAGTAGCTAAGGGAGGTGCTCCTTTTGCTACAACACTCACTGCACGCGCGACCGGTCTGGGTCGAGCGCCTAGCAGTATTCAGTGTATTTTGTAAACTGATTTATTTATTTAATATAAAAAAATTAGCCTAACTTAATAAACTAATATAAGCTATATGCAATACTAGGTAGAACTTACTTAATTCCTACCTAGCCGAAATGTAATGTACACCACATGTGTACCAACACGTGGCAGGCTGCCACGCGTTCACCAAGGGCTCCCGCCCTGATTGGTTAAAACAACGAATAGGTCCGAACCTTTCGGACCGGTCAATACTTGACCTCAACCGTTGTGTATTTACGTACACCAAAGTAACTAAATGTAACCCTGTTACATCCTCCCCCATCAAGACTATTGCCACGCAATAATCAATTATAGTTGTAGAACTCCAACTGCCAGAACTCTGGCCTAGAACGAGCACCTTTAGTGGTGACGATCATTCTCCCCGAGAAGGGGATTACAGCTACTCCGTCTCCGTTATATCGGAGGAGGGGGCCCTTGGGGATAGCTCCCCAAAGGATGACCGCTACGACAACGCCGAATGGCGATGTCGGCAGCGTTATCCGTTCCCCACACGTGGGGAAAATGCACTAACTCGTGCGCCACCCCTACCAACTTCGGATGATACATCCGGGTCGCCGAAGGCGACCATCTCCAATGAGCTGGACGCGGCTCAGGAAGCTCAACTTGCCGTACAGGCACCAGACGTAGCATTACGCGCCCCTAAACGCCCTCCACGGCGGCATATCACTTTGAAGGTCCTCGTGACCTCCAAAAGTGGGCCGAGGTAAAGGGGGGTTTAACCTTCCATACCCCTGGCCCTGCGGCTGTACAGTCGCGTGAAATCGTACTCCGGAAACAACTCCGGGAAAGACTGCTCACGCAGAAGCGGTTCACTTCCACCTCGTACCGAGCACGCCTCGGGAAACAGGCACAGGGTGCCGTTGTTGAGAGCCTCCGCGAGGTTCTCTTCGTCCTCCTAAAAGGAGAAGATGCCGAGGAGGCAGAACAGAAGTTCCGCGCGAGGGTGGAAAGGTAGAAGAGTCTCCCTGACTTTAACAAGCTGTAGAACAGCTATTCCGAACGTGACATTCGGATATAGAGGGCATTGCGCTTGGCGTTTTCCAGAGGCAAAGCCATGGGTGAATTACGTGCCCCTTATTACACGCGCTATGCTAGCGCTCATGCCTTCACTGTGGTGCCGGAGCGCAGTGCAAGTTCTGCATCTGCCTCCGGCAAACTCCCAACTACTGGGAGTGAAGGGGCTGCCCCCGCCCCTTTGGTCGCCTACTCGCAGCGGGATTCTCCCGCTCGAAAGCGTCAACGACGTCTCGGCAATCCTGCCGCAGCGGAGTCTCGGACTCCCACGAACTCTGCGAGTGTGGATAACACTTCCACTTGACCAGATACTGGGTTTCACCCCGATGATGGCGTCGCGCCATCAGACGCTCTACATGGTAATGTGGAATACCCTCCGTATCGAGAACTGGAGGAGGAGGTTGCGCAATTGCGACGTGAGGTTCACGCGCGCTGTGATCGTCACAGCAGTCGCATCCTGGAAGTCCAGGCGGGACTCCACGATGAGGGGGATGCGATTAACCGCATTGAGAGGCGGCTTGGATCTCTCGAATCTTCCGTTGCGGAGGTTCGTGGTCGTATTTCGACCCTGACGGAGATGTTATTACACCGCCCTGCCGTATCTTACGGCTATGCGCCTTCCCAACCTCCTCCAAGAGGGGAACCGCCTCCGGGCTCTGGTATGGTTTAAGCATACCCACATAGAAGGTTGGATGCGTACGCATCGCCTTCCGGATATCCAAGGTATACGACAAGCCCTTTCGGGATAGTACCTTAAAAGGCCCCACAAACCTGGGGCGGAGTTTATTCCGTAACACGTTGGAAACTGCATGTGTAGGAAGATTCTTAGCGTTTAATAAAACACTTTCTACTACTTTGTACACCCTTTCGTTACGCCGCCCCTTGCGTTAGGCCTGTTCCTTTTGCTTGTCTTGGCATTCCGCCATGGCATCGCAAACGTGTCGTAAGATACTAAGGCGCGTCGATAAAAACTTATCGATGTGCTTTCGCACAGATACAGGGATGATATCGGGGAATCCTCCCCCCTCAAGACCTGGTCCACACACGTGGCGTCAATGGAACCCTCGGATTTACTAATCCGTTCACGTAAGACGGGGTAAACCCCGTAGATGCATGAACCGAATTGTTTATAGCAAATTCGGCCATAGGAAGCATCTCACTCCAACTCTTTGGAGAATCCGGACATAAACTCCGGAGAATGTCCACTACTACGCGGTTAACGCGTTCAGTTTGGCCGTCCGTCTTCGGATGATCCGCAGTGGACATGAGGAGCTTGGTGCCCAGCGCCCCCCAAAACTGTCCCGTAAAACGGTGATCCCTATCCGATATAAGGGAATCAGGTAGACCATGCTGTCGAAAGACACGGTCTAGGAACACTTTCGCTGTTCCTTGTCCATCAATAGACTCTGGCACCACCGTCAGGTGAGCCATCTTGCTCAAACGGTCTACGAAGACCAAAATGCCGGTGTTGCCGGCCTTATCCTTCAGAAAACCGAAGATAAAATTCAGACTAATGGATTTCCGACATTACGTTGGAACCGATAATCTCGCCAAAGGCGCAGCTGAACTTGCAGAGGATTTGACCCTCTGACACGTCTCTCAGGTGCGTATATACGCACCGACCCATTTATACATGTTGTGACACCAATACAAAGCGCTTAAAGCGCCGTAGGTCTTATCCCGACCTAAATGACCACCGGTAGGGGCGTCATGTGCCTCAAAGAGGACTCTATACTTCATTCCTCATCATGAGGAACAACCACCCGCGGAGTGTCCTCCGCGATCGTGCTATAAAATAGCAGACCGTCACAGTAACTGTAATGGTGTAAACGAGCTCTATATCGACTTGACAGGGTAGGCTCAGACAAGTCAAGACCCTTGTCACCTAACGCGCTCATAAGCGCCGTACATTTGGGGTCTTTTCCATACGCCTGGCGTATGAGATCCACCACAGACGAGGTGATGAATGTCGCGTGAGTGAGCTTGTAATAGGGACGACGTGACAACGCGTCTGCAAGCACGTTCTGCTTGACAGGTTTATACTTAACCTCAAAGTTGTACTCCGCAAAGAAGGAGAGCCAACGGGCCATCCGTTGGGAGAGATGAGGCGGCTGTGTCGCTGTCCGTAAGGACGAGTGGTCAGTATAAACCACGAACGGCTTTGAGCCGAGTAGGTTAACCCTAAATTTGACAAGAGCATACTTCATTGCAAGTAGCTCCTTGTCATGAACGGGATAATTCCGTTCCGCAGCTTTAAGCTGCCTCGACTCAAACGCAATTACGCGTTCCCTTCCTGCATTGTCTGCTTATAACAAAACACATCCGATTGCGAAATCGGAGGCGTCGCAGACGACACTAAATGGTTTCCCAGAGTCTGGGAGAGCAAGAACAGGAGCTTTTAACAAGCTCCCCTTAACCGCTTCAAAAGCGTTATGGTGTTCGATTTTCCAACACCAATCAACATCCTTCTTAAGAAGATCGGTCAATGGCTTCGCCATTTCAGCGTAGTTCTCGCTGTACTTGTGGAGATAGTTGGCTAATCCAAGACACTTCCGTAAATCTCTAAGATTTACAGGCGAACGCCACTCCACAATGGCTTTCACCTTCGCGGGATCCGCCTGCACTCCATCCTTACTGATGAAGCATTCGAGGAAAGGGATTTCCTCAGCACCAAAAATACATTTGTATGCGTTTGCATATAACTTATGCTCTCGCATAAGTTCGAGCACAGCTCGAAGGTGTATTAGGTGCGTCTGAACATCAGCACGAGTCGCCTTCCGCGCGACTATGAACGAATATATCGTCGAAGTACGTCTGAGCGTGCTTTCTATGAGGGCGGAAGAGTTGAGTCACCAAGCGATTAAAAGTCGCTGGTGCATTCGAAAGCACTTGTGGCATAACAAGCCACTCCCACAGCATGCCACAAGGCGTGCTGACCGCTGTAAGCGGAATATCGGACGCTCGCATGAGCACCTGATAAAACCCATCCACCAGATCTAAGGCGTTGTAAACAGTATAGCCTGCCATATTGTTCTGGAGGACATCCTTCCGAGGAATCGGAGTTTGCATGGGTAAAGTAGCTGCATTCAGCTTGTTATACGCATGCACAATGCGCCACATTCCGTTCTTTTTACGAACACAAAAAGTGGGAGATGAGTGAGGAGACTAGCTCTCTCGTACCATCCCTGCCTCTTCTTTACCCTTGAAGAATGCGTCGACGACGTCGCATTGCTCCCTGGGGAGAGGCCACTGCCTAGTGACACAGTATTTGGTTCCAGGAACTAAGTCAATTTCATGTAGGACTCCCCGATCCGGTGGTAACCCCATCGGCGGGTTGTCACTAATGACATATCCGAATTCCTTCAGTAAGGAATGGTAAGGGTCCTCAGGATCCGCAAGGATCTTGTGACCGCTTCGGGCATTCAATGCCTGTTTGGTTTGGACCAAAACTGACTCGTCCATCGTGGATGAGGAGTTCAACTCCTCATCCGGACGCAACACGACGATCTCGTCGATTTCACCTGATATCAAAGCAGTTCCAAACTCGTTGAAGGACATCTCCTCCAATGACAACAGTTCGCTTACCCCAGGCAACCGTTCCAGGCTTACGCCTTCCGTGACAAAACCTGTCACTATTCAGCATCCGATAGGACTGCCGACTACTAGCCTAGGGACTCATACCGGGAACCAGATGGGGGGAGTCAATTGCTCCATCTATTGGAAGAGAATCGCGACTATCCACAGAGGTTTTTACCTCTACCACCGGTGACTCGCCGGTCTCACTTAATAAGGCGTGGTCGGAATCAATTCCGACGTGCAGAAGAGACGAACTACGGGTCTCTCCGCTTGGAAGCGCCTCGCGCTTAACCGCAGGGGTCTCTACCCCTACCACTGGAGTAGCAAATTTTTCGCCGGACACGGCGTGGTTGGGAACCGCGACCTCAAGAAGAGAAAAATCTTGTGTCTCTTCTCTATGAAGCGCCTCGCGCTTAACCTCAGAGGATTCCACCTCTATCACTGGCGACTCACCAGTCTCGCCTATATCGGCGTGGGGATTAACCGCCGAATCCCCCTCGTCAAGGAGCACTTCCTTGACCTCATTGGAACTGATCATCTCATACATCTCAATCTCTGTCATCTCATGCCAGAATCGCTTTTGCGATCGCGTAAAGGTGGGTTCATGACTCTCCAATGCTTCACCCGATCGTGGGCGCGTTGAGCCAATGGACTTAGACTTCCAGTCTATCCAAGGCTCGTGGCGTTCCAGCCACTTCATGCCCAGAATGAGGTCATGCCTCGAGTCCAAATCCAGGACTAGGCAACGTTCTGAGCTATCGAAGTCTGCAAACTTCAGCTTAAGGTCAATGGATAACTTGGGTACAGAAACCAGTACGCCCGTCGCTAGACGGACCGTGACAACTTCACGATAACGTGCCTCTGGGGCCTCGGCATACAGCCGACTCTTCTCCACAGAAGCCCGTCTGACATAGTTTTCAGACGCTTCATAGTCTAACCCAGAACGTTTTAAAAGCTTTGCTATTTAGTCGTAGTTTGGTATCAAGACTCTCCAAGGCTTATCAAAACCTTTCACGTCCGCAAGGACTACCAGCAAGCCTGGCTGGTACACCAACTCGGTGCTAGAATCACCGTTTCCCTCGGGGCTTTGTGCTTTCGGCCCCTACCTTGGGGTTTAACAGCACTGAGGGATCCCCCAGTAGGGAGACCCGCACCTACTGGGAGCCGTCGTTTCCCGACGGCTTGGGCGAGGGCCTTTTTCCCGCCCTCGGCCCCTTACAGGGAGAATATCGCTGGGGGGGGCTCGGACATCTGTTCCGCAGATGATCCGTGCTTCCACACAGGAAGCATCTCAGCGGCCCATGCCGCTGCAGCATTGCAAGGAGCTCCGCTTCGAAGCCCTTCGGGAAGGAGTCAGAGTGACTCCTAGCGGGAGGTTTCTCTTCCGCTTCAACCTGAATCAGGTCCATGGGTTCGGGACCCACCTTAGAGGAAAGAAAGTTCCTTTCGGCAATAAACGACATCTTAAACGACTTACCCAGGGATTGGGGTCGGCATCGGAAGTGCTCCGAACGTCCTGGCCCTTCTTGCAGGCCGCCCATGAACACGCGAATGGACACATCGTCCGAATACGCTTTTGCGTACATTCCTTCCAACAGGGTCTTAAGTTCTTGGATGTATGTCTCCAAGTCCCTAGTGACCTGACGGCTCCTCAAAAACGCCAGCTGATTCTAGAAAACCAGATCAGGCGCGGTATACATGTCCATAATCTTTTGCTTAAGGACTTTCCAGGCCGGGAACACGTCCGTGCCCGAATCAGGACACGTAAACGCCCATGCACGGGTTTTACCCGTAAGATGGGTCAGTGCAAGTCCCACTTGCAAGTGATCCTCGATCACATTCGCTGTGTCGAAGGCCGTTTCGACCTCGCGAAGCCACATATAAAGGTTATCACCTTTTTCGACGGTGAATTCCTTTATCTTAAAGGACAACGGAGGGCCCACCCTCGTAGACGTGGAATGTCTTCCACAAATATTCGCCTCATGGGCGATGTGGGCGTTAACCCTCTCACGTACGACCTCAAATCCCTGATCCACTAGGAGCTGCATACCATCATTTCCCAATATAGATAACAGCCTGTTGAATGCATCTTGTTGGACGGGGGTTAGCTTACCACAATCCTCTTGGTTCATCCTTTGAAGAGGATGTTGTCGTCTACCAACACAGGTGTTGGATTGACTACAAGTGCTACCAGATGTAGCAGGTGCGTACACGCACGGTGCGGCTAGCGCACCGAGGAAGACTTTCCTTAAGCGGCGATACGTCCCTACTTAGCCGATACGCCCTTAAATAAGGGCTTAGTGAGAGATCGCTCTCTCACTCGGGGCCAAGATTTCCCTGAGTTTATTTTTTAGTAAAAACTAACGCCTTGTCACAAGGATTCCCTTAGAAAGGGAAAAGCTAAGGGAGGCACTCCCTTTCGCTTAAACACTCACTGCGAGCGCGACCGGTCTGGGTCGTGCGCCTAGCAGTATTAGAGTATTTTGTAAACTGATTTATATCTAATATGTAATTAGCCTAAATTAATAACCTGGAGTGAAGATTTCCGCTTCGTTTGCAGATCGGCTAGTTCGCATTATCTTTCGTTGGAATTTTGGATCAATACCCCAGAAGTGGTACATCCATATCGATCTTCTCTAAAATCTCCACCAAGCAGCGGTCCACAGAGTGTGTAACCAGCCCATTCCATCGGGTACACAAGGTGAGATGGAAACGCAAAAATCGGACCAGGCGTCCTATGCTGATGATCGATCGTCTGCTAGCAGCGGACGATCAGAACCGTCCGCTGCTAGCAGACGATCGATCATCATATTTATTTCTATTTATTTAAAGGAGAACGAATCGGCCTGTCACAAAGAATACCATTCAACGACGACGACCCCCGGTCTGTTACAAAGAATTATTCTAATACAATTTCCATTTTTGCCATAAAATACTAAGGTATGGACAACTAAACCCAAAAATTAGATATACTGTAGTTTCAGTGAAATTTCAATGACAGTTCGTCGGAGCGACGGGTACCATCCCCTAGTGTAAACTATATGTAATACTAAGTAGAACTTACTCAATTCGTACCTAGCCGAAATGTAATGTACACCACCTGTGTACCAACACGTGGCCGGCTGCCACGCATTCACAGAGGGCTCTCGCCCTGATTGGTTAAAACAGCCAATAGATCCAAACCTTTCGGACCGGTCAATACTAGCACTCAAGCGTTGTGTATTTACGTACACCAACGCAACCAAATGTAACCCTGTTACACGCGGGGTACCCATCCCGTAAGTTGGTCGGCTGGTCGCGATGGTGGTCAAGTTCCGGACACTTCGGTGTTCGATTTCGAACTGGACTTTACCACAATGGTGACTAAGTTATACGCCTATTTTTAGGCGTATTACACAATTTTACACAAATTTGACTTGTAGTTTTTATACAATACCCCGGGGTGCCCCCCAACTCCCGCGTCGACCCTCACAAGCGCCATATCCAGACTACTCAAGTGATGCCTTTTACTCAGCCATTGACCAACACGGATAATTTCCGAGTATTACTCACATTTCTCAAGAAATGGAGTATACTAAGAAATAAACCAAGCCTGATTATCCCTGATAATTACTAATCGAATTCTAGAGTAAAAGTAACAGTTAGAGCGAAGGTAGTTAGACTTTTTGCAGAACTATAGTGCAGTAAAATTTGTTTCTCAAAAGTTCTATTTCCACTGCAACGTCGAAAAGCACCGTAACGTTTCCACAGATCGCAGTACACATGCCCAAGAAAAAAAATTGTATTGGTCTTGCTCGAATTTCCAATGAGCCTGAGACTCTGCGATCGCCGGCGACAAGACTTGGAAGAAGGACGGGAAGAGATCGACGTTTTGCACGAAGAAGTGTGTGGTAAAATGTACCATAAAATTGGTGCATAATTGCGGGTGTGACTGTGGGCACAACTGTGTGTGTAACTGTGTGCAGAACTGTGTGTATCACTATGGGTACAACTGTGGTGGACATGGACGGGACATAGAAGATACATTGTGAGAAGGGAAGAATAGGTAAGGTACCTAACGGATAGCGACGGACGACAGAAAAATCAGGTCGACTGGTCGACGGAGTACGTTGGAATGGGTAGTTCTGATTGGTTGATGTTAGGTAATTGGTAGTTTTTAGGATATAAGTGCTAATAAAGTTCTCCTTTTGCGTCCAACTACTAAGGACATCTACAGGGACGGAAACTAGCGCCTCCCTTCAGTAAACGCACCTCTACGTCCCGGGCGGGAGCACTTAGTGCAATTTTTGGCCCACCGGCAGACGTAGAGTGTTGAGAACTCGCACTTCAACCCCACCTGCTGTGTCAGCGGCAGTTTCGTAAAGGTTTTTTCTTCGGGAGCGTGATCGATCAGTGCGCTCTCACCTCTTCCCCATTGGTCCACGTTTAGCCCCTAAGAGTTCGTCTGCTTTAAGCGCCCCACGGGAACTCTAGGTGGAATCTAGTGGAAGCCGTCGATCAGCCCGCAGAACGTGCTGATCGACCCTCCTCTTAAGTTCAAGCGTAGAATACATATTATATTGGGTATTCTATTAGCGTACTAAGCTTGAGAGGCTCGGCGTTCGGGTGGTGAAGACTTCCGCTGCCTGATCAAGTACCCCTTCGCTGATCACCACAAGATCGACAATCTGCGACCTGCGACCTGCGATCACCTGCTGCAACTCGCGCCAATTCGTGAGAAATATACCAGACCGATCAGCGGTCCTGATCATCGATTGTTTGCGCCTTATCAATCCTGATCACCCCTTGATCATCGATTATTGACCCTGATCACCCCCGATCATCGATCATCGACCTTGATCGTCCCCTGATTATCGATCAGCGGTCCTGATCATCGAATGTTTGCGCCTGATCAAGCCTGATCGACACCGGTCGATTCGTTACGAGTTCATCCCAATCTTGCATCGGAACCTCGCGTGTAACAGGGTTACATTCTGGTTACATCTAGTATGTGGTGTACGTGAGTACACTACGGTTGGGGTCAGTATTGACCGGTCCGAAAGGTTTGGACCTATTGGTTATTTTAACCAATCAGGGCAGGAGCCCTTGTTGGAGGCGTGGCAGCCAGCCACTTGTTAGTACACAGGTGGTGTACACTACATTTTAGCTAGGTACGAATTTAGTAAGTTCAACTCAGTATTACATATAGTTTACATTAGTTTAAATAAATTTAGGCTAATTACATATTAAATATACATTCAGTTTACATTTCACTCAAAAGACTGCAGGACGCACGACCTCGACCGGTCGCGCGCGTAGTGAGTATAGTAGCGTAAGGGAAGTTCTTCCCTTAGCTACCCCTTTATTGAGGGAGCCTTGTGTTAAGGCGTTAGCTTGTGCTAAATGGTAAACCAAAGTGGAATATTGGCCCCGAGTAAGATAGTTCTCTCTTACTAAGCCCTTTTATAAGGGCGTATCGGCTAAGTAGCGGCACATCGCCGCTTTAGGAAAGTCTTCCTCTGTGCGCTAGCCGCACGTCCCGTGCGTGTAGGCACCGGCTACTTCGCGGGTCTACGTCCCGATCATCTGAAGATCGACCCACGCCCAAGCCGTCGGGTACACAAGGTGAGCAAGACACAATACCAGTCACACAAGACAACCGGAGGACCCCTTCGTTAGTCGGCAGTCCGGGCGTCGTGGTAACGCCTGATAGAGCTTCAAAAACTCTGATCAGCCGCTCCACCACAAGTGCAAGTGGGCACAAGAGATACGAGAGCTGGCTCCGGAAGAGACGCCTACGTAACGCAATGCATCTCTCCAAACGGCATTGCAGCGCGTGAATGGGTCTACGAGGTCCTGAAGATAAGTGTACGTGTACTATTGTCCTAAAGGCGTGCATATTATAAACGAGACCTCGTCGACGCTTCTGAGTCTTCAAGTCTGGCGAAAATGACACTGAAAAGACCCATTGCAATAATCACGATTGTGACAGAGGAAGTCTTTACCCTTCCAGTAGTTAGTATGTAGGAGAAAGAGCTAGTATGTAGCTGCCTATTTAACAGCTGAGGAAGGAGCGCCCGAATCGCCACCCAGCCAACATCACTGAACTTGAGTCTATCGTTTTATCGCATGGGCTACTGCAACTGAATTTTTAGTCCAACGATGACTACCAGAAACCATGCGGACGTCTCTAACATATCTGCACATTTGGGCGCGAACCTTTGCATCCTGTCTTATTTCATCGACGCCCGCCTGTTGCCACGATTTTTTTTACATTTCTGCTGCTTCCAACAGGGTCCACGTGTTCTAGTCCGTTAATCCTCTTTTTGGCTTAAGGATTTACGGATTCTTGAGCACTTTTCAGACGCCAACCCATCGTCACAGTTGTTTCGTCTTGAAATTCAAGTAGATCTAGGTGAAGGTTCCGTCTCTCAGAATTTCTGGTAGCTTCTTCCACCTCGGCATCTTCTGGCGCTTCATCCGGTTTCTAGCGTTCCTTTTGTTCTAAACTAATCACCCGCTAGCACGCTTCTTTGACACGATAATGAAGTATTACCTTCAAAGGGGTGGAGTAGCTTGTTTCGAAGAAATAGCATCTCGTACTATGACTTGTAAACGAAAAGAAGCACACAAAACTCTTATTGCAGATAAATTAACACACACGCGTTTTTCCGTGTCATGGGGCTTCCAAGACATAACACAAACATGTTACGATTCTTGGTGTTATTTGGATTACTTGCTAGTCACCAGAACATCGCAAAAAGTAGTCGATAAATTATTGTATGATATGAAAATCTTCGTGCTGAATAGATTTCGTCTGCATAGTTGCAGATGTAGACGAAAGATTGAGTCGTAAGTGCGTGAAAATAATCCAAATATAACAAAAAATCAGTTAAGTAGATATCTCCATAGTCAACCACAAGTTAACGTCGATAAAGGTATCAGCAGACACTTTGTAATGTAAAGCAGAAAATATCCAAACCAGGGACTAAATCAACGGAATGTATTGAGAAGTGCTTTGCTAGCCTAATATGAAAAGATATACCAGATGTTGAAGTTATGGTAAACTTCCATCTGTTGTGTGGTACACATTTCTTATGCGTAACAAAAAAATGTGTGCTCAGAACCGAGTACTAATGCACTAATTATGCTCCTAATAAGAACGAAATACAAATTGGTACCTAAAATAGTCCTACTCAGTTTGAATAAGAACCAAGTTTAACACGAAGAACGATAGAGATCTCGGAACGTTGAGACGATGTTAGCATGAGAATGGAAGGGACACTCCATCGATCAAGAAACGACGATCGATAAATCATTGAAGCAACAGAAAGTTTGGAAACATTCAAAGAACCCTCCCATTCACTACGTGCTTTCTACTGGACGAAAAGCTTACGCATTGAGAGAGATATAGAACAAAAAAAGGGTAGATACAGCATACTGAAACACAGAGAGATGGCAACGCAAGGATGGGGTTATTTATGTGCACTTTATGTGGTACAGAGACTCATTTCCGACGAGCCCAAAATTCACTGATAAAACCCTAAATCAACTGATAAAACCCTAAATCCACTGATAAAACCCAAAATCCACTGATAAAACCCTAAATCCACTGATCTCGTGATCATGATCACGTGATCATCCATTTGTGTATGCGATTGGATCAAATTCGAGTATTCAAGTAGGTGATCTCCATATCAGGAAACGAGCTGTGATGGATGTTCCGAGTGAAGATGTTGAGGTCAGGCCACGGAGAGACTTCTACCTCGTAAGCATTCACTCTTTACTCGCGTCCTCTTATGCTATATGCTACACGTCGGCATTTAACGTTAACTTGTATCGAGTTCTTATTTTTTAGAACGAAGCTCGAGCACTGAGTGTCCTAAACATAAGAGCGTTGCCATCATTCGTCAACGCGGCAAGTCACGAAAAATATGGTGCGCTATCATCGCGTTGACTTTGGGTATCCTCGGATTTATTGCTGCATTAGCCATTTTACGTGCCGCGGAGGACTACATACACGTCCGTGAAGGCCCCGTGGATGTGGATGTGTTTTCCTCGCTGACGGCGTAGATGGATTGCACCGAAATGTCTGGAAATAACGGGAGTCCGCCCCGCTCTACCAAAGAAAGATGTACTAAAGTTGTTTTGCCTGTTTCTTGTATACCTTTCTAACATGTAAATGGCTTGTTGTGGTGGATAGATTCATATGCTCATGCCGCAAGGACTAGCAACAAAAAAGGCGGTTTTCGATAGCTTTCCTGCGAAGCATCGAGAGGTGTACAAGGACGACACAGAGGTTGCTCATCGTCGTGCAACATTCATCAAAATCTTTGCTTTATCAACACAGAGAACGGCAAGGTAGGACCTTTTCAACACAAAACAGTTAGCTATGATTGACTGACCTGAATAATTGCAAACCTGCTATAGAGGCTACCGTCTCATCTGAAAGTAAACCAGTTTGCTGAACTGACTCTTGAAGAGCGACAGAAGCTTCATCGACCGTCGCGGATCAAGCGTGCGAAGAACAACAGTGCTATGAGTGTTGGGAAAGAACCGGTTATGTATTTAATTATTAAGATACGAATAGACAAGTGCTTGAACACATCATCAGCACTTGCCAACATGGCTTCATCGTGCACATTAAAAAGTGCGTGGCTATCAGCCGTCTCAAAAAGAGAACCGGCATCGTAAGAATAAAGAGATGTCGCTTTGGACCTGTGCAGTCTTTACGACTAATGATTCCAAATCGGTTAAGAATGATCACGTGATCATGATCACATGATCAGTGGATTTTGGGTTTCATCAGTGGATTTAGGGTTTTATCAGTGGATATAGGGTTTTTTATCAGTGGATGTAGGGTTTTATCAGTGAATTTTGGGGTGACCTCATTTCCTCTCTTCCCCTGCGTTTGCTTCAACCGGCATGAAGGTTGCAACGTGTTCCGCGCCGACGAATATTGCCGTCATCAAGTATTGGGGCAAAGAGGACGAAGGTCTGAATACGCCCATAAACTCGAGCCTCAGTGTGACGCTCGATCGCGCTCAGCTTGGCACCACGACGTCTGTCGCGGGCGGATGCGCACTCGCGCGGACGCGACTCTGGCTCAATGGTCAGGAACAGACACTGAACAAGCGCGTGAAAACGGTGTTGCAGCTTATGCTGCAATGGGCAGAGCGCGTACACGGCCCACAAGCGTCGCAGCATGTGCACATTGTCTCGATTAACTCGTTTCCGACCGCAGCGGGACTTGCGTCGTCTGCTGCTGGGTATGCGTGTCTAGTGGCAGCATTGGCGGAATTCTATGGCCTCACGAAAGCGCACGAGGAGTTTTCCGGCCAGTTTTCCTCTATTGCACGCCAAGGATCTGGATCAGCCTGTCGCAGTCTCGTCGGCGGCTTCGTGGCGTGGCAGAAAGGTGAACGACCGGACGGACAGGATTCGATCGCCGTGCAAGTCGCAGACGATCGTCACTGGCCTCAATTATGTGCGATCGTGTGCGTCGTGAACGATGCGCGGAAAGACACGAGCAGCACGAGTGGGATGCAAACGACCAAGGCGACAAGTCCCTTCTTGACATTTCGTGCCAAGCACTTGGTGGAGGATCGCATGAAGACAATGCGGCGTGCGATCAAGGCGAGAGACTTTGCAACGTTTGGCACACTCACGATGCAGGAGAGCAACCAGTTCCATGCCACGTGTCTCGATACGATGCCGCCCATCTTTTATCTCAATAACGTGTCCCACCAACTGATTCGACTGGTCCATCGCTACAATGATCAAGCCGGTCGGGTCCAGGCCGCGTATACATTTGATGCAGGTCCCAACGCCGTGCTCTTTGTGGAGGAGAAACACGTTCAGGAGCTCGTGGCACTCGTGCACCACTGCTTTCCTACGTCTCACATGCCTATCCAGTCCTCGATGCCCATCGACCGGACTCTGTCTCCAGCGCTTCTGGAACGTATGCAAGCAAACGGTCCAAGTGGCAAAGTGTCAAAACTCCCTCATGTCCCCGATAGCGTCAAGATGATGTACATTTCTCGCGTCGGTGGCGGTACGCGCGTGTTGGCTGCTCACGAAGCGCTCATTGATCAAGCCACTGGTGAACCCCTGCCTAGCGCACGATATTAGTCCAGTGAGGGAGGGACCTTACCATCAAAAAGTCTGAAATGCCGTTAAAGGAGCGTCGTATACGAAACAAATACACTAACTTGAAGCTCGATTATGTGTTGTTACGTCGCAGGGCGAGCTGCGTCTGCACCAACGTGACCAGCTCGTCGTCCGTAAGTTTGTTCGTTGCCGCCCACGGTGGCGGCTGGAGCTTTACGTTTCGCATGCTCTCGCGAATGGCTACGCGGGTATTCTCTTCTAAAGGGATGTGCTTGTGCTGGACGGGCAGTCTTCTGTCGTCGGTCCATGTCTCGCTTTCCGTGTATACGCAGGTCGCTCGTTTCTTGACGGTATCCGCTTCGTCCGGCATTGTCTCGATGGCTTCATCCTCACTGGCACAAGGAGAACAAGGTAGTAGCATGTAGCCCTCTGCCACGCCGCGCTCTGCATCTGCGCTGTTGTTACTGGCGGATTCTGCATCATGAAATTGCATGAACGACGACATCTTTTCAGCCAATGGCCTGCTTTGGGCTACCACTGCCGCATACTCGTCTTCAAGCGCTGGGAGCGGATCAAACGACGCTGCTGGCTCGAGACCGCGTCGGTTTGCCATCGCTTGCAGTAAGTTAAGGTACAATACATGGATCTAGGAGCTATGACAACCGTACGCTTAGGGCTGTCAATGGCCAGGCCGACCCGGTGGGTCCTGGGTTTGGGTCGTTCTGGGTCAGGCCATGGGTCAGCATTTCCGACCCAATGGGACGGCTCGGGTCACAATTTTGCGACCCAAAACTTTCCGGGTCAGGCCGCGGGTCAGTGCCTCCTACTCATGACCCGACCCAAAACCCAAGAAATCCTGAAATCAATTAATATAACTTGAAAAACTGGATCAGGAATAGATTATAAATGGGTCGTGTTCGGCCGGGTCAGGAATAGATGACAAATGGGTCGGGTCGGGCCGGGTCAGGAATAGATAACAAATTGGTCGGTTCGGGCCGGGTCAGGAAGAATTTACAAATGGGTCGGGTCGTGCAGGATCAGGAATTTATTATGAATGGGTCGGGTCGGGCCGGGTCAGGAATAGATTCCAAATGCGTCGGGTGGTGCAGGGTGAAAGATTTATTTTTTTGGTCGGGTCGGGTCACAATTCCCCGACCCGACCCATTGACAGCCCTACGTACACTGTACCACTAAGTATGATACTCTCACCAAAACCAATTACACAGGACCCCCACGTTTGTTTCCTTGAAAAATTCATAAAACGCCACCCTATTGTCAAGTTCACAGGACCCCTAACGTTTCCATGAACAATGCTGTATTAATCACCACAGTGGAGGTCCTGTGTAATTACTCTATAAAGTAATATAATGTTTTGGCTCACAACAGAGCGTGCTCGCCGTTGTCTTGCTCCTAGAAAGAGCACTACTTGAGAAGTTGTCCTCGTCTGTAACGGGGTTACATTCGAGTTACATTTAGTGTTGGTGTACATGAGTACACTACGGTTGAGGTCAGTATTGACCGGTTTGAAAGGTTTCGAACTTTTGGTTATTTAAACCAATCAGGGCAGGGGCCCTTGGTGTGGAGGTGTGTCAGCCATCCACGTGTCGGTACACAGGTGTGGACACTACATTTTAGCTAGGTACGAAATTGGAATATTCTACTTAGTATTACATATAGTTTAAATTAATTTAGGCTAATTACATATTAAATATATTCAGTTTACATTTCACTCTAAAGTGCAGTCGCGCGACCTCGACCGGTCGCGCGTGCAGTGAGTGTCGTAGGTAAGAGGGAGCCCTCCCTTTACTTACACCCCGTAAAGGGAACACAGCCGTTAAGGCTAAGTAGTAAACCAACCCGGGAATCTTGGCCCCGAGTAGGAGATCTCTCCTACTAAGCCCTTTTTAAGGGCCTATCGGCTAAGTAGCGGTAGCTACCGCTTTAAGGAAGAGTCTTCCTCTGTGCGCTAGCCGCACCGTGCGTATACGCACCGGCTACATCGTCGCGCCACCTTAATGTGCCAAACGCAAAACAAGTGGTTTTATTTTCCAAACCTGTCGACGCAGCTCTCTTATTTTTTGCCCCATTGCGATGAATTCCCGTGCAAACGGTTTGTAATTTTATATCAGTTGTTCAGTATTAAGAAATACGACCGGATTGAGCCGTGAACATATCGTTCCATCGCATGGCGCGATCCTACATGTCCGATAAATCTGGGCAAGCTGCACCTTCTCAGTCCAACTGATAATAGGAATGCGTGGGCAATTCCGCCCCCTCTGCTCCGCACATTGAGGGACCGGAGAACGGCCGCTTTGAATGGACTCCAGACCGGATGCACCTGTCGCATGGTCGGCGTCCGCTGCTTCTCGCCCTGTATCTTTCGCTTCTTGTCATCCAAGAGCACCATCGTACAGAAAGCATTGCAACTACGGACCGAGCCCCAGGAATGAGGTCCCAAGCTTCAAAGGCTGACACGTTCTGTAACTTTCAATTCAAGTCGTTTCACCAACTCCATGATAATAGTGACAGTATGCTAATGGATTACAGACCGGAGCGTTTCTTGTTTTTGAGATAATTGATTTGATCCATAGGCGGTTCGATCTCTTTGCTCTTTTCCTTAAGAACGATTGGGCGATATGTATTCTTCTTATCGTAGCGCAATCTTAATTCTTGCCCTTTTTACTTATCGAACCGTTTTGCGTCCTGTTGGCTTAAATCACGTGATCTCGAGTCATCTTTTGCCGATCATGGCGCGAGCACTTCTGCCCAAGTGTTTCGCAGGAATATGAGCAAACTCGAATCTAGTGGCGATTTCTAAAGCGTATTCGGAATTTCTTCTGCACTCGTTTCAGCGGTTTCTTCCTGCTAGTGATTCTGAAAAAAGAAACGTTCCTCGAGCTCGCTTATCTCAACTTCCTTTTTTTGAATAGTAGATCTTGAATCATTTACATCAACTTTTTGGAGTGTAAGTTTGGTATAGATGAATTTCCTTGCTGGGTCGATTTTGGGCGCAACAGTATTGGTTACAGTTGCTTCTACACCGAATGTTGGCACTATTGTATGTCTATATTCTCCAAGAACTTTGTGGTCCTTTGTATGAGAGCATGAAAGGTAAACAACGCCCAATGGTAGCTGTAAATCCAACCACAAAACGCACTCTCTATAACAAAATGTAACTGTGTAAAACTATTAAGCTAAGAATGATCCACCTCGATGTTTAAGCTTTGCTTGGCGTCTCCACTATCGCTCATCTTTCTGATTTTTCGAAATCATTTGGCATTAGAACGGACGCCTCCAATTTCACTATTCGGGAGCCTTGTTTCAAAAGAATGGAGAGTGTGTAACATCAGTCGGATGTATTGGTCAGTCGCCAACGTTTGCTCCAAGATACATTTGGATCTTAAAATGGATAAGATCCAATGTATCTTATTCAATATATGGATTGTATGCCCCAGCACAATAGAAAAACACCAGAAGTGAACAAAGTAGGGACAACTCGTCCAGAAAAGCGCAGCACGGTGGCAGATAGCGACTTGGGGCTCATCGATCTCGAAATCCAAGAGGAGAATAAAAACTGTTAAAAATAGTCTGTATACTTAATTATTATAATTAGGTAGGACCATTTGTTTTTAGTTAGCAATTTGTATTTCTTATCTTTTAAGTGACAAAAATAAGGCATCTGTACTCGGTTCTGAGTACTGCCTACTTTTGTGCTGATAAGGTATGTAGGTAACACAACAGCTGTTAGCGGTATAGTATACCTTCAACAGCTCATGCATATTCATGTTAGGCAAGCTAATCACTTCTCAATAAACTTTGCATTAGATAAACATCTACTTGCATTCACTTCGTCGGGCGTTCAACAATCTCTCAAAGTGTGTCACTCTCGCAACCTAGCTGTAATTGGTTGCCGAGATACAGACACGAGACGATTTGGTATATTTGCCTTCATTATACGACTATTACGACTCAAGTTTCCTACGTATCTACGCTACGATGGATGCACACACCTTTCAACAGGTTATGAGCCCAAAGGGTCAAGCCGTATCAAGTGACAACGGATCCCTTAAAGATAAGCCGGCCCCTTTTGGAGCCGAAGGGATGCAGATTCTGGAAATGTTCAAGAAACTATGCGATCGTGTGGTGGAGTCAAGTTCGAAATCGAATACATTTCTATCGACAACCTGACCACCACCATCGTGCCCAGCCTTCCAACTTACGGGGGGGTACCCCGCGGACCTCCATTCGAAATCTGGTCCGATCGTCCGCTGCTGGCAGACGACCAGTCATCATCCAGAGACACTTGGCCCGATTCACTTAATACCATCTCACCTTGTGTACCCGATGGAATGGGCTAGTTACACACTCGGTGGATCGGGATCGCAGATTGGATCGAAGCGGTCTTGAATATAGAAGACCGATCTGGGTAGGTATCTCTGGGGCGGAACTCTTCACCCCAGACACAAACAGACCAAAAACACTTCCAAGAGATAACTTCCAATAGGTCGATCGTCCAAACGATCTAGACCTGACCAATACGAAATAATAGAGGGTAGACCAATCAACCGGTCTAGCCCCTGACCAATATGAGAGAAGACCAAAACCGATCTAAACTCCAACCAATGTTACAATAAGCCAATATGTCCACATAAAGACCCAATATTCCCGTGAAACTCCACAAACGATATCTACACGTAAAGACCAATCCAGTGAATAGCACGTTCCAAACGTACTTGAGTCAAAGTGTCGAGATCGCCAAATAGTACTCCCGTCGAGGGCCTTCCGGTGGCCAAAGTGCGCGTGCGGCGCGTCCAGACCGGGTATAATGGGCGAGAGGGGATAATTCAACCCTCTGCCCCCAAACACTCCGCGGCGGGCGGAGGCGACTAGTGTACGTGAAAAGAATAACGGCGACCCCTTGCTGCGGTGTAGACCAAGACCAGAAGAGGTTTTTGCCACTTATTCCTAGACCAAAAGACTTTTACTTGGAAGATCCGCAACCAAAAGACTTCTACTTGGAAAAATCGCAACTAAACAATAATACTACCTCCCTATGGTCCCTAATGTACCCACACAAAATTATGTAAAATACCCAATGTCCGGTGACTCACCCAAGACCTGCGTTCTTGATACTCCTTGAATCTGATAGGCTAAGAAGCCCCCCTTGTTTAGACCAATCGGAAACTCGACCAACTGCCTTGACCAAAAGTGACCAAATTTGTGGTACACTTCACCACAGCCGCCCCTGAGTCCGACCGTGTCGCACAACGATAACGGTCTGACTCACCCATCACTCGACCAACTGGACCTTGGTCACTCACACTTCTTCCCCATGGATCAAACATCTTCGACACCTGCGTCAGGTACTGCCTTTACTGCACTTGATCTTCTTATGCTTCCCTTTGACGCTTGTTCTTGTTGTTCTTGCAGAAACTCTATGCGCCGAGTCGCCCAACCTTGCTTCGCCTGTCCGGTCGGCTCGGTCTGACAGCCCACGTAACTCTCGTGCGCTTCAAACATCGGAAGGGCGTCAGACAGCAGCCGACACGCAGATGAAGGATATGCTTGCAGAAAACATGCGTCTCAGGACCCAGGTGGCCCACCAGGCAACACGAGGTGCGCATCTTTGGTCTTCGTCTTGTACTTGTCTTGGCCCTCGTTTGTCTTCATCTCTCATCCCTCCCAGCGTCGTCAAGGCAATAGTTGCCTTGCTTGATGCCTATAGGCAGTCCGACGATCATGTTGACCAGATTCGACCAATTTTAGAGGAGCTGGTAAGCGCGCGTCATGAGCTGTCCCGTCTGGAGGCTCATCAGTCCCATCTCCGGGATCAACTTGCACTTGTTCGCCGGCAGCAGCTGGACGGACAGTTTGACGCGACCTCACTGCGCATGCAAGGCGACGACTTCGCACGACGCATTGCCGAGCTTCAGATTTCAATTCAAGACCAGACCGGGAAGGTCCGGTCTTATCAAGACAAGTCTGACGCTTGGACGCTAGAGTCGGGTCGTCGTCAGGTGGCACTAGAACAGTGCCGTCAGCGCTTGATGAAATTGCTGCATCCGTGTTCGGCTGCTTCCCCCAGCATAGATTGGTCTGCGTCGGCAACCTTAGTCGCCTCGGAGCAAGACCAAGACCACTTGCAGCAGGACCAAGACCGACATCGTTCATTGGCTGATATTCAGCAGCCCGAAATTGCACAAAAATCGAAGAAGCGCACGGACGCGCCGGGTAGCTCGAGGGCGCGGGGCACTGCGCGCGGACCCAGACTCGGGGGAAGCGTGCGGTGCCTCATAAGCGAGCCAAGACACAGGCGCTTCTTATGGACTCGGACTCGGACACGGACGAAATCTACAGCCCCTCGGAAAGTCGAGCGCCCTCGCGCCGTACTGCAAATCGCACCAAGCACACAGGGGTCTCGTCCGAGGAGGACTCCAGCGAAAGGTCCTGCGATTCCGAGTTTATGGTCACCATCCATTCCAAGTCACGAACGAATTTACGTGAAAGTTTCATCCAAGTGGCGTCGACATTGGGGTCAGAACAGAAGACCGGTTTGCCAAGTGACGCCACACCAGTATCGACATCAGCGAATCCGGCGCCTTCGGTTCTCCCCGGGACATCCGAGCTTCACAAGTACGCTCTACTGAAGAACATGGCGGTTGACACCAGCTCCCTTCCGCCGCGGACGTTTGAAATCACTTTGCCGTGGTCGTCGGGGAAAATCGGCTGTTTGCGCCGGTCTACCCTGACCAAGCAGCTTCTGGACCGGTCTTTCTCTCGCCCGGACCCCTGGATTTTTCCACCGGCCAAGAAAACCCCTGCCGCGTCTGCATGGAGGGCGGACTTGATTACGTCGGCGCAGATCTCCCGCCTATACGGCGATGAACCATGGAAAATTTTCGAACACCCCAAGATAGGACTTGTGTTTCGCTTGACTCCGTGGATCGGCACTTTGCTAGGCCGGGTGAAGAATTTCAACAAGATCCAAGTCCAAGCAATTTGGGAAGCGTCCCACTACTTGATGATTCCCCCTGACCGGGTGCGACAAGATCCGGGCCTGGCGACGTTCCAGAGCAAGTGCAAGCGACGTCGAATTCGGGCGGGCGAGGCTTGGCAGTCCCTGTGCCTGTACATTTTGGACGGGATGCGAGCCCGCGAGTGTGACGTCGACGTGTTCTTGTACCCGGTGTTCCTCCACATGCCGAGGCGTCACGTTGAGAAAACCAGACTGCTGGCCGACGACGGCATATGGTACCCCGGTCTTGATTGCGCTGAGCAGGTCGTGGACCTTAAGGATGCTTTGGTCCAGCTTTACCGGAAGGACCCCTGGCGTAGCCAGTTTCAGGATAAAGTGGAAAATAATCCTTCGATGGTCATCGGCCGTCTGTGGGGCGATAGCAAGTGAAGTCGCAGGTAGTCGACCAGATAACTCGTAATACATGTCATCATTTCTTTTTCATATGTCCGATCGTCAAATCACTTGAACTAATTTTACCACTCTCTCCATAGTTGCACCGAACACGTTATCGTAAACAGTTCCACCCCCATCACGAAAAATAGTCATCACATTCGTCATTCCGCTACTCCAATTCGTCACAGTTCATCACAATTTCACATCAACTCCGGACCTTCCACATCTTCACACCGGTCTAGACCGACCGATGCTACTGCGTGTCTTGGTCTTGGTCTTCATGAGTCTGCATCACTGCGAAGCGATTACGACTGACTCGTTCTCGTTCGAACTCTCGTAGAAGAGCCCCACAATTCAAATCGAGCTCGTCGACCCAAGTTGATTCATCATGGTCCTTCCATCGGACCAGGTACTCTCGGTGAGTCCGACCGAACCTGGTCTTCTTGGTCGACCGAACATCTAAGACCTTCTCCACTTCAAACTCGTCTTCCTCTAATGGTCGTTCCAACTGTCCTCCGGCAGTAACGCTTCATCGAAATCAAATATTTTTTCTTCGTCTACCAGACAGGGAGTTTTGCGTCGATCAGGAAATTCTCGGACCAGCTTCAACTTGGACACATGCACGATCTGGAAGACCATGTAATCTGTACCAGTTGTTACTAGACGGGCAGCGTGCTCACCGATCAGATCGGCAACACGGAAAGGGCCGTGCCACATGTGATCCAGCTTCTTCGCATAGCCCTCTTTCAGTTGGTCTAGGTATAGCCATACCCTTGACCCTGGTTCTATACCGTGGGGTCGGACCTGGTCATTGGTCCGGTCTGCCCGGTCTTGTGTGGCCTGACTCAGCTTTTCGTTGACGACTTCTTTTGCATGATGGTAGTGTTTCTGGACCTGCATGCGCCAGCGTCGAGCATCGCGATCGCGGGTACGGGTGCAACCGATAGGTATCGCAGCTTCCAGTGTCGACCGAGGGTCCCATCCATATGTCAGATAAAAAGGCGTTTCTCCTCGGACCCGATCGGTCGACGAGTTGAGTGCAAACACCAGTATTTCTGCATACTCGTCCCAATCTCGCTGGTCTGGTTCAGCAACGTACATCTTGATCGCCCTCGTTATGGTCTGCACCATGCGTTCCGCCGATCCATTTGCTTGCGGACGATATGCCATCGTCGCACTCTGTTTCTGGCCCAGCATGTTATTGAACGACCGGAACACCTCGGCCATAAAACCGGGTTCCCGATCGTGCCTGATGACCTCGCTGGCGCCGAATCTTTGGAACACACATTCTTCGTAGCTCTGGGCGAACTGCTCCGCAGACCGAGATGCACTTGCCTTCGCAATAACTATACCAGTGAACAGGTCTACCCAGATCAGCAGCTCAGTGTTGCCGCGCGTCTATCTAGGCAGTGACGGTATGTGGTCCATCGCTATGACCTGGAAAGGGAAGGTATCTTTGATATATCCGGGCGATCGCCCCTTGATTACCGGTCTACCCTTTCCGGGCTCGCAATCCGCGCAACAGCCCACATATTTCTGCACACTGCGGAAAAGACCTCTCCAGTGGAATTGGGACCTGATCTTGTGATAGTTCCTGCCTATGCCCTGATGTCCTCCTTCTAGACTCACGTGATAGTGATGAAGGACATCCGGCTGCAGCAACTCGGGGATCACTAATTTCGCCAGTCGGTCCCGGTCTGCACTGTCTTGGTCGGCATCGCGGCAGTAATACAATAATCCATTATCATCCACTTCGTAGATATCCGCGATCTTGATGCACTCTTTCGCTTGATCGTTCGTCAACTTGGACAGTTCACCACGCAGGTAGGTCTTCAGGTTCATAATCCATTCTTCTTCGTCCTGCGCCTTGAGGATCCGTTCCATCCTTAACTGTTGCACTGCATATTCGTTCAAACTTTCCTTCGGGAACGGTCGGCGAGACTTCTGAGCTTTCGATCTAGTCGCGACCATCACATGCACCTGGACTGGGGCGTTCTTGGGTCCGATCACCTCTGGGAGTCTGTTTATATTCACCAATTCATCCAGAACGGCCTTCTCGGTGATCGTAGCCTTGGTCTGGTCATGCATGGCCTTGGTCGCGAGGTAGTAGGCGCTTCTGTTCCAGTCCCGTTTCACGTGCAATAGCTCGTGGTTGGGGTTTTCCTTCAATGTCTTCATTACTCTATCATTTAGCGTCCTTAGTTATGGAGACTTGCAGTCGATCTCTCCGGTGATCTGCCTGATCACTAGGTTGGAGTCACCACATATGATGACTCGCCCCTTCTTTTGGGACGACAGCAGGTCCAGACATAGAAGTAGACCTCGGTACTCCGCCTCGTTAACAGTAATATCCGGCGTGAAATCGGCAGCGGCTGCAACTATAGACCATTGTTGCAACTTCCACAATATGGCACTATAGGTGCTGACCTTCTTCTTCACGCTTGCCGATCCGTCAAAACTTAAGACCAAGAGCTCTTCGTCATGGTCGACGGTCGGTGGCGGTCTTGAAACTGACTGCCGAGGTTGCTTCCTCGGGGCAATCGCTATCAATGCCTCGTCCACTTCAGACCTAGGGGTGATACTGGCAGCTAATGTGCCCAATATCTCTTCCTCACCCCTGGTGCACTTTACGACCTCGAGGGTCCACTGCGACAAGACCGCCGACCATCTGCCTAGACGTCCGTCCATCCCATTGGCTGATAATAGCCAGGACAAAGTAGACCGTCTTGACAGGACCTTTATAGGTCGACCAACCAGCAGGTTGTAACACACATCCAGAATTCGTAGCAACGCCAGCACTTCTTTCTCGACAATTCCATAGTTCACTTCATTTGGTTTTAGCGTCCGTCTCGTAAACGTGACTGGATGATACACACCATCGTGATCTTGCACTAAAGTGGCCGAGATAGCCCACTTACTGGCATATAAGATAATGGTCGGCACTTTTTCGGGAGCGAAATGCTTGAGAATCGGTGCCGTCGCCATCTTAACCTTCAACATACCAAAGGCAAACTGTGCACGCTTCATATGATATTCGGCCTCCACTTGCGGGCAAACTGTGCACGCTTCATATGATATTCGGCCTCCACTTGCGGGCAAACTGCAGCAAGACCAGAGTCGGCGCCCTCCTGTAATGTTGCCCGATCTCCTTCGCGCAACATATGATAGTCAACTTCCCGGAGCTCGTACTGCACAGCCGCGTAGATAGTAAAGTCTTCGATGAAGCGGCTGTAGTAGTTTAAACTTCCTAGGAAGGACTGCATTGCCTTCAGAGACTTGGGAAACGGGAGGTTGCTTAACGAATCCAGGTCCTTAGGATTATCCTCTAGACCATTGTTCGAGACATATGACCTAAATAGGCGACCTTGGACATACCCCAAAAACTTTTTATGGCACTGATAGATAGGTTCCAGCGGTCACATGTCTCCAACAATCGTTCAACCTTCTCGCACAGATCGTTCCATGACGAGGCAGGTATCAGAATGTCGTCGATGTACGACCGCCTCCCTAGAACGGACGGTCCTCTTTCCCGATCGGGTTCACCCTCTCTAAACCCACATCATAATTTTCAAAAGAGTCCCGATCGGTCTTGATCTTAAAGTGTCCGTACAATTTGTTGTCTATCAGCCTTTGATAGATCTGGGGCGCGTTCTTCAGACCGAACGGCATACAATTCCACTCGAAAAGACCAAACGGCGTCACAAATGCGGAAATCTCACGGGCTCGATCAGTCATCGAGACCACCCAAAATCCACTTGCCATATCTAGCGAACAATACCACAAGGTCTTGTCGAGGTCTTCCAACAGATCATTAATCAGCGGCATCGGGTACACCATGAGTTTAGTCAACCGATTTACCAGCCGATACTCGATGCACAGTCTAATGTCAACGCCGTTCTTCTTACAATTACGATCGGCGAGGCCCATGGCGAGGTCGACGGACTAATAATCTTGGTGACCAACAGTCCTTTAATGAGATCAGAAAGCTTTTCACGGTACTGTGGCGCCACGCGTCGACATCGCTTGGCAATCGGCTTGGCATCTCCAACGTCAATATCGCAAATCGCACCACGGGATGCAGGTGGTAAGGCGTTGCCCTTTCCGATCAGCAGATGTCTTTTCTTCCATATGATATTCTTCAACTACTCGATCTGGTCTGGACTGTTAAGTTCTTGATCACCCACTTGTAAATAATCCGTTGTAACTTCGGGCGAGTCGGCAGACACTTCAGGGAGGACTGCCATTTGGCTTTCCAGCTCCTGAATGTACTGTTCCCCGCCTTCATGTATACAGACTTGTTCATCTTCTGGGGCGACATCACCTAGACCATCTGGACCGGCTGAACGCCCCTGGTCTTGATCGACGGGCTGTCCTTCACTGATATCGGTCTGCGATGGTCTAATAATCTTGGTGACCAACAGTCCTTTAATGAGATCAGAAAGCTTTTCACGGTACTGTGGCGCCACGCGTCGACATCGCTGAGCAATCGGCTTGGCATCTCCAACGTCAATATTGCAAATCGCACCACGGGCTGCAGGTGGTAAGGCGTTGCCCTTTCCGATCAGCAGATATCTTTTCTTCCACATGATATTCTTCAACTGCTCGATCTGATCTGGACTGTTAAGGTCTTGATCACCCACTTGTAAATCATCCATTGTAACTTCGGCCGAGTCGACAGACACTTCAGGGAAGACTGCCATCTGGCTTTCCAGCTCCTGAATGGTCTTGATCGACTGGCTGTCCTTCACTGATATCGGTCTGATTAGGAATACCGTCATGGTCCGACCTAGCAATTTCATGTTTACCTTCTTCCGTTTCTTGCTCCGCTGTCGCCTGGTCTTGTGCTGACACCACGTTGACTAACCTTGGCTCGTCTACTTGATGGTCCACCGTCCCTGGTGACTGCGGCGCCTTTCTTCGGACCAACATCTTTTTTGGGGTGACATAACTTGGTCTTTCCACTAAAGGTGAGGTATCCTCTTCCACCGACCCATCATCGCTGATAAGATCGGTGGTCGATTGGTACGCCAGGTTTTGCCACTCGACATACCGCCTCGACCCAATCGAGACGAACCCCATCTTACTTGGTACCTTTCCTTCTGCTAACCACATACCAACAATAGTGTTATTGTCCAGTGTCAGCGGCTTGTCACCGATATTGGTAACACGGACAAAATAACGTCGACCAGCACTCTTTACGAAGGTCGGGACCTACCGATCGCCCCTGGTCAACCATAACTTCCTCGAACGAAAACCTTTCTCGACCGGGGTATCGGCAGACCGACCGACTGGGATAGTGAGGTCTTGGTCCCACCGAAACAGATCGGTATACGAACCATACAGAGGTCTTCGACCAGCCAACTGGACCTGGACCTCATCCGGGAGCGTAAGCACTCCATGTGACAGGTCTAGGCGAATACCAGCTGGGACCATGAAATCCATTCCTAGTAAAGCGTCTTGACCAGCCAACTTGCCAACCCAAGCGCTGAAAAAGTAGACCAGCGATCCCAAAGTAATTTTCACACGTGTTCTTCCTTCGGTCATATAAGAGTTTTCGCCGATCCCGACCCATTCTTGTCTCTGGGTATCGTCTATACGACATCCGACCTTACGAGCAAAGGCGGAGTCGATTATCGATACTTCAGCTCCAGAGTCGAACAACATCGTCGCCTTCTGGTTATTAATCTTGCCACAGGCTTTCGCCTGCTTGAAACATTTATCAGGTGCGTGATACTTCCAGTATCCGCGGGATTCTCCAGGCAGCAAGTCCAACTGCATAACCACCTTAGTCCGGGAGTACTCATCGGTCTTCAGACTGTAGACCGGATGGTCTCGGTCGACGCAATTTGGAATAGAACGTGTATTGTCGGTCTTATCCTCCTTGCCGACATATGCATAGATGTGAACCGTAGAACGCTCGGCTCGATCCAGATTCCAACCTGGCGAGCGTTCTAGTTTAACATCTTTTCTGCGTCCGGCGGCAGCATCCCCGCGTGATTGTCCGGCACGTACCACTTGCGCATCATGTTAAAAAAATTCTTCAATCTTGCAGTGGCCGGCCTCGTGGATCTCTCCACATGACTTGCATACGAAGATGCAGTGGTCCGTCGGGTTGCCGCGTCCCTCGCAATTCTTGCACACCATCTTCTTCCGGCAGTTTGGACCATCATGTTTGCTCGACCCACAGTGGAAGCACTCCTGACGAGGTCGGTCTGGATCGGACTTGCTTCCGTTCCTTACCTTCCGGTCCACCTGGTCGGACTTCGACTTGGTCTTCGGGGAAGGTCCCGCAACATAGACGTAACGATACTGGTCTTCATCCGATGACTACTGGCTGGATGGACTTCCACTTTCCCCTTCTGACCCCGTGCTGTCATCAGCTACGATCGCCTTGACTTCTCGGGTCGGTCTGGTCCAGGGTCTCTTGACCGGATCGGTCTGGGTCTGGGTCTTGGATCGGTAGCGACCTGATCCACCAGCACTCTTAGCCTTCATGCTACGCGACTGCTGTAGCGTCCGTAGAGTCTGTTCAACTTCACCCGCGTCCCTAAGACGCAGCAGAGTAAGCTGGTCCGCCAGTTCTTGGTCGTCCAGGGTACTAATGTAGTTACCCACATGTTCCAGAGCAGCACCGTTCGGCGGGTTATTCTCTTTAATTGTTATGCCGGCACGAAGTGCAGCCACGTTCAACCGATGCAAATACTCGATCGGTGTCTCGTCGCTCCGCTTCTGAATATGGTGATACTTGCGGGCACTCGAAAATCCGGAGTTACAATATTGCCCTTCAAACTCTGCACATAGCTGGTCCCTGTCAGACCGGACATCCCGACCTAATTGTTGGATCCAGTTGGCAGCCGGTCCTTTCAACAAATCCCGGAGAATCAGACACCTTTCACGTTTCGGGGTCTGGTCTCGCAAGAACGCAGACTTGACCCGACCGAACCAAGACCGGGCCTGGTCTTCATCAGTATCCTTGACAGTGAAGTCCTTGAGGTCGGTCGTCGCGGCCATACGGATGCGCGGAATCGCAGCAGATCCAAAGTCGTAAGCAATAGTGGAGGCTAGGTTAGCCTTGCGTGGCTTGCCAGCGCCAGTACCGTCTGACCCACAGTGGTCGTCAAGACCGCCGACCGACTCCATGTCATAGTCACTTGTCTTGCTTGGTCTACGCGGTCTGGCCGGTTGCGGCTTGCGCTTCCCTTTGCCGACTTGCTTACCACTTCGAGTGGGCTTGTCCACAGATGTTACCGATTCCATATCCACATCTCGGCAAACATTGGCACTTTGTTGGGTAGACCGGTCTTGGACATGTGGGCGCAGAGGTGGTCTAACCCGGTCTTCCATGAAACGCTCCATCATCGTCTCAAAGATGGCTTGGACGTTAGCTGGAGTCATGGGCAACGTGTTGATACCCTCCTTTTGCGGAACTGAGGCCTGTGGGGGTCGCTGGAGCCCCGACTGGCAAGCAGCCCTTTGCTGCCGCACGTCCTTTTTTGTTCCGGCTGGGCATGGTCCACCCCCATGGTCATCCGCTCGACACCAGTCTCCAACTCTGATGAGCTGTTCGAGGCCGGTGGAGATTGATAAACCGATTCGTCATCAGAGCCAATGTCAACAAGCGCTGTGGAGACTTCAGCGACCTTCACTGCTGCGGTGGGAGTTGGGCGGCGAACCGCCCCCACCAGTGGGACCAAATGGTCGTGGAAGGTCGACATCGACGATTTCAGCCTCCAAGTCTATAATTCAAATATTTTTTGGACATCGACGGGGTTCTGCATTTTAAAGCCAACCTCCACCAACATCGCCACTTAGTTCTTCACCAACAGTAATGGGCGATTACTCTGGATCGGCTCGGTAGTGGGACCGAGAAGATGATCCGGGATCTGGAGGTTCAACACCCAAAAGACCACGTCAAAGCGAACAAATCGTTTCAGCTCAATAATGTAATACATCTTGTTTAGGTCTTCTTCAGTGATGCCTCCATCTCCGACCTGCGACTTTTCTTCGAGGTCGTCTTCGTCGGCCGGCATTCCCAACCTTTTCTTGGGAATCTTGGGGACCTTAGGGACCTTGGGGAGGTTGGTCTGATCGTTCTGATCAGCCTCCAAGTATTTTTCGTCTTTTAATTTTCCATCAACTTTGTTATGCACATACACAGGATCAGGACCAAGGTCCTAATCCTTTCCGGGACTATAGCAGGACTTGCTATAGTCCCGATCGGCTCCGGTGGGAGCCTTTTGGGGAGGAAAAAAAATATTAATACCGATCTTTTCCTCCACCAGGCCAGACCGGAAATCGCCATCTTTATCGAGAACGAAGACGTAAGGTGATAGCCTTTCCTTACGCCCTCTCCAGAACGATTCCAAATTCAAATCTTCAGGTTCAATCTTTGATGACACCTCGCGGTGATATCCCTGGTTCGAATACGGGCACGCGCACCATTGTGGTGGAGTCAAGTTCGAAATCGAATACATTTGTATCGACAACCTGACCACCACCATCGTGCCCAGCCTTCCAACTCACGGGGGTGGTACCCCGCGGACCTCCATTCGAAATCTGGTCCGATCGTCCGCTGCTGGCAGACGACCAGTCATCATCCAGAGACACTTGGCCCGATTCACTTAAGACCATCTCACCTTGTGTACCCGATGGAATGGGCTAGTTACACACTCTGTGGATCGGGATCGCAGATCGATCTGATTCGGTCTTGAATATGAGACCGTGATGGCTAGGTGTACCTAGGGCGGAACTCTTCACCCCAGGTACGTACAGACCAGAAACACTTCCAAAAGATAAATTCCAATAGGTCGATCGTCAAACGATCTAGACCTGACCAATACGAAATAATAGAGGGTAGACCAATCAACCGGTCTAGCCCCTGACCAATATGAGAGAAGACCAAAACCGATCTAAACTCCAACCAATGTTACAATAAGCCAATATGTCCACATAAAGACCCAATATGCCCGTGAAACTCCACAAACGATATCTCCACGTAAAGACCAATCCAGTGAATAGCACGTTCCAAACGTACTTGAGTCAAAGTGTCGAGATCGCCAAATAGTACTCCCATCGAGGGACTTCCGGTGGCCAAAGTGCGCTTGCGGCGCGTCCAGACCGGGTATAATGGGCGAGAGGGATAATTCAACCCTCTGCCCCCAAACACTCCGCGGCGGGCGGAGGCGACTAGTGTACGTGAAAAGAATAACGGCGACCCCTTGCTGCGGTGTAGACCAAGACCAGAAGAAGTTTTTGCCACTTATTCCTAGACCAAAAGACTTTTACTTGGAAAATCCGCAACTAACCAATAATACTACCTCCCTATGGTCCCTAATGTACCCACACAAAATTATGTAAAATACACAATGTCAGGTGACTCACCCAAGACCTGCGTTCTTGATACTCCTTGAATCTGATAGGCTAAAAAGCCCCCTTTTTTTAGACCAATCGGAAACTCGACCAACTGCCTTGACCAAAAGGGACCAAATTTGTGGTACACTTCCCCACACTGTACTTGTGGAGATAATTGGCTAATCCAAGCCACTTCCGTAAATATCTAAGATTTACAGGCGAAGGCCACTCCACAATGGATTTCACCTTCGTGGGATCCGCCCGCACTCCATCCTTACCGATGAAGCATCCGAGGAAAGGAATTTCCTCAGCACCAAAAATACATTTGAATGCGTTTACATAGCGTTTATGCTCTCGCATACATTCGAGCACAGCTCGAAGGTGTATTAGGTGCGTCTGAACATCAGACGAGTCGCCTTCCGCGCGACTATGAACGAATATATCGTCGAAGTACGTCTGAGCGTACTTTCTATGAGGGCGGAAGAGTTGAGTCACCAAGCGATTAAAAGTCGCTGGCGCATTCGAAAGCCCCTGTGGCATAACAAGCCACTCCCACAGCATGCCACTAGGCGTGCTGACCGCTGTCAGCGGAATATCGGACGCTCGCATGAGCACCTGATAATACCCGCCCACCAGATCTAAGGCACTGTAAACAGTATAGCCTGCCATATTGTTCCGGAGGACATCCTTCCGAGGAATCGGAGTCTGCATGGGTACAGTAGCTGCATTCAGCTTGTTGTACGCATGCACAATGCGCCACTTTACGTTCGGCTTACGAACACAAAAAGTGGGAGATGAATGGGGAGACTTGCTCTCCCGTACCATCCATGCCCCTTCTTTCCCCTTGAAGAATGCGTCGATGACGTCGCATTGCTCCTTGGGGAGAGGCCACTGGCTAGTGACGCAGTATTTGGTTCCAGGAACCAAATCGATTTCATGTCGGACTCCCCGATCCGGTGGTGCCCCATCGGCGTGTTGTCACTAATGACATATCCGAATTCCTTCAACAAGGAATGGTAAGGGTCCTCAGGATCCTCAAGGATCTTGAGGCCGCTTCGGGCATTTAATGCCTGTTTTGTTTGCACCAAAACTGACTCGTCCATCGTGGATGAGGAGTTCAACTCCTCTTCCGGACGTAATACGACAACCTCGTCGATTTCATCTGCTTTCAAAGCAGTTCCAAACTCGTTGAAGGATATCTCCTCCAACGACAACAGTTCGCCTACCCCAGGCAACCGTTCCAGGCTTACGCCTTCTGTGACAAAACCTGTCACGCTATTCAGCATCCGATAGGACTGCTGACTACTAGCCTCGAGACTCATCCCGTGACCCAGATGGGGGGAGTCAATTGCCCCATCTATTGGAAGCGCATCGCGCCTATCTACAGAGGTCTCTACCTCTACCACCGGTGACTCGCCGGTCTCACCTAATACGGCGTGGTCGGAATCATTTCCGACGTGCGAAAGAGACGAACTACGGGTCTCTTCGCTTGGAAGCGCCTCGCACTTAACCACAGGGGTCTCTACCCCTACCACTGGAGTCGAAACTTTTTCGCCGAACACGGCGTGGTCGGAATCAGTTCCGACCTGCAGAAGAGACGAACTTCGGGTATCTTCTCTAAGCGCATCGTGCTTAACCTCAGAGGAATCCACCTCTTCCACTGGCGACTCTCCGGTCTCTCCTATCTCGGTGTGGGGATTAACCGCCGAATCCCCCTCGTCAAGGAACTCTTCCTTAACCTCATTGGAACTCATCATTCAGACATCCCAATCTCTGGCATCTCACGACAGAATCGCTTTTGCGATCGAGCAAAGGTGGGTTCATGACTCGCCAATGCTCACCCGACCGCGGGTGCGTTGAGCCAATGGACTTAGACTTCCAGTCTATCCATGGCTCGTGGCGTTCCATCCACTTCATGCCCAGAATGAGGTCATACCTCGAGTCCAAATCCAGGACTAGGCAACGTTCTAAGCTGTCGAAGTCTGCAAACTTCAGCTTAAGGTCAATCGAGACCTTGGGTACAAAAATCTGTACGCCCGTCGCAAGACGGACCGTGACAACGTCACGAGAACGTGCCTCTAGGGCCTCGGCATACAGCCGACTCTTCTCCACAGAAGCTCGTCTGACATAATTGTCAGACGCTCCAGAGTCTATCAAGACTCTCCAAGGCTTATCAAAGCCTTTCAAGCCCGCAAGGACAACCAGCAAACCTGGCTGGTACACCAACTCGGTGCTAGAAAGCACCGCTTCCCTCGGGGCGTGGGGTTCTCGTCCCCTACCCTGGGGATTAACAGCACTGAGGGTTCCCCCAGTAGGGCGCCCCGCACCTACCGGGAGCCGTCGTTTCCCGACGGCTTGGGCGAGGGCTTCTTACATGCCCTCGGCCCCTTAAAGCAAATATACATCTGTTCATCAGATGATCTGCGCTTCCACACAGGAAGCATCTCAGAGGCCCCTGCCGCTGCAACATTGCCTGGTGCTCCGCTTCAGAACCCAGTGAAGTAGAGTCAGCGTGACTATTAATGGAAGCTTTCTCTTCCGCTTCGACATGACTCAGTTCCATGGGTTCGGAACCCACCTTAGAGGAACGAAAGTTCCTCTCGGCGTTAAAAGCCATCTTAAACGCCTCCCCTAGGGTTTGGGGTCGGCTTCAGAATAGCTCCGAACGTGCTGGCCCTTCTCTCAGGCCTCCCATGAATACGGGAATGGAAACATCGTCCGAGTACGCTTTCGCGTACATCCCTGCCAACTGGGTCTTAAGTTCTTGGATATATGTTTCCAAGTCCTTAGTGCCCTGACGGCACCTCAGAAATGCCAGATGATTCTGGAAAACCAGATCAGGCGTTGCATACATGTACATAAGCTTTTGCTTATGGACTTCCCAGGTCGGGAACACGTCCATGGACGAATCCGAGCATGTAAAAGACCATGCACGGGCTTCTCCCGTAAGATGGGTCAGTGCAAGTCCCACTCGCAGGTGATCAGCGATCCCATTCGCTGTGGAGAAGGCCGTTTCGACCTCTCGTAACCACACATAAAGGTTATCACCCTTTTCACCGGTGAATTCCTTTATCTTAAAGGACAAAGGGGGACGCACCCCCGTGGAACGACCTCCACCTAAACTCGCCTCATGGGCGATGAGGGCATTGACCCTTGCCTTCACGGCCTCAAGGCCCTGCTCCACTAGTAGCTGCATGCCTTCGTCACCCAGTAAGGATAACAGCATTTTAAAGGCTTCCTGCTAGACGAGGGTTAACCTTTCCCAATCGTCCTGATTCATCCCTTGCAGAGGATTCCGTAGCCTACCAACACAGGTGTTGGATTGACTACAAGTGCTACCAGATGTAGCCGGTGCGTACACGCACGGTGCGGCTAGCGCACAGAGGAAGACTTTCCTAAAGCGGCGATGTGCCATTACTTAGCCGATACGTCCTTATAAAAGGGCTTAGTAAGAGAGAAATCTCTTACTCGGGGACAAGTTCCACTGTGGTTTACCAGTTAGCACAAGATAACGCCTCAACACAAGGCTCCCTTAATAAGGGGGTAGCTAAGGGAAGAAATTCCCTTACGCTACTACTCCCAAGAAATGAAAGATGGGAAGGAGAAGGAGAGAGATTCGACTCACTGCGCGAGCGACCGGTCGAGGTCGTGCGTCCTGCAGTCTTTTGAGTGAAATGTAAACTGAATGTATATTTATTATGTAATTAGCCTAAATTAATTTAAACTAATGTAAAATATATGTAATAGTAAGCAGAACTTACTAAATTCTTACCTAGCTAAAATGTAGTGTACACCACCTGTGTACTAACACGTGACTGGCTTCCACGCCTCCACCAAGGGCTCCTGCCCTGATTGGTTAAAATAATCAATAGGTCCAAACCTTTCGTACCGGTCAATACTGACCCCAACCGTAGTGTACTCACGTACACCACATACTAAATGTAACCAGAATGTAACCCTGTTACAGATTGCTATTGTTGAATCTGCATGTTGATACCCCTGGAGCGAAGATTTCAAGGTCGATTTGCTCGGTCAATACCTGGGTGGTACTGCCGAGAAGTATTACAACAGACGGGTCGACATATTGTGGACAGAAACGCCCACAATCGTGCATGTGATGAACAATATCCTTAGTGCATTTCACACTACCATCACCCCTGCACAGGCGATGAAATTTTTCACCAGTCGGAATGTTATTAACAGATAGAAATTTAAATACTTCTTTTTATGATCCTTCAGGTGGAGGTGATCCAGTGATCCAGTAAGGTTTCATGGAATGATCATTTCCTTTACTTGGTTCAAGTATTCGACGCTGTCGCCAACAGTGAGCCGCTCGTACTGGACAATGTGGTACATTATGCCTCACCGGAATTGAAGACGGTGCTTATGGCTAAGTACGACCACACACGGACCGACTATCTTCGGCACGCCGAAGAGTTGATTCACTTTGCGCAATCTATTGAAGGTGAATCAAGGCTCGTCAAGTCATATAACCAAGATGCAGTCAATTTGGTTGAAGACAAGAAGAAGATCATCAAGTGTCATGGTTGTGGTAAAGTAGGTCATATTATACCGAAATTCCCTAAAAATCCTGACAAAAAAGTGATTTCTCGCTCGCTGTTTCGAGTTTTGCACCGAAATCGGTTGCAAATACTTGGATACTCGATTCCGGTGCTAGTATGCACTTGTTTAATCAGCGGAAGTATCTGCGAGATGCCAAACCAGTTGATGGCACGTGTTTCCAGGATGATGAAAAACAGCTGGACATTACATATAAAGTCTGGATCTTGTTGAAAGTCCATGCCAGTGGTAAACCAAAGACCCTTCGTGTGGAGAACGTATTTTACGTGGATAATCACGCCAAAACATCTTGTCGTATGGTATTTTGGAGGAGAAAGGGTGCGAGATGGACTATGTTAAAGGCAACCGTGTATTATTACACAAGGCCACCCAATCTCAAATTTTCGACATCCAAAGACCAACAAGGTCTTAACGGTGAACGTCTCAGTCATCATCGACAATGAGACTTATTTTCCAGCCGTGATGGCCATTATCGATGAAAATGACACCGTTTTGGCCCGGCAATCAGATGTCCAAAAAGGGTCATTAATGCATTCATGCACGACTCGGACATCTGAATTACGATGCCATTGAAAGTTTGGCCAAGGATGGGTCTAGTGGGATTGTATTGACGGACCATAAACGGATGAATTGTTTGACCTGTGCTCAGGGAAAGCAAACGAAAAATCTGAGGCCAAAGACAGTGGCACCAACTCACCGATTGATCGTATCGGTGGTGTCATATTTTCGGACCTAAAAGGTCCAATCACCCCAAAAGACCGCCTCGCAACAGATGTATGATCAACTTTGTTGATCATAAGTCTAACTACGTGCGCGTTTTTTTGGCGAAAACTAAAGATGTTGCAGCCAAGAAGTTTGAACGCTTCATGGCGTTTTTGGAAGGCAGTTTAGCTGCAAAGTTCGAATTTTACGTACCTATGGAGGGTACGAGTTCAAAAATCTCGATGGCTTCTGCTTGAATACTGGTGTTGAACGCCAAATCAGTGAGGCCAACTACCAGTCTAGCAACGGTAAAGCAGAACGCATGCACCGGACGGTCATGAAATGGCTAGGTGCATGCTTTTTGCAAGTGGTTTAGCTCTCACTTTTTGGAGTGATGCGGTTCAATACGCTGCGTATATGTTGAACCGCAGCCCAAGCAACTCAAATTCTCGCCTTCAGTCACCTATGGTGGTGCTGACAAACAAACAACCGAACCTCGGAGAGATCGTTGCTTTCGGCTCGATCTGCACTGTGTATACAAATCCTGGAAAGGATTCACTAGCACATCGTGCCCAGGTTGCGGTTGTGGTTGGGAAAAGTGAAGAGGTAAAGGGGTATAAGGTTTACCTTAAGGGTGAACGCAAGGTTGTTGTGACTCAACACATCAAAAATTTTAAAACCTTGACCCCCGACCAAAACCGTACACTTCATCAAAGTATGGTGGAAGATCGTCAATCGGGGGGGGATGACTACCTCTCCGACCCCCAAGAAGATGAAGGATCGCGACAAAAAAACGTTGGCAACGCGAGCGCTGCTTCACTCAAAGTGTTCCCAAGTCCAAGCTTGAAGATCCGACTACTGCTGACGAAGTTATAACTGAAATTCCAAGTGCAATTGAAGATGGTGGGTCCGTACATTTCGTTAGTGAAATGGACCCGAAGAGTTATACCCAAGCAATGAAGTCGGCGAACAAGGAAAAGTGTACGACTGCTGTTCAGGAGGAGCTTAACGCTCTTGAACGCAACGAAGTTTGGATCGTCGTCCAGAAACCTCAAGATTGTCGACCTCTCCACACAAAATGGGTTTTTAATACAAAGCTAACGGTTTAAGGCTAGACTCGTTGCATGTGGCAACGAGCAACGTTTTGGTATTGTTTACACCTTAAAGTTTGCCGCCGTTATCGATATGAATACAGTCAAGTTGGTTCTGTCGTTGGCGACCAAAGGGGAAGGTGCCTGCGAGGCACGGGGATATTCCAAACGCCTATGTTAAGGCTGAGGAAAATGAACACGATATTTTTCTGTTCATCCCCCACGGTATGCATCTAAAAACCGATGCATGAACTCAAGATGATCAAGTCGAAAAATTACTCAAGCTCAGGAAGACGCTTTACGGCCTCAAACATGCAGGACGACTATGGAATAAGTTGATCCATGGAAAGCTATTAGAGCTGGATTTTACGCAGTGCTTGACGGACATATGCTTATACGTCAAGCACTTGGATGGCGAAACCGTTATAGTAGGCATCTATGTTGATGACCTACTAGTAACTGGTACAAAGGAGGAGCTCGTGGAGCAATTCTTTGAAGATATGAAATGCCTTGAGATTAAGAATCTCGGCATGGTATCGAAATTCCTCAGTATGCGAGTGGTTTTTGACATCAACTTAGGATACAAGTTGGATCAAGAGGTGACGATCGATGCGATCATCAAGGACTTCAAGATGCAAGATACAAACGCAGTTCGAACACCGATCGTCGGCACCGACTTTGAAGATGTCTCGCTTCAACCAAGTGAACCTTTCAATAGTGATGGTTCAATCACTATCAAGGTTTTCCAGTCTTTGGTCGGCAGCTTGCTTTGGATCGCTCGCTGCACCAGACCCGACATTGTGTACGAAGTTCATAAGGCGACTCGACGTACTCATGCCCCCACCACCGCTGAATGGCAGCTTGCCAAGAAGATTTTGCGTTACCTCAAATGTACCAAATATCTTAAGTTTTGTATGGGGCGTGGTGAGGTGGCGAGCAACGAGTTGAGCATCAAGGCGTATAGCGACGCGGATTACGGAGGTTCCAAGAGCGATACGAAGTCAACCTCCGGTGGACTCATATTTTTGGATGGCGTTCTGGTGGCTTGGCTTTGCAAGAAAAAAGGTGCCGTCTCATTAACGACTATGGAAGCGGAATTTTATGCGGCTTCGAAGAACGTGGTGATGCTTTTGGGATTCAAGGAGCTCATAGAGGAAGTTCAAGTCAAGATGAAGCTGCCCATGCAAACTTTTTATGGACAACCAAGCAACAATCAAGATTTTCAAGGGCGACCAAACAAGTGCCAAGATGAAGCATGTTGACATTCGAGTCAAGTTTATTGTTTCAAAGTTAAAGGATGGACTTATCGAAGCTACCTACGTTTCGACTCATGATATGCTTGCTGATGGACTTACCAAGGCACTTCCTGCATCAAGGTTCGAAGAGCTACGCGCCGCGCTCTGCCTTCAACATGTGTGATTTTCGAAATACACATTGAGGAGGAGTGTTAAAAATAGTCTGTATTCTTAATTATTATAATTAGGTAGGACCATTTGTTTTTAGTTAGCAATCTGTATTTCTTATCTTTTAAGTGACAAAAATAAGGCATGTGTACTCGGTTCTGAGTACTGCCTATTTTTGTGCTAATAAGGTATGTAGGTAACACAACAGCTGTTAGCGGTATAGTATACCTTCAACAGCTCATGCATATTCATGTTAGGCAAGCTAATCACTTCTCAATAAACTTTGCATTAGATAAACATCTACTTACATTCACTTCATCGGGCGTTCAACAATCTCTCAAAGGGTGTCACTCTCGCAACCTAGCTGTAATTGGTTGCCGAGATACAGACACGAGACGATTTGGTATATTTGCCTTCATTATACGACTATTACGACTCAAGTTTCCTACGTATCTACGCTACGATGGATGCACACACCTTTCAACAAAAACGTCTCAGAGTAGATGTCTTCTCGTCATGGAGACGTAGTTGCCGATATATACATATATATTAATTTTTCATTACGGTAAAGGAATCACAGACTAAGGATTTCCACAAAAAAAAACACCATGTAACAATGTCGGCAAGGTGAAGTGACGTTGAGTAATAGCCGTTGGGAGAATTATTAGACAGACCTGGGGAGGCAGCGTGGACTTCGGTCTCATGATATTGCGCAAACAATCCATTTGGTGTCGGCGCCAGATTTTTCCGATACCGAGAACAAGTGGTACGCTGCTCACTTGATACCCTAGGGCCGACGCAACCTGTTGTTGGTTTGAAAAATGATAAAGTGATAATCAATACAGGATCGAGCTGGGGACCTCCCGCACCCATAGTGCTGGTGGTTGTCGTACCCACTGCGCATTATGATAGGACCGATTGTAGAAGGCGACTTCTAGAATCATTTTGTGTTTTCTCATTAAAAAAAAAGTACTAGCGGGCAGCTCAATAAGCTAGGCTTTCAACAATGACATCTGGGGATAGGATATTATATACTTCGAAGTAAAACAGTTTCTTGTCTTTTAAATGGTGTCAAAATTCTGACACATATCAGGAATTGCTGTGCGTTTTGGCTTGGTGATCCTCGAGATTTCAATGAGTAACATACTATCAACTTTAATTGGCTAAAATACTGAGTGGAACATGTGGAAAGAAATCAACTAAAAGAGTATAAACCGTCCCTTAAAACCATCAATACGTACGACCATTATCACACAAGATGTTTTATGTGTGCATGACAAATTCAGAAACTTGGATGCTTCTTTTAATTTTTTCCATTGGTCAGACACCCGACGTCTCCGGGATGTCCCGGGTTCGATCCCGAGCCGACCCAACGTGGTTGGTTTCAAAAAGTGTATGGAGACGACGAAATTCAACCACCCACCGACGTCCACTGACGTTATAAGTACATTCTATAGTTTCTTAGAAACGAGTAAAGTAGCCAGCCCCGCCGGTCACGTAACCACCGGTGCTTCAAGAGCTGCTCACAGCGTTCCTCCCATCCAGTCATCGATACGCAACGCATAGAAATAACGTTACGTGACAAAAAGGCCACGTCTGATACTTGCCTAGCAACGTTGCGGCCAATAGTCCTTCGACTTTCCACGTGGTGTAATCCCAATGCCATGAAACGCGTCGCGTCTGCTACGTTCCGCATCAACATCCGACCTACGAACAGCTTTTTTTGCCTCCACTTGCGAGGGCAACAACGCTCAACCAGGCCAACGACATGCTCGCTCACAACGCAATTCCAAATGCCCGAAGCAAGTGACGTCGCGCCGCTGCCGATGTCATTGACTGACCGCTACCGCCTGCGTCGACCTCTCAGTAACGCGCTGTATGGACCTGTGGGGCTCTATGAAGACACACTGCGGGGGAACGAGCTCGTTGCGATTAAGCAGGTCTCGCTCCCGCAAGCAGTCGCCGCGCTGCGTCGAAATCCCAACATGGACAATCCATGGACCGAGTGCCGCGTCGTCTCGCGTCTCATGGCGCTGCCGCCGCATGTCAACATTGTGCGCTTTCACAGTGAATTCTTGCACGCACAAGACACGTGGTGCGTCGTGATGGAGTTTTGTCCGGGCGGCGACCTATGGAATTTGTTGGAAACGTCTCCCCACAATCGTCTGTCGGAAAGCGTGGCATGTCCGCTCTTTCTCCAATGCGCGCGAGGCTTGCAATTTCTGCACGCCAATGGCATTGCCCATCGGGATCTATCGCTTGAAAATGTCTTTTACTGCAGCGACGTGTGCAAACTGGGCGACTTTGGATTAAGCACCGACGAGTCACTCCGAGGCAGTGGCGAAGTGGTTGGCAAGGCCTACTACATGGCACCCGAAGTGGTGAACCAGGAAAAGTACGACGCCTTTGCAGCCGACATGTGGTCCCTCGGCATCATGCTCTTCATTATGCTCACAGGGTCGCCCCTTACGCCCAGTGCATCGCGACACAACAAGGCGTTTGTCGCCTTTTGCGAGGTGGGTGTGGCTAAAATCATTGAAATGTGGGGAATGAACGAGCGAATCTCGCCCAGAGTGGTCGAGCTCTTGGACAAGCTGCTCAGGCTGAACCCAACCGAAAGACCGACGGTCGAGGAGCTCGTCCAGCTATGCGAGTCGATCGTGGCGGAGCAACGATAGGGTAGGGAATTGTTTCTTGTGCCAGAAGCACATGGATAAAATAGAAACGAGTACAACGTCAACATCATGGTCATCGTTCGGATGGATTCGAAGAAAGATTTTTATTTCCATGAATGGGAAAAAGACGAAACTACAATTGTCTAGTCTTTTGTTCGTTTCCCTCCCCTATTTCTAAACTAAGCGAGGGCACCGTCGTGGTCAAACATTGAAAAGATGTTCTAGTGACAATGATTTCATTCATCCGACTTCGGAAACGCGTAACTGGTGCCCTTCGATTAATCTGGCGTTCCCTAACGTCATGGATATTCTGAAAAAATGCAACAGACAAATCTATGTAGGGAGAACCTGGTGCATTTTTTCTTTTATGTGAGCGGGGGTGACGTAGTTGCGTCTGCGACATTTCTGAGTATTTAGTAATTACTCTAATTAAAAGGGTGTGTATCGGACAAGTTGGACAACATGATACGGCGGCGTATTAACGAGTCAAGATGTTCTCTTCGGCTCGTCAAGTTACTCGAAAATGCGGATTTACACCACGTTCTGGGTGAAAAACACTCGTCCGTGCAGCCAACGGTGCATGGAAAAGTCGGTTGAAAGGACCCGCACCCCGGAAATGGGTCGAATGCAACTTTCCAGCAAAATGCATTTTGGGTAAGTACCCAATTTAATGGGTCATACCTAATTTTATACTTACATTTATTAGGTTAAGTATTAAACTTAATTTAAGGGAATTGCTATTGCCACCCCAGTTTTTGCCACTGCCACCCCACTGCCACCTTGGTTACGTTTATGTGTACCCTTGGTTATTGCTAATGAATTTCCAATTTACTCATCTGCCCCCCAAGATATATATCGGGAACTCCTCATCCACGATAGACGAGTCAGTTTTGGTGCAAACCAAACAGGCATTGAATGCCCGAAGCGGTCAAAAGATCCTTGCGGATCCTGAGGACCCTTACCATTCCTTAATTAAGAAATTCGGAGATGTCATTAGTGACAACCCGCCGATGGGGTTACCACCGGATCGGGGAGTCCGACATGAGATTGACTTGGTTCTGGAACCAAATACTGCGTCACTAGGCAGTGGTCTCTCCCCAAGGAGCAATTCGACGTCATCGACGCATTCTTCAAGGGGAAAGAAGAGGCAGGGATGGTACGGGAGAGAAAGTCTCCCCATTCATCTCCCACTTTTTGTGTTCGTAAACATAACGGAAAGTGGCACATTGTGCATGCGTACAATAAGATGAATGCAGCTACTGTACCCATGCAGACTCCGATTCCTCGGAAGGATGTCCTCCGGAACAATATGGCAGGCTATACTGTTTACAGCGCCTTAGATCTGGTGGACGGGTACTATCAGGTGCTCATGCGAGCATCCGATATTCCGCTTACAGCGGTCAGCATGCCTAGCGACATGCTGTGGGAGTGGCTTGTTATGCCACGGGGGCTTTCAAATGCACCAGCGACTTTTAATCGCTTGGTGACACAACTCTTCCGCCCTCATAGAAAGTACGCTCAGACGTACTTCGACGATATATTCGTTCATAGTCACGCGGAAAGCAACTCGTCTGATGTGCACATAATACATCATCGAGCGGTGCTCGAATGTATGCGAGAGCATAAGTTATATTCAAACGCATCCAAATGTATTTTTGGTGCCGAGGAAATCCCTTTCCTCGGATGATTCATCGGTAAGGATGGAGTGCGGGCGGATCCCGCGAAGGTGAAAGCCATTGTGGAGTGGCCTTCGCCTGTAAATCTTAGATATTTACGGAAGTGGCTTGGATTAGCCAATTATCTCCACAAAAACAGCGAGAAATACGCTGAAATGGCGAAGCCATTGACCGACCTTCTTAATAAGGATGTTAGTTGGTGTTGGAAAACTGAACACCAAAACGCTTTCGAAGCGGTTAAGAGGATCTTGTTGAAAGTCCCGTTCTTGCTCTCCCAGATTCTGGGAAATCATTTAGCGTCGTCTGCGACGCCTCCTTTCGCAATCGGATGTGCTTTGTTACAAGCAGACGATGCGGGACGAGAACTTGTGATTGCGTTTTAGTAGAGGCAGATTAAAGCTGCGGAACGGAATTATCCCGTTCATGATAAGGAGCTACTTGCTATGAAGTATGCCCTTGTCAAATTTAGGGTTCACCTACTTGGCTCAAAGCCGTTTCGTGGTTTATACAGCCACGCGTCCTTACGGACAGCGACAAAGTCTCCTCATCTCTCGCAACGGATGGCCCGTTGGCTCTCCTTCTTTGCGGAGTACAACTTTGAGGTTAAGTATAAACCTGACAAGCAGAACGTGCTTGCAGACGAGTTTTCGCGTCGTCCCGATTACGAGCTCGCTCACGCGACATTCGTCACCACATCTGTGGTGGATCTCATACGCCAGGCGTATGAAAATACCCACAGTGTACGGCGCTAATCAGCGCGTTAGGTGAAAAGGGTTTTGGCTCGTCTGATCCAACCCTGTCAAGTCGAGCTAAAGCTCGTTTACACCGTTACAGGTACTGTGACGGTCTGCTATTTTATAGCACGATCGCGGAGCACACTCCGCGGGTGGTAGTTCCTCATAATGAAGAACTGAAGTATAGAGTCCTCTTTGAGGCACATGACGCCCCTACCGGGGGTCATTTAGGTCGGGATAAGACCTACCGCGCTTTGTATTGGTGGACCAACATGTATAAATGGGTCGGTGCGTATATACGCACCTGTGAGACGTGTCAGAGGGTCAAATCCTCTGCAAGTTCAGCTGCGCCTTTGGCGAGCTTATCGGTTCCAACGTAATGTCGGAAATCCATCAGTATGGATTTCATCTTCGGTTTTCCGAAGGATAAGGCCGGGATCACCGGCATATTGGTCTTTGTAGACCGTTTGAGCAAGATGGCTCACCTGGCGGCGGTGTCAGAGTCCATTGATGGACAAGGAACAGCAAAAAGTGTTCCTAGACCGTGTCTTTCGAAAGCATGGTCTAACCGATTCCCTTGTATCGGATCGGGATCCCCGTTTTACGGGACACTTCAATGGGCGGGGCGCTGTTTAAGGTGCTGGGCACCAAGCTCCTCAAGTCTACTGTGGATCATCCGCCGACGGACGGTCAAACGGAACGCGTTAATCGCGTTGTAGAGGATATTCGCCGGAGTTTATGTCCGGATTCTCCAAAGAGTTGGAGTGAGATGCTTCCTATGTCCGAATTTGCTATAAACAATTCGGTTCATGCATCTACGGGGTTTACCCCGTTTTACGTGAACGGATTAGTGAATCCGACTGTTCCGTTGACGCCACGTGTGTGTGGCCCAGAGCTTAAGGGGGGAGGATTCCCTAATTTCAGCCCTGTATCTGTGCCAAAGCACATCGATAAGTTTTTATCGACGCGCCTTAGTGTCTTACGACACGTTTGCGACGCCCTGGCGGAAAGCCAAGACAAGCAAAAGGAACAGGCCGACCGCAAGGGTCGGCGTAACAAAAAGGCCTATAAAGTAGGAGAAAGTGTTTTATTAAGCTCTAAAAATCTTCCTACACATGCAGTTTCTAACGTGTTACGTAACAAACTGCGCCCCAGATTTGTGGGGCCTTTCAAGGTGCTAGCCCGAAAGGGCCTGGCGTATACCTAGGATATTCCGAAGGCGATGCGTACGCATCCGACCTTCTATGTGGGTATGATTAAGCCATACCAGGACCCGGAGGCGGGCCCCCTCTTGGAGGAGGTTGCGAAGGCGGATAGCCGTAACGCGCGGCAGGGCGGAGTAACATATCCGACAGGGTCAAAATACGACAACGAAGCTCCGCAACGGAATCTTCGAATTTTCCCTCAAGACGGCAAAATCCGTCAAGGGCAAACTCGATAGAGAGTTAATCCGCTTTTCAACGCGGTCAATCGCGCCCATGGCTTCGTGGATTCCATCCTGGAGTTCCAGGGTGCGACGGCTGTGTCGATGACAGCGCTCATGAAACTCACGTCAAAATTTCGCGACCACCTCCCCGAGTTCTCGATTCTTAGGGGGTTCCACATTACCATGTGGAGCGCGTTTGATGGCGCGACGTCATCACCGGGGTGAGACCAAGTATCTAGTGAAGTGGAAAGGTTACCCACATTCATGGAGTTCGTGGTAGTCCGAGACTCCCCTGCGGCAGGATTGCCGAGACGTCGTTAACGCTTTCGAGCGGGAGAATTCCGCTGCTATTCGACGTCTAAAGGGGCGGAAGAAGCCCTTTTACTCCCAGTATTTGGGAGTTCGCCGGAGGCAGATGCGTAGCTTGCACTGCGCTTCGGCACCACATTGTGGGCACAGGCGCTAGCATAGCGCGTGCGATAAGGGGCAGGTAATTGCTCCATCGCTTTGGCTTTGGCAAACGCCAAGCGCAATGCCCTCTCCAGCCGAACGTCACGTTCGGCATAGATGTTGTACAGCTCTGTAAATTCAGGGAGACGTTTCTCCCCTTCCACCCAAGCGCGGAACTTACGCTCTGCCTCTTCGGCATCCTCTCCTTGGAGGAGAACGAAGGGAACTTCGCGGAGGTTCTCAACAAAGACACCCTTCACCTGTTTCCCGATGCGCGCTCGGTATAAGGCGGCAGTGAACTGCTTCTGCGTGAGCAGTTTTTCCCGGAGTTTCTTCCGGAATTCGATTTGAAGCGGCTGTTCAGCCGCAGGGCCAGGGGTATAGAAGTCTAAACACCTTCTTTACCGCATTCTTAGCCCACTTTTGGGGATCACGCGGACCCCCAAAACGATATTCCGCCCGTAAGGCGCGTTTGGAGGCTTGTGATTCAGCCCATAGTGTCTGTTTGGCACGATCAAGGTTCTGAGCTTCGTCCAAATTATTGGACGTGATGGTCGCTTTCGGCGACCCGGATTTGTCATCCCAAGTTGGCAATGGTCGCGCTTGAGATAGCGCATTTTCCCCACGTGTTGGAGAAGAAGTAGGCTGCTGACGTCGCCGTTCGGCGTCGTCAGACCGGTCATCTTTAGGGGAGCTATCCCAAGGGCCCCCTCCTCCGAGATATCGGAGTCCGAGTAGATGTCATCCCCTTTTCGGGGAGAATGATCTCCACCTATATAGGTGCTCATCAGCGCCAGAGTTCTGGCAGTTGGGGTCTCCAACTAAAATCGACTATTGCGTGGCAATGGTCTTGATGGGGGAGGATGTAGCGGGGTTACATTTAGTTACGTTGGTGTATGTAAATACACAACGGTTAAGGTCAAGTATTGACCGGTCCGAAAGTTTCGGACCTATTGGCTATTTTAGCCAATCAGGGCGGGATCCCTTGGTGAAGGCGTGGCAGCCTGCCACGTGTTGGTACACAGGTGTCGTACATTACATTTTCGGCTAGGTACCAATCAAATGCGTTCTACTTAGTATTACATAGGGTTTACATTAGTTTATTAATTTAGGCTAATTATATATTAAATAAATCAGTTTCCAATTACACTAGCAAGCTAGACGTCCGACCGGGAACGGTCGGGCGTGCTGTGAGTGTCGTAGCAGGGGAGTACCTCCCCTAGCTACTCCCTACTAAGGGAATCATAAGGATAAAGCGTTAGCGTACGCTAACGGGAAACTGGGGAAATCTTGGCCCCGAGCGAGAGAGTGATCTCACGCTAAGCCCTTTCATTAGGGTGTATCGGCTAAGTAGCGGCGTATCGCCGCTTGAGGAAATTCTTCCTCTGTGCGCTAGCCTCACCGTGAGTTTACGCACCGGCTACAAAATCACAGCACCAATTCGATCGATGGGCGCATTTTATCCACTATATTTCTTGGACTGAACATTCGTAGTCTGCTTCCCCTGCGCACACGTGACGAAGTTGCGACGTGTATAATCCGTGATGCGAATGCCATATTGAGGGTCTTTAGACAACGCAATGATCGTGTCAAAATTTAGATGGCCCATCCGAGAGTGGAAATGCATCAGTCTCCCACTCTGGATCTTTATCCACCATGAAATTCGCATCACACGTGGCAACCACTGAAATGACCATTTCCTTGTATGACTTTTTTGGCCGATCCACGGTGACTTGCACAGTCAATACATTGTTCTCCAAGTCAATTCTTGGAATTTAAATGCCTGTATCACGTCTCACCAGCGTTCTTATTCCATTTACGTATCCAATGACGAAACCACCTTCCTCGGAAATACCATACGAGAAAATATTCCGTGTCACTCCTTCTACGTAGTAGACATCTTTAATCTTCACCCGTGTTTCCTTGTTACCATACTTGAACCGAATAAACAGAGTGCCCTTTCTTGTAATTTCAAATCTTTTCCGTCCGATTGATAACATTGTTGTGCCACTGCCTTCACATTAATTAAGGAAGTCAAGTCAAACGTTAAGTGCATACTCGCACCGCTGTCTAGGACCTACGTTTCCTGATAGCCTTGTCCATCGCCTCCAGCAATCATCAAGGCATAGTATGCCTCCGGTGACTTTTTCTTCTTTGGCATTCCCGTTTAAAATGCCCTTTCTCACCATATGCGTAGAAACCACGATTATTGGTCGTTTTTTGGGCTATTCGGCCACCATATTTTGACCCCACCTGGTGACCTCTCTGTCGCCGACTGTTGACCTCTACGGCCTGCGCAAACTGGCAGATTTCTTCCGCCTGCCTTAAGTGATCCAGCCTCGTGTGGTCGTACCGGGAGATGAGTATATGTCTCATCTCCGGCGCAGCATGGTAGGCGACGTTGTATAATACCATTGCATCATAATTCGTGCCGACTGCTTCGGCCACTGCGGTGAGGTAAAGGAAGTGGTCGGACCACGATTTTCCAGGTGCCTTTCGCGCCCCGAAAAATTTCATACCTTCTTTTTATGTTAGCAGAACGCTGAACGCCGTCAACACCTTGTTCATGACGTACCAGAGGGCTGACGTTTTGTTCCACCATCCCTCCACCAGTCGGTTCTAATAAGCTTCCGCTGGGCCATCCAAATAATGACCCAGCAATTCCACTTTACTCCGACCATTGAAAACCGCAGCATGCTTCTGCGAGGCTTATCTGCTTGAGGAATTTTGTTCCCAGGCCTGCAACCGGACCCCAGCCCATTGTAAGTTTCAGATCCATCAAATGCCGGATCTGAAGCTTCTTTTCCTTCGCTGTGGGTGGTCTAGCGATACCAAAACCTTGTGCGCCCACGTTCGCAGGAGCGACATATGCCTGCTGGTACTGATTGGCGTTCGGCGGTTGCGCGTAGAGGTTACCAGGGCTAGGATCCCCGCCCCTCGTGAACGCATCCTTCCCCGCATGACTTATGCGATCGAAACGCATCCTTTCTGGCATTCCAGTGAGAAAACTCTTTTTCTGCTCACTGCTATCCCCAAGGGAGGCGATACCCATCTTGGTATCTCCCCTGGGTTTGGGTGCCGCATTTTGTGCCGGCGCCTCCTTGTTGATTGATAATTCCATCTTATCCAATCGATCCATGACATGCGCAAGGAAACGTGCCAAGTCATCCGGTCTGACTGTCTGAACTGACGAGTCACTGCCCTTGCTTGGGCTCATAACCTGTTCGTCTTCGTCACTAATTTCGTCCGCGTGTACTTCATTACGCACGTTACTATTAACTTGAAAGTACTAGCGCGCAATATTCCACAACCAAATGATAGCGCCAGGAAGTAACGTAACACCACTAATAAAATGCAAACGCAATTTATTATCCACGTTAAGTTGTTACGAGACTTGAAACGAGGCAATGACGTTATCCAATATCCACGAGAACGAGAAAAATCAAATTCAGAAGTGATTTATTAGTGTTAAGGTTAAACTTAAACAAATAATATGCATATACACAAGTTCCTGTACTTAACCTAAATTTATGTACACTACATCACCTTTTCACTGTAAAGTCGTCAAAATAGCAATATCGCGACGCAAGGCGCCGCAGGAATTGCGCTCGCTTCCAACAATTCGCAGAATGTACCCATTCCACATAGCACGCAGCAGCCCGGTAGGTGGTGCTACATGTCATTACCGAACTTGTACCACTTCGGGTTGCGGACGAAGGCCACAATGTGCAGTACAATTTCTTGTACACGAAAGTCAAGGCTGTAAAGGGTTCCAGCGAAGTTGCGTCGCTTGTGGACCATGAATTGTCCACGATCCACATCACGGCAAGGAATCCGGTTTTCTGGGAGGATAATTGCGGAGGCCAGAACAAAAACCGGACGATGATGCAGTTATTCCTCTCCCTGGTGGAGTCTGGTCGGTTCGACCAAATCGACTACAAATTTCAGGTCAAAGGCCACACCAGGAACACGGTCGATCGGGGCTTCGCGTACGCGAAGACCCTTTTTGGCAAGAGCGATGTCTGGTCCCTGGATGACTATGTGGATGTGGTCGAAAGGAGTTCCACGAGCAACCACGCTCAGAATTTGGAAGGTGTGGACTTCCACGAGTGGAAGACCTTTCTGGATGAGCGGTATAGGAAGTTCGACGGAATGCAGAAGTTCCACCTGTTCCGGTTTTCGAAGGACCACCCAGGTACCGTCATGGCAAAGAATGTTCTGGCGGACGAGTGGCAATCGTTCGATATAAGGAAGGTTGGTATAAGGATCGTGGATTCCCGTCCTGCTGTGCTCCCTCCTCGAGGCATGTCGGAGGAGAAGCAGCACGACATTTACAAGATCATGAGGGAGTTCGCGTCCGACCAGTACAAGGACATACTGTGTCCGGAGCCGAGACTTGAAATCATGAATCGTGTACAGCATGTGAAGGGGGAGAGGAGGAAGGAGAGTGGGGAGAAGAGGAGGTGGAAGAGGGGAGGGATAGGGGGAAATATAAGGATTTCAAGTTGAAAATCTTTGAACTCGTTTTTCTCAAAATGTTGTTTTCGCCGAGTCGCACACAAATCTCCGTTTATTCCTTTTAATTTGACGACACTCATTTCTACCTGAGATTACGTTTACCGTTCCGCCATTATGCGTCCTTGTCCCTTTGTCTTCAAATTAGACCGCTTGGGCAAACTGGCACAGCTCTTCAGCTTGCCTAAAAAATCCTGTCGATTGTGGTCGTAATTGGAGATGAGCATCTGCCTCATCTCCGGTGCTGCGTGATAAATCACGTTGTTTAGCACCAACGACTCGCTATTTGACCCTAAAGCCTCCTCAATAGCCGTTACATAGGGACCATGATCTCCCAGTATTTTTATTTGTCGTAAACAGTTTCATTCCTTGCGCAGGCGTAATTTGGACATTGAAAACGGACAACATATTATCCATTATATACCAAAGGGCTGGCGTTTCACACCAACACCCTTCTATTTGCCTGTTGTAGTACGATTAGGCTGGACCCGCCAAACAATGGCCCAGCAGATCTACCTTTACGCCTTCAGGCCATTGATGGCCACATGCAGCTTTAGCCAAGCTAATCTGCCTCAAAAATTTTCTCGCCACGCTTGAAAACCCGAGCCTAATCCTGTTTTCATCTCGGTTCCATCGAACTGCCTGATTTGCAGTCGTTTTTCCTTCGGGGACGGCGTTTTCATCAATACAAACGGTTGCACGGGTATGTTTCCTTGCGCACCATGCACGTTTTGCTGTTTGTGTATGTTAGAATATGAATATGAGCTGAAGCGTTTCGATATTCAAGTATGATGCATCACCGCGCAGGTGCATAAAATAGATGTGCACAATTTTAAAATTTGTGACAGACTATAATTTAGTCTAGTTAAATATATCACTTTGACATTTTCTTCTCTAACTACTTAACTGACGCTTCTTTCGCGCACGCTACTTTTGCGTGCACTCTGACTTTTGACCGACAAGTGATTGTGTGTTATGACAGTGGATTTCCCGTTTGGCATTACGTATTTGTGGAGTGCATATAAGTGGATTTCTCGATTAGATTGGTCTAAGTACCTGCAGAATGATTACGCATACGCACGAGTGGAACATATAGCTGTATTACGATTGCGATATGGTGAAAGAGAAGAATGCTCAACAGTGTATGTTTTCACGCTGTTCGTAGCGAATACCAGCTCCAGGAATCCTTCCTCTGGAAAACGCATCCTTCCCAGCGTAACAAATTTGCTCGAAGCTTTGTCTGCCCTGTAAACCAGTCAAAAAAGCTCTCTTTTCTTCGGTGCTGTCACCCAGCGACGCAATGCTCATGTTTGTATCTATTCGATGTGCCTCCGGCACATTACTCTCTCGAGTCTGTTCGCCTCTCGAGACTTCGATTCTATCTAAGCGATCCATGATGGATGCCAACATTTTCATCATGGCTGACTCCCGTACATTTACACGTGCCTTGGGCTTTTCTTCAAGGTCGGTTTGCTCCATGTTTGGGCTCATAACATGTTCGATCTTTCCAAGTTCTTCCATTAGTGTTCCAATGAGTTAGTTTCGGGTCAATACACGTACTCTCCAAGCGCGACAATAGTTTAGCTCCAGTAACAGCAAAAAACGAACGTAATAAAGAAAAGATAAACTTTATTTACTTCAATTATCCACTGGGAAAGAATCCACAAAGTAAAACGTAAGCGAACCACGATACTCCACAATTTACGAGAGAAAAGTCACGTTCCGTCCCCGAGAGAACGTACTAAGACCAAAAAGTGTACATGTGAGTCTTGTGTAAGAAGCAAAAGTGACTATATTAGAAGTAAGCTTAATACTTAATCTAACTAAATGTATTAATAAATTTGGGCATACCCAATTCAAATTGGGTATTACCCAATATGTATTTGCTGAAAAGTTGCATTTACCCATATGCGTCCGACGTAAACTTAAGTCGGCACGCGGGTTCCTCCAACAATATGCGTCACAAGTTATGAGACTATTTTATTTGCCAAGTCGGTTGGCAGGATGGCTGCAAGAAATCGAGAGCAAGTGATAGGGATTTTCCAGCAGCTGGAAGACACAGAGGTGGCTGGTCAACCGCTGGACGTGTTGCTCCTGTCTTTGCGTACAGGTGGTCTTAGACCCAACCTTGTTGGACGAGGAACGTGTAGAGCAGTGTATACTATCTGATCTAATACGTTTGATCAGATAGTATACGCGTAAGTATGCGTAAAGAGAGCCGCTGGTAGACGCGACTAATGTGCGATTAAGTTTAAAAATGAAAGTGAAATATATAATTAAATTAAAAGGTGATAAATTTTATATAAATAGGACACTTTTTGGCTGTATTTCACAGAACTGGACGCTTTTTAAATTCACTGAATTGGATACTTTTTTCACAAAGACTGTCCCCCTCCATTAATTTTTTTAAAGTGAAATTTCACAAAATGCCCCACTTTTGAAGCATATTTTACAATAGGCCAGCTTGTTTTTAAAACTAAATCCACGAAATGCGCTGGTTCCTGCCGGCAAGTAATTATCAAAACTTAAATAGTATCTGGGGGTAGTATTTTTTAGTAGGCGTGCGTCCTGCGCGCACAGTCACGCTTTTCATCGCGACATGGCCAATCGGGAACGATTCCGCGGAGGACATATAGTCCGAGACAATCGAAATGTGGCCATACTTACGGACACTTATGAGCAGCTCCTTTAGCATATCCGTCAGCTTTGGCTGCTTCTCCATCCCGATCGTTTTTTCTAACTTGGCAAAAAAATCACTAGACAATGAGCTGTCAGTCGCATCCTATTAATGCATCAGCACCAGCAGGCGGTAGAATGTGCTGGTGCGTGGCCACTACCTGCGCGCTGGACATATCATCTCGGTTGACGACTCCAAAATTCATGTGATTGAGCAAACTTCACTCGATCAAAACAAATTTCAACTCCTATTACCTTTTTAAGCGCCACGCAACTTGCTCAAGTGAGATTGCAACCGGATAGGACAAAGACCCCAAATAATGACATAGTAACCTTTTACTTCTGTCGTATTTACAGCGTGAAATTTCTTTTTTATAAATTTTCCACGGAGGTGGACAGTCTATGTAAAAGAAGTGTCCTATTATGTGAAATTAAAAAGGCGTCCTATTCTGTGAAATACTGCCTAAAATTGTCCTATTTTATAGAATAGATAAAAAATCTAATGCTTGCAAATGAAAAAATCCAGGTTTCTAAAAAAATAAAACTAATTAAAAAATAATAGGTATATAACCAAAATTATCACTAATTTTATTTTTAATTGAATTTATTTAGTCTATATATATAAAAGAATACCGTCTGTACGATGGTCCTTTTCCAGCCTTTTAATTGGGCGGTGCTCTGTCATGGTTCGCACACCAATAGTTATACGACTACGGTAAAAACGCACCCGCGAAAAATTGTCTTTGTGGTTTCAAAGTAAATAAAGGTATACTTTAGTTTCAATGAAATTCCAATGAAACAGTTCGTCGGTACGACGGGTACCATCCCCTAGTATTATTATAATATGTAAATTGAAATGATATTCATATTTCATCGATCTGATTTGATATCCGGCATTACAAAAACCTGCCCTGTTGTAACGGGGTTACATTGAGTTATGTTGGTGTACGTAAATACACAACGGTTGAGGTAAAGTATTGACCGGTCCGAAAGGTTTGGACCTATTGGTTGTTTTAACCAATCAGGGCGAGAGCCCTTAGTGAAGGCTTGGCAGCCTGCCACGTGTTGGTACACAGGTGGTGTACATTACATTTCGGCTAGGTACGAATTGAGTAAGTTCTACTTAGTATTACATATAGTTTACATTAGTTTATTAATTTAGGCTAATTACATAATAAATAAACATCAGTTTTCATTTAACACTAAACCCAGCTAGACGCTCGATCGCAAGGGTCGATCGTCCTGTGAGTTGTAGTAGGGGAGTTCCTCCCCTAGCTACTCCCTACTTAGGGAAAGCGTTAAGCTTAAGTGTTATAGTACGCTAACCGGAAACTGGGTAAATCTTGGCCCCGAGCGAGAGTTATCTCGCTAAGCCCTTTTATAAGGGCGTATCGGCTAAGTGGCGGCGAATCGCCGCTTGAGGAAAGTCTTCCTCTGTGCACTAGCCGCACCGTGCGTGTACGCACCTGCTACATCTGGTAGCACTAGCAGTCAATCCAACACCTGTGTTGTAGACGGCATCCTCTGCAAAGGATGAATCAAGAGGATTGGGGTAAGCATACCTCAGTCCAACAAGAAGCCTTTAAGAGGCTGTTATCCATATTGGGTGAAGATGGTATGCAGCTCCTAGTGGATCAGGGCCTTGAGGCCGTGCGTGAGAGGGTTAACGACCTCATCTCCCATGAGTCGAGTTTTTGTGGAAGTCATTCCACGTCTACGGGGGTGCGCCCTCCGTTATCCTTTAAGATAAAGGAATTCACCGGTGAAAAAGGTGATAACTGTGGTGAAGTTGACTGACTCAAGAAATTCAGTCACTTTGTGTCAACGGCACGCCGATCGGCTTATCGGCGATCGGATTGGTGGAAATCAAGGAGGCTTTTAAGCCTATTGTGTGCGAGAGGTGTCAAGAACACGGATTGTGGTAAGTCACATGATATTGCGTGTACTTACATATTTTCATGTATGTACATATTGGGGACCGTAGGGAGATAGGGATGGTTAGTTGGGATTTTTTGGCCTTCAACTCAACAAGGAAGTCGTTAGCATCTTTTCAAAGTACGTCGGTCGCCTCTGCACGCCGAAGAGTTTTTGGGAGCCGAGGGTCGAGTGATCCCCTCTAGATCATTATACCCGGCCGGGACGCGTTACAGGCGCACTTGGCCCGCTGGAAGTCCCTCGACGGGATACGCATTGGTCGGCTTCACAAGCCCAAGTCACACACGTTTGGAACGTGTAATCAAGTTTTTGGATTGTTACGTGGAGATATCGTTCGTGGAGTTTATCATGTTCTCATTGGATCTCTATATTGGAGTATTGGTCTTTTATTCTCGTATTGGTTGGGCTCTACGATCGGTTAAGCGATCTGCCCTTTGGAGTATACTTACTCCGAGTATAATTGGTCTGCCCGTACCCAGGGTGAAGAGTTCCGCCCAGGGTACACTACCCAGCACGGCCTCACATTTTTAGACCCACATCAATTCCCAGCGACGATCCTCCAAGTGTGTAACCAGACCATTCCATCGGGTACACAAGGTGAGATGGAGACGAATAAATCGGAACAGGCGTCATATACTGATTATCGGTCGTCTGCTATCAGCGGACGATCAGATCGGATCGTAGGCGAAGGTTCGCGGGGTACCCCGCCCCGTCAGTTGGAAGGCTGGGCACGACGGTGGTCAGGTTCTCGACACTACGGTGTTCAATTTTGAACTTGACTCCACCACAATGGTGCGCGTGCCCGGATCACTTGGTGATCGTGGATATCACCCAGATGATATCTCGCGAAGAATCGATTATAACGAATTAAATGTTGAATCGTTCTGGAGATGACATAAGGAACGGCTATTACCCTTATGTTCTCGTTTTCGATAAGGATGGCGATATCCGATCTGGCCGGGTCGAGGACCAGATCGGGATTAATAAGTTTTTTCCTCCCCATAAGGCTCCCACCGGAGCCGATCGGGACTATAGCAAGTCTTGCTATAGTTCCGGAAAGGATCAGGACTTTGTCCTGATCCTATGCATTTACATGGATGTTTTGATGAAAAGAAAATTAAAGACGAAAACGACTTGGAGGCGGATCGGAACGGTCCGATCCACTTTCCCAAGGTCCCCAAGCAAAGGCTGGGATGCCACCCGATGAAGATGACTTGGAAGAAAAGTCGCAGGTCGGGGATGGGGTTATCAAGGAAGAAGACCTGACCAGGATGTATTACATCCACGAGTTAAAGAGATTTATTCGTGAAGACCTGGTCATGCGAATTAAAGACCCCCAGATCCCTGATCGCCTTCTCGGACCCACCACCGAGCAGATCCAGAGCGATCGGCCGTTGCTATTGGTGAAGAACGTGATGGCGATGTTGGCCGAGGTCGGTATGAAAGTGCAAAACCTCTCCAACCTGCATAAGCTGTTCGATCGGGACACTTGGAAGCTGGAGATGTCGATGTCGACCCTCCATGACCATTTGGTATCTTTTGTGGGGGCGGCTCGCCGCCCTACTCCCACCGTGGCGTTGAAAGTCGCTGAGTCCACGGCAGCATACGATGATGTGTGTTCCGATGATAAATCGCTATATCAGTCTCCACCAGCCTCTAATAGCTCATCGGAGTTGGAGGTCGGTGTTGAGCGGATGACCATGGGGGGCGGATCATACCCCGTGGGAGCATAAAAAGGACGTGCGGCAGCATGGGGATACATGCCGGTCGGGGCCCCAGGAGGCCCTAGAGGTTTCAGTACCTCCAAAGGAGGATACCAACATGCTGCCCATGACCCAAGATAACGTCCAAGCCATGTTTGAGGCAATGATGGAGCGTTTCATGGGATACCGATGCCGATCGCCTCCGCGCCCGCATGCCCAGGACCGATCTGCCCGGCGAAATGTCAATACTTGCCGGGATGTCTATATGGAATCGGTGGAATCAACGGACAAGGCTATCCGAGGTGTCAAACCAGTTGACAGAGGAAGACGCAAGCCTCAGCCAGCCCGACCGCGCCCTTCGAGCAAGAATAGCGATTACGACATGGAGTCGATCGGCGATCCGGATGATCACTATGGGTCAGATGGTGCAGGGGCGGGCAGAACTCGCAAGGCTAACCTAGCCTCCACGACCACTTTTGATCTCGGATCTACTGCGATCCCACGCATTCGCATGGCTGCGACCACGGATCTCAAGGACTTTACTGGCAATGACGCCGACGAGGAGCAAGCCAGATCGTGGTTTGGTCGGGTCAAGTCTGCTTTCTTACGGGATCAGACACCAAAAAAAAGAACGGTGTCTGATCTTCAGGGATCTGCTGAAAGGACCAGCTGCGAACTGGATCCAATAGTTGGGTCGGGATGTCCGATCTGACTGGGGTCTGCTATGTTCAGAATTTGAGGGGCAGTATTGCAACTCTGGATTCGCCCTCAAATACCACCATATGCAGAAGCGGGGCGATGAGACGCCGAGTACTTGCACCGCCTGTACGTAGCTGCAATTCGCGCCGGGATAGTGATCAAGGAAGAAAATCCGCCGATCGGTGCTGATATGGAGAACGTGGGTCACTACATCAGTACCCTTGATGACCAAGAGCTGGTAGATCAGATCACTCTGGTGCGCCTCAAAGATGTGGGGGAATTGGAGCAGACGTTGCGGACGTTGCAGCATACACGCACCATGAGGGCGAAGGTCGCCGTTGGATCGGGTCGCTACAGATCTAAGACCCAGACCGACCCCGGGAAGAAAAAAAACCCTAACCAGATCGGCCCGTGCTGTTTAGGCGATCGTGACTGAAGACAGCACTGGATCGGAAGAAGAAAGTAGCGGCCTGTCCAGTCGGGAGTCAGACGAAGACCAGTACCGCCACGTTTTCGTCACGGAACCCGATCCAAGAACCAGATCGACGCCTAACCAGGCAGATCGGAATGGAAGGAGTGGGAACAAGTCAGACCCGGACCGACCTCGCAAGAAGTGTTTTCACTGCGGGTCGAGCAAGCATGAGGGTGGGGACTGCTGGAAGAAGTTAATATGCAAGAAGTGCGAAAGACGCTGCCAACCCACCGATCACTGCATTTTCGTGTGCAAGTCATGTGGAGAGATCCACGAGGCCGGCAAGTGCAAGATCGAAGAGTTCTTCAATCTGATGCGCAAGTGGTATGTGCCGGGCAAGCACGCGGGGATGCTCCCACCGGACGTGGAAAAGATGCTAAACTAGAACGCTCGCCAGGTCGGAATCTGGATCGAGCCGAGCGGTCTACGTTTGGCATCTATGCATATGTCGGAAAGGAGAATAAAACCGACAATACATGTTCTGTTCTCAATTGCGTCGATCGGGATCATCCGGTCTACAATCTCACGACAGATGAATATTCCCGATCGAAGGTGGTCATGCAGTTGGATCTGCTGCCGGGGGAGTCTCGCGGATACTGGTAGCATCATGCGCCCGACAAATGGTTCAAGCAGGCGAAAGCCTGTGGTAAGATAAACAACCAGAAGGCAACGATGTTGTTCGACTCTGGGGCCGAAGTCTCTATTATGGACTCCGCCTTTGCTCGTAAGGTCGGATGTCGTATAGACGACACCCAGAGACAAGAATGCGTTGGAATTGGTGAAAACTCTTACATGACCGAAGGAAGAACGCGCGTGAAGTTCACCCTATCGGGTTCGTTGGTCTATTCTTCAGCGCTTGGGTTGTAAAGCTGGCCGGTAAGGATGCCCTGTTAGGCATGTATTTCATGGTGCCGGCGGGTATTCGCCTAGATCTGTCTCATGGAGTGCTTACACTCCCGGATGAGGTCCAGATCCAGCTAGCTGGTCGGCGTCCCCTATACGGATCGCACACCGATCTGGTCAGGTGGGACCAAGATGTCACCATTCCAGTCGGCCAATCCGCTGATACCCCGGTCGATAAAGGGTTTCGATCAAGGAAGTTATGGGTGACCAGGGGCGATCGGTGGGTGCCAACCTTTGTGAAGAGCGCCGGCCGATTTGATTTTGTCCGAGTCACTAATATTGGTGACAAGCCGCTTACGCTCGTCAACAATGCTATTGTTGGCATGAGCCTGGCGGAAGGGAAGGTGCCAAGAAAGGCGGGGTTCGTCTCGATCGGATCGAGACGGTATGTTGAGTGGCAGAACTTGGCATACCAAGCGACCACCGATCTGATCAGCGATGATGGATCGGTAGAAGAAGATACCTCACCTATGGTGGAACGACCCAGCTATGTGACCCCAAATAAGATGTTAATTCGAATAAAGGAACCGCAGTCGCCGGATACGGTGGACCATCAAGCAGATGAGCCTAGGTTCGTCAACGTGGTGGCGACACAAGAACAGGCGACAGCGGAGCCGGAAATAGAAAAAGGGGAGCATGGGATGGCTGGGGCGGACCACGATGGCGCGCCTAAGCAGATCGATGTCGTTTAAGAGCAGCCCGCCTATCGGGAACAGCAGTGTGCAACCGATCAGGACGTTTTGGGTGATATTGCCCCGGAAGACGATCAAGTCTGTATACACGAGGGAGGGGATCAGTAAATTCAGGAGCTGGAGAGCCAGATGGCTGTACTCTTTGAAGTGTCTGCCGATCCGCCCGAAGTCACCTTGGACGATCTACAAGTGGGTGATCGGGATGTCAACAGTCCCGACCAGATCGATCAGCTTAAGAAGATCATATGGAAGAAGAAACATCTGCTGATCGCTAAAGGCAATGCCTTACCACCTGCTGCTCGCGGAGCGATCTGTGACATCGTTGTTGGTGATGCCAAGCCGATCGCCCAGCGATGCCGACGTGTGGCGCCACAGTAACGTGAAAAATTGTCTGATCTTATTAAAGGACTGTTGGCTACCAAGATCATTAAGCCGTCTACCTCGCCGTGGACCTCACCGATCGTGATTGTGATCAAGAAGAACGTCGTCTACATCAGGTTGTGTATCAACTATCGGTTGGTAAATCGGTTGACCAAGCTTATGGTGTACCCGATGCCGCTGATCAGTGATCTACTAGAAGACTTTGACAAGACTCTGTGGTATTGCTCACTAGACATGGCAAGTGGATTTTGGGTGGTTTCGATGACCGATAGGGCTCGCGAGATTTCCGCATTTGTTACGCCGTTCGGTCTGTTCGAGTGGAACCGTATGCCGTTCGGCTTGAAGAACGCGCCCCAGATCTACCAGAGGCTGATCAACAACGCATTGTATGGACACTTCAAGATCAGTACCGATCGTGACCCCACCGAAAACCATGATGTATTTACAGAGGGTGAACCCGATCGGGAAAGGAGACCGTCCGTTCTGGGAAGGCGATCGTATATCGACGACATACTGATCCTTGCCTCGTCATGGAGCGATCTGTGCGAGAAGGTCTAACGGTTGTTGGTGACATGCGATCGCTGGAACCGGTCGATCAGTGCTGTGAAGAGTTTTTGGGGCATGTCCAAGGTCGCATATTTGGGTCATATGGTGTCAATCAGTGGGCTGGAGGCTAATCCTAAGGATCTGGAGTCACTGAGCAACCTCCCGTTTCCCCGATCTCTGAAGGCAATGTAGTCCTTCCTAGGGATCCTGAATTACTACAGCCGCTTCATTGAAGACTTCGCGATCTACGCGGCCGTGCTGTACGAGCTCAGGGAAGTCGACTACAATATGTTGCGCGAAGGAGATCGGGTAACTTTACAGGAGGGCTGCGACTCTGATCTGCATGCAGATTGTCCGCAGGTGGAGGCAGAGGATCACATGAAGCGTGCAAAGGTTGCTTTCGGTATGCTGAAGGCCAAGATGGCGACGGCACTGATTCTCAGGCACTTCGGTCCGGAAGAAATGCCGATCGTCATTGTGTATGCTAGTAAGTGGGCCATTTCGGCCACTCTAGTGCAAGAACATGATGGAGTGTACCACCCGGTCACTTTTACGAGCCGGACGTTGAAGCCGAACGAAGTCAACTATGGGATCGTCGAAAAGGAAGTTCTGGATTTACTACGGATTTTGGATGTGTGCTACAACCTGCTGGTCGGCCGATCTGTAATGGTTCTTTCGATAAAGTCGACATTGGCCTGGATATTATCGGTCAATGGGATGGACTGTCGGCTCGGCAGATGGTCAGCGATCTTGTCACAGTGGTCCCTCGAGGTCGTCAAGTGCACCAAGGGTGTAGCCGGTGCGTATACGCACGGTGCGACTAGCGCACAGAGGAATACTTTCCTTAAAGCGGTGTTCGCCGCTACTTAGCCGATACGCCCTTATTAAGGGCTTAGTAGGAGAGAGCTCTCCTACTCGGGCCAAGATTCCCGGGTTAGTTTACTCTAGCCTTTACTAGTGCCTTAACGGCAAGGCTCCCTTACAAAGGGTGTAGCTAAGGGGAGGACTCCCCTTACGCTACGGCACTCACTACACGCACGACCGGTCGAGGTCGTGCGTCTGTACTAAAGAGTGAAAAGTAAACTGAACATATTTAGTATGTAATTATTTAAACTAATATAAACTATATGTAACACTAAGTAGAATATTCCTAATTCGTACCTAGCTAAAATGTAGTGTACACACCTGTGTACTGACACGTGGATGGATGACACACCACCACACCAAGGGCCCATGCCCTGATTGGTTAAAATAACCAAAGGTTCGAAACCTTTCAACCCGGTCAATACTGGCCTCAACCGTGATGTACTGTACACCAACACTCAGTGTTACACGAATGTAACCCCGTTACATCCTCCCCCATCAAGACTATTGCTTACGCAGTAATCAAAATTTTGTTGGAGAACTCCAACGCCAGTTCCCCTGGCCATCCATATGTACACCTCTAGTGGTGCTATGGCGTCTCCTCTAGAAGAGGTAGACTACTCCGAAAGCTCGGAAGTGGATGCCTTTGGGGATACCTCCCCAATGGTGAGCCGCTCCGACAGCGCCGAACGGCGTTGTCGGCAGCCTAATCCGTTCCCAACACGTGGGGAAAATGCGCTAATCAGTGCGCCACTCCTGCCCATATCGGATGATACATCCGAATCGCCAAAGGCGATCGTCACTAATGATCTGGACGCATCTCAAGACACCCAACTTGCCGCACAGGCACTAAGGGCTGCGTTACGTGCCCCCAAACGCCCGTCAAGGGAGACTTATAATTTTGATGGTCCTCGTGACCTTCCAAGGTGTGAAAGGCGTTTGGTAAGGACCAGTTTAGCGTCCTATACCCCTGGACCCGCGGCTGAACAGCCGTATCAACGCGAACGCCGTGAGAAACTCCGGCAACAACTGCTTGCACAAAAGCAGTTCACTAGCGTCTCATACCGAGAGCGCTTAAACAGGCAGGCACAGGGTGCCCCTGTTGAGAACCTCCTCGAGGTTCCTTTCGTTCTTTCTCCGGTAGAAAGTGCTGATGACGCAGAGAAGAAGTTCCGTGCTTGGGCGGAAGGGGAGAAGCTTCTCCCCAGCTTCGATGAGCTGCATGACAGCCATTCCCGTCGAGACATTTGGGTGGAGAGGGTGTTGCGCCTTGCATTGCCAAAGATAAGGCGATGGAGCAACTACGTGCTCCATATCGCACGCGCTACGCCAGCGCCCCTGTCTCCACCCTGGTGTCCGGAGACAGTGTGGTCGCTACATCTGCCTCCGGCCAACTCCCACTTATTGGGAGTGAAGAGGCTTCTCATGCCCCTCTGGTAGTTGACCTACAGCGGGATTCTCCCGCTCAAAAGCGTCAACGACGTCGCGGCAATCCTGCCTTAGGGGGTTCTCGAACTCCCACGAACTCTGTGAGTGTGGATAACCTTTCCACTTCACTAGATACTGGGTTTGACCCCGATGATGGCGCCGCGCCATCGGCCGCTCCACATGAAAGTGTGGAGTACTCTCCGCATCGAGCATTGGAGGAGGAGGTCGCACAATTGCGACGTGAGATTCGCGCGCGCTGTGATCGACACAGCCTTCGCATACATGATCTCCACGAGGGGATCTGCGATGATCGGGATGCCACTGATCGCTTCGAGAGGCGGCTTGCCTCCCTCGAGACGACCGTTGCGGAGCTTCGTGGTCGCATTTTAGCCCTTTCGGGCTTCCTTCGCCCTGCGGTGTCTTACGGCTATCCGCCTTTTCACCCTCCTCCAGGAGGGGCCCCTCCTCCGGGTCCTGGTATGGCTTAAGCATACCGACATAAAAGGTTGGATGCGTACGCATCGCCTTCGGGATGTCTAAGGTGTACGACAAGCCCTTTCGGGATAACACCTTAAAGGGGTCCACAAACCTGGGGCGCAGTTTATTGCGCAACATATTTGAAACTGCATGTGTCGGAAGATTTTTAGCGTTTAATAAAACACTTTCTCCTACTCTGTATACCTTTTTGTTACGCCGTCCCTTTCGGTCAGCATGCTCCTTCTGCTTGTATTGGCTTTCTGCCATGGCATCGCAGACGTGTCGTAAGACACTGAGGCGCGTCGATAAAAACTTATCGATGTGCTTTCGCACAGATACAGGGCTGACATCGGGGAATCCTCCCCTCTCAAGCCCTGGGCCACACACACGTGGCGCTAACGGAACCCTCGGATTCACCAATCCGTTCACGTAAAACGGGGTAAACCCCGTAGATGCATGTACCGAATTGTTTATAGCAAATTCAACCATCGGAAGCATCTCACTCCAACTCTTTGGAGAATCCGGACATAAACTCCGGAGAATATCCTCCACAACGCGATTAACACGTTCTGTCTGACCGTCCGTCTGCGGATGATCCGCAGTGGACATGAGGAGCTGGTGCCTAGCAGCTTAAACAACGCTCCCCAGAATTGTCCCGTAAAACGGGGATCCCGATTCGACACAACGGAATCGGGTAGACCATGCTGTCGAAAGACACGGTCTAGCAACACTTTTTCTGTTCCTTGTCCATCTATGGACTCTGGCACCGCCGCCAGGTGGGCCATCTTGCTCAAACGGTCTACAAAGACCAATATGCCGGTGTTCCCGGCCTTATCCTTCGGAAAACCGAAGATAAAATCCATGCTAATGGATTTCCAACACTCCGTTGGAACCGACAAGCTCGCCAAAGGCGCAGCTGAACTTGCAGAGGATTCGACCCTCTGACACGTCTCACAGGTGCGTATATACGCACCGACCCACTTATACATATTGGGCCACCAATACAAAGCGCTTAAAGCGCTGTAGGTCTTATCCCGACCTAAATAACCCCCGGTAGGGGCGTCATGTGCCTCAAAGAAGACTCTATACTTAAGTTTCTCATTATGAGGAACTAACACCCGCGGAGTGTCCTCCGCGCTCGTGCTATAAAATAGCAGACCGTCACAGTACCTGTAACGGTGTAAACGAGCTCTAGCTCGACTTGACAGGGTTGGCTCAGACGAGCCAATCCTTTTCCGCCCAACGCACTGGGTAAGCTCCGTACCCTGTGGGTCTTTCTCATATGCCTGGCGTATGAGATCCACCACAGACGAGGTGACGAATGTCGCGTGAGCGAGCTCGTAATCGGGACGACGCGACAATGCGTCTACAAGCACATTCTGTTTCCCAGGTTTGTACTTAACCTCAAAGTTGTACTCCGCAAAGAAGGAGAGCCAACGGGCCATCCGTTGCGAGAGATGAGGCGACTTTGTCGCTGTCCGTAAGGACGCGTGGTCAGTATAAACCACGAACGGCTTTGAGCCGAGTAGGCGAACCCTAAGTTTGACAAGAGCATACTTCATTGCAAGTAGCTCCTTGTCATGAACGGGATAATTCCGTTCTGCAGCTTTAAGCTGCCTCGACTCAAACGCAATTACGCGTTCCCTTCCTGCATCGTCTGCTTGTAACAAAGCACATCCGATTGCGAAATCAGAGGCGTCGCAGACGACACTAAATGGTTTCCCAGAATCTGGGAGAGCAAGAACGGGGGCTTTCAACAAGCTACCCTTAACCGCTTCGAAGGTGGTTTGGTGTTTGGTTTCCCAACACCAGTCAACATCCTTCTTAAGAAGATCGGTCAATGGCTTCACCATTTCAGCGTAGTTCTCGCTGTATTTGTGGAGATAGTTGGCTAATACAAGCCACTTCCGTAAATCTCTAAGATTTACAGGCGAAGGCCACTCCACAATGGCTTTCACCTTCGCGGGATCCGCCCGCACTCCATCCTTACCGATAAAGCATCCAAGGAAAGGGATTTCCTCGGCACCAAAAATACATTTGGATGAGTTTGCGTATAACGTATGCTCCAGCATACATTCGAGCACTGCTCGAAGGTGTATTAGGTGCGTCTGAACATCAGACGAGTCGCCTTCCGCACGACTATGGACGAATATATCGTCGAAGTACGTCTGAGCGTACTTCCTATGAGGGCGGAAGAGTTGAGTCACCAAGCGATTGAAAGTCGCTGGTGCATTTGAAAGCCCTTGTGGCATAACAAGCCACTCCCACAGCATGCCACTAGGCGTGCTGACCGCTGTAAGCGGAATATCGGACGCTCGCATGAGCACCTGATAATACCCGTCCACCAGATCTAAGGCGCTGTAAACAGTACAGCCCGCCATATTGTTCTGGAGGACATCCTTCCGAGGAATCGGAGTCTGCATGGGTACAGTAGCTGAATTCAGCTTGTTATACGCATGCACAATGCGCCACTTTCCGTTCGGTTTACGAACACAAAAAGTGGGAGATGAGTGGGAAGACTTAATCTCCCGTACCATCCCTGCCTCTTCTTTCCCCTTGAAGAATGCGTCGATGACGTCGCATTGTTCCTTGGGGAGAGGCCACTGCCTAGTGACGCAGTATTTGGTTCCGGGAACCAAATCAATCTCATGTCGGACTCCCCGATCCGGTGGCAACCCCATCGGCGGGTTGTCACTAATGACATCTCCAAATTCATTTAGTAATGAATGGTAAGGGTCCTCAGGATCCGCGAGGATCTTGAGGCCGCTTCGGGCATTTAATGCCTGTTTGGTTTTCACCAAAACTGACTCGTCCATCGTGGATGAGGAGTTCAACTCCTCTTCCGGACGTAATACGACAACCTCGTCGATTTCATCTGCTTTCAAAGCAGTTCCAAACTCGTTGAAGGATATCTCCTCCAACGACAACAGTTCGCCTACCCCAGGCAACCGTTCCAGGCTTACGCCTTCTGTGTCAAAACCTGTCACGCTATTCAGCATCCGATAGGACTGCTGACTACTATCCTTGAGACTCATCCCGTGACCCAGATGGGGGGAGTCAATTGCCCCATCTATTGGAAGCGCATCGCGCCTATCTACAGAGGTCTCTACCTCTACCACCGGTGACTCGCCGGTCTCACCTAATACGGCGTGGTCGGAATCATTTCCGACGTGCGAAAGAGACGAACTTCGGGTCTCTTCGCTTGGAAGCGCCTCGCGCTTAACCACAGGGGTCTTTACCCCTACCACTGGAGTCGCAACTTGTTCGCGGGACACGGCGTGGTCGGAATCAATTCTGACCTGTAGAAGAGACGAACTTCGGGTCTCTTCTCTAAGCGCCTCACGCTTACCCTCAGACGATTCCACCTCTATCACTGGCGACTCACCAATCTCTCTTATCTCGGCGTGGGGATTAACCGCCGAATCCCCCTCGTCAAGGAACTCTTCCTTAACGCCATTAGGAATGATCTTTTCAGACATCCCAATCTCTGGCATCTCATGCCAGAATCGCTTTTGCGATCGAGCAAAGGTGGGTTCATGACTCGCCAATGCTTCACCCTACCGCGGGTGCGTTGAGCCAATGGACTTAGACTTCCAGTCTATCCATGGCTCGTGGCGTTCCAGCCACTTCATGCCCAGAATGAGGTCATACATCGAGTCCAAATCCAGGACTAGGCAACGTTCTAAGCTGCCGAAGTCTGCAAACTTCAGCTTAAGGTCAATCGAGACCTTGGGTACATAAACCTGTACGCCCGTCGCAAGACGGACCGTGACAACGTCACGAGAACGTGCCTCAAGGGCCTCGGCATACAGCCGACTTTTCACAACAGAAGACCGTCTGACATAATTGTAAGACGCTCCATAGTATATCAAGACTCTCCAAGGCTTATCAAAGCCTTTCACGTCCGCAAGGACTACCAGCAAACCTGGCTGGTACACCAACTCGGTGCTAGAAAACACCTCTTCCCTCGGGGCTTTGTGCTGTCGTCCCCTACCTTGGGGCTTAACAGCACTGAGGGGTCCCCCAGTAGGGCGCCCCGCACCTACTGGGAGCCGTCGTTTCCCGACGGCTTGGACAAGGGCTTTTTCCCTACCTATGGTCCCTTGTAGCGAGTGTCTCGCTGGGGATTTTTCGGACATCTGTTCTTCAGATGATCCATGCTCCCACACAGGAAGCATCTCAGCGGCCCACGCCGCTGCAACATAGCCAAGAGCTCTGTCTCGAAGCTCTGTGAAAAAGAGTCCGAATGACTCTTAGCGGGAGGTTTCTCCTCCGCTTCGACCTGACTCAGGTCCATGGGTTCGGGACCCACCTTAGAGGAACGGAAGTTCCTCTCGGCGTTGAACGCCATCTTGAATGCCTCTTCCAGGGATTCGGGTCGGCATCGGAACAATTCCGAACGTGCTGGCCCTTCTCTCAGGCCAGCCATAAAGACGGGGATGGACACATCGTCCGAATACGCTTTCGCGTACATCCCTGCCAACAGGGTCTTAAGCTCCTGGATTTAAACCTCCAGGTCCTTAGTGCCTTGACGGCACCTCAGGAACGCCAGTTGATTCTGGAAAACCAGATCAGGCGTTGCGTACATGTCCATAAGCTTCTGCTTAAGGACCTTCCATGTTGGAAACACGTCCTTGACTGATTCCGAGCATGTAAACGCCCATGTACGGGCTTTGCCCGTAAGATGGGTCAATGTAAGTCCCACTTGCAAGTGATCAGCGGTCATGTTCGCTGTGGCGAAGGCCGTTTCGACCTCTCGCAACCAAACATAAAGGTTTTCACCCTTCTCTCCGGTGAACTCCTTTATCTTAAACGATAATTGAGGGCGCACCCCCGTGGAATGACCTCCACCACAACTCGCCTCATGAGTGATGAGGGCATTACCCTTGCCTTTACGGCCTCAAGGCACTGCTCCACTAGGAGCTTCATACCTTCTTCCCCCGTTAAGGGTAACAGCCTTTTAAAGGCTTCCTGCTGGACGAGGGTCACACTGTCCCAATCGTCCTGATTCATCCTTTGCAGAGGATGTCTAGTCTACCAACACAGGTGTTGGATTGACTACAAGTGCTACCAGATGTAGCCGGTGCGTATACGCACGGTGCGACTAGCGCACAGAGGAATACTTTCCTTTAAGCGGCGTTCGCCGCTACTTAGCCGATACGCCCTTATTAAGGGCTTAGTAGGAGAGAGCTCTCCTACTCGGGGCCAAGATTCCCGGGCTAGTTTACTCTAGCCTTTACAATTGCCTTAACGGCAAGGCTCCCTAACGAAGGGTGTAGCTAAGGGGAGGGATCCCCTTACGCTACGGCACTCACTACACGCACGACCGGTCGAGGTCGTGCGTCTGTACTAAAGAGTGAGAAGTAAACTGAACATATTTAGTATGTAATTATTTAAACTAATATAAACTATATGTAACACTAAGTAGAATATTCCTAATTCGTACCTAGCTAAAATGTAGTGTACACACCTGTGTACTGACACGTGGATGGATGACACACCACCACACCAAGGGCCCATGCCCTGATTGGTTAAAATAACCAAATGTTCGAAACCTTTCAACCCGGCCAATACTGGCCTCAACCGTGGTGTACTCATGTACACCAACACTCAGTGTTACACGAATGTAACCCCGTTACAAAGGGAGAGGAGGAGATATTGGGCACATTGGCTGCCAGTATCACCCCTCGGTCTGAAGTGGATGAAGCTTTGCCCCGAGGAAGCAACCTCGACAGTCCATCTCGATGCCGCCACCGATCGTCGATCGGGATGAGGAGCTCCTGGTATTGAGTTTCGACGGATCGGCTAGCGTGAAGAAGAAGGTCGGCTCCTATAGTGCCATACTGTGGAAGTTACCACAATGGTCTATAGTAGCAGCCGACGCCGATTTCACGCCTGACATAACGGTCAACGAGGCAGAATATCGGGGGCTCCTTCTATGTCTCGATCTGCTGGCATCGCAAAAGAAAGTTCGGATCATCATATGTGGTGACTCCAACCTAGTGATAAGGCAGATCACCGTGGAGATCGACTGTAAGGCGCCACGGCTGAAGTTGCTGAATGATCGGGTGATAAAGGCACTGAAAGACTATCCCAACCACGATCTATTGCACGTGAAACGGGATTGGAACCGAAGCGCCGACCACCTCGCGACCCAAGCCATGCGGGACCAGATCGGGGTGACGATCACCGAGGAAGCCGTTCTACTTAAACTTATGGACATAAACAGGCTCCCGGAGTTGATCATGCCCAAGGACAGCCCTGATCAGGTGCATGTGATGGCGGCGACTAGATCGTGAACTGAGAAGTCTCGCCGATCGTTCCCAAAGGAAAGGCTGATAGAGTACGTTGTACAAAAGCTAAGGACGGAACGGATCCTCAAGGAGCAGGACGAGGAAGAGTGAATCGTCAACCTGAAAGCCTATCTGTGCGGTGAACTGTCCAAGTTAACGAACGATCAAGCGAAAGAGTGTACCAAGATCGCGGAAAGTTACGATGTGTATGACAATGGATTGCTATATTACTGCCGTGACGTTGACCAAGACAGTGCCGATCGAGATCGACTAGCGAAATTGGTCATCCCTGAGTGGCTACAGACGGATGTCCTCCATCACTACCATGTGAGTCTAGAAGGGGACATCAAGGCATAGGCAGGACATACCACAAGATCAGGGCCCACTTTCACTGGAGAGGACTTTTTCGGAGCGTGCAGAAATATGTGGGCTGTTGCACAGACTGCGAGACCGGAAAGTGCAGACCGATAATCAAGGGCCGATCACCCGGAAATATCGAGCTACTTACCCTTTCCAGTTGATAGCAATGGATCACATACCGTCGCTGCCCAGATCGACGCGCGGCAACACTGAGCTTCTGATCTGGATCGACCTGTTCAATGGTCTGGTGATCGCAAAGGCTAGTGCATCCCGATCTGCGGAGCAGATCGCCCAGAGTTACGAAGAATGCGTGTTCAGAAGGTTCAGCGCCAGCGAAGTTATCATACACGATCGGGAACCCGGTTTTATGGCTGAGGTGTTCCGATCGTTCAATAATATTCTAGGCCAGAAGCAGAGCGCGACGATGGTATATCGTCCGCAAGCGAACGGATCGGCTGAACGCATGGTGCAGACAATCACAACGGCGATCAAGATGTATGTGGCCGATCCGGACCAACGTGACTGGGACGAGTATGCAGAGAGACTGGTATTCGCACTCCTCTTCAACCGATCGGGTCCGAGGAGAAACGCCTTTCTATCTGGCGTATGGATGGGACCCTCGATCGACACTTGAAGCGGCGATACCGATCGACTGCACTCGGACCCGCTATCGCGAATCCCGTCGTTGGCGTATGAAGGTCTAGAAGCATTATCAGCACGCGAAAGAAGTCGTCAACGAAAAGTTGCGTCAGGCCACACAAGATCGAGCAGCTCTGAATAACGATCAGATCCGCCCTCATGGTATTGAACCAGGGGAGAGGGTATGGTTATACCTCGATCTGGTCAAGGAAGGCTATGCGAAGAAGTTAGCTCATATGTGGCACGGTCCTTTCCGTGCAGCAGAGCTGATCGGTGATCAAGCCACCCGTCTGATCACGATCGGCACGGATTATAAAGTTTTTCCGATCGTGCACGTGTCCAAGCTGTAGCTGGTCAGAGAATTCCCCGATCGGCCTAAAATGCCCTGTCTGGTGGACGAAGCGGATAGATTCGATTTTGATGAAGCTCTGCTGCCGGAAGACAGTTGGGGAAGGCCATTGGAAGAGGACGAATTCGAGGTGGAAAAGGTGCTAGATGTCCGATCGGTCAAGAAGAAACGTTTCGGTCGCACCCACCGAGAATATCTGGTCCGCTAGAAGGATCATGACGAAGCAACTTGGATCGACGAACTCGGTCTGAATTGTGGGGCAATGCTACGAGAGTTCGAGCGAGAACTAGTCAGTCGGAATCGCTTCGCAGTGATTCAGACCCATGAAGACGAAGACACACAGTAGCACCGATCAGTATATCGATAGGTGTGAATATGTGTAAGGTCTGGGCTATTGTGAATTTTGTGATGAACTGTGATGAACTGGAGTAGTGGAATGACGAACGTGGTGATGATTTTTGCGATGTGGATGAAAACTGTGTGCGATAACGTGTTGGTGCAAGTTTGGAGAAAGTGATGAAATTTGGTCAAGTGATCGGGTGATCAGAAATTTGGAAAGAATGATGACATGTATTATGGATTATCTGGTCAGCTAACTGTCGCATCAGGATTCGCAATCACCCCACAGACGACCGATAGTCAATGCCGGATGGTCTTCGATCTGGTTCTGATGCTGATTGCGCCAGGGCTCCTTCCGATCGATCTGGATCAAGGCGTCCTTCAGGTCTGCGATGGGCTCATCACAATGAAGACCGGGATACCAGACGCCGTCGTCAGCCAATAACCCGGCTTTCTCAACCCGACGCTTGGCCATATGGAGAACTATAGGATATAAAAAGATGTTGATGTCGCACTCGCGGGCCAGCATCCCTCCCAGAACGAACTGGCATAGGGTCTGCCAGGCTTCGCCCGCCCGACTCCGGCGCTTCTTCCGGTCCTTCTGGAATGAGATCAGGCCTTGAGCATGCTGCACTCGATCAGGAGGAAGCACTAGATAGTGTGTAGACTCCCATATCGCTTGGCGGTATGCTTCATTGAAGGCCTTCACTCGACCCAAGAACGAGTCGATCCACGCAGTCGACGCAAACTTGGTCAGGGCTGATCGGTGCAAGCTACCGATCTGCCCCGGTGACCATGGCAAAGTGGCATCTGACGTCAGCGATGGGAGAGGTCGATTTCCGATCGACACCCCTTTCAATCGGGCGTGATGGCGCAGACCAGATGTGCCGGGCTGGAACGAAGTCACCGATCCGGTTGACCCACGCGTCCGTGCAACACCATCACCCTGGAAGCCGATCGCCTTATAATCCCCTGATGCAGTCTTCGCGAGAACAGGACCTCGGCGTTGATCGGATCGGGACTTGAACAAAGCAGTGAACAAGAACTCAGAATCTCCCGATCCGTCCCCCGAGTCCTCTCCAGAGGAGACCTCTATATGTTTGGTGTGAACAGCGCGAGGACGTAAGGGAGCATGCGATTTGAAGATGATGGACGTGTCACCTGCGTCCGATCTTGGGGTTGGACGATGCTCCAGCGTCTTGGCTTTCTTTTGAGACACCGATCGCCTCTCCTCGAGTTCGAAGTCGCTCACTACGCCCCGCGCCCTTGAGCCCTCCGACGCGTCCATACGCTTCTTGGAAACTTTTGGAATTTTGGAGTGCTTACTTTTAGCCAATCAGTGGCGTCGTGTTCGATATTGGTGCAGATCGATCAGAGCGGCCGATGCAGATCGGTCAACGCTAGAACCTGCAGCCGGACGCCGGTGCAACAAGTCGGTAAACTGTTGGTAGCACCGATCTACGGCCGCCCAACGACGGTTTGACTCCTGGGTCCAGGCTTCCGATCGGCTCTGAAAAGGACTCGACCTTCACGATCTGGTTCCTGACCACGACCTGCAACTCGCCGATATGCCTCTCCAGGTCACCATGTTGGGTGCGGAGTAAAGTCCGATCGGACTGATCCTCCAACCTCTGCTGGTTGGCCAAGGCGAGCTGTTCCAGGAGGTGTGACCTGTAGACCTCC